>OZ035824.1:11210072-11570854 GCA_964034765.1 Knipowitschia caucasica | reverse complement strand
CGTTAGTGGCCAAAGAGATGGCTAAAGCTAGGCTAAATGCTATATGTCTCACTTACTCATTACATACACCCCGGCTCAGACTCAGATCCAATCATTTCAATCTGCAAAAGGATTTAACCCCTATCACCTGTAAACAGAGGTCAATTGTGCAAATCCAGACCTTACCAAATTAAATTAGTGTAATGGTATGGAAAGACCAGGCCATATCTGCTCAAAAGCCCTGTTTTACGCTTTCTCTGTTTAAACAAACTCTTAAATCGGCGTGTTGATTCTAGTCTTTATCTTATTTTCAATTAATTTTTCATGTATTCCAAACAAGGTCTTATAGAGTGGATAAATGAAAGATGTGAAAATGCCTGCCATGGTTTGGAATAACTATCTTTTTGGTGAGTTTTATCATCTATTTTCTATGTGAAAACCCACATTATAACTCAGATGGAGACATTGTTGACTCACACGGTTGCTATAAATGCAATTATCAGTAGACATGGAGGAGAGTACATGTCTCAAAAGCAGCAGCAGACGTGGGCAACAGGACGGCGTGCTTTAGTCATTCAGTTGTGCCTTTGTTCGACGGTGATATAACGGCTTCACCTACTCATCCGTAAAAGCCAGGGAGGGAAAAGCAAATACTGGTCTTTTCTGGTCTTTTCGAATTCAACCTGTTGTGGGCTGTATCTCTCAAAAAGCAAAAAAAAAAAAAGATCCACATTAAAGCGGATGGTGCTTCAAGGAGAGTTGATTGATTAGACGCTCACTCGCTGTTTCATTCGCTTGGATTGGTGTCTCAAGGTGACATAATCAAATAGGTTGATTTAGATTTAGTTTGCCTTCCTCTCATCTAACCAGTCAAGTTTAGATTCAGAATGATTCATATGCAGTCACTCACCTGTGCTCATCAGCATCCCTTTGTGGCTGCATATAACTGTGTGTGTGTGTGGGTGTGTGTGTGTGTGTGTGTGTATGTGTGTGTGTGCCGTCTCTGGAGCCCTAGCCTGGGATTAGAAGACCGCTGGACCTCCCACTTCCTGAAAGTCTGTGGAGTAATGAGGTGCTGACATTGGTTTAGGAGACACTCGTTTTGAGATTGGTTGTGTTAAGTCTGTCCTGTTTTCTTCGTCACTTTGGTTTTTGTTTGTGTGACTCTTTGGGCAGCAGTTTTGATTCGCAACCCTCAGTTCTCTCTGTTTGTTTAGTGTTGTTTTATCTATATATATATTTTTTTTTAACCTTGTTTGTAATTGTATCTTACCCATTTGGTTTTATTAACTGTCATTAAATTACCATCTTTTATCTTTTTACTTCTTGGCTTCTTTGTCTCCACCATCACCCTCGCTGAGCTGGGTCGCGACAAGTATTGTGATTGGTTGATCTTATCATGTGCCCAGGGCCAGCCCACTCAGCAATGCCCTCAATATGATGGAACATGGCCGTTCACAACTAGATATTACAATATTGTGGTCACAGCTGCAATAGAAAATGGCATATGTGGAATATGGCAATAAAATGTACTTTTGTGTCTCCCAAAATCACAACAGCAGTTTTCTCTACATTGTGTATACTTAGTGTGCACTTGTAAATGGTAGTAATTAGGCAATAAGAGATTTTTTTTAATGCTAGTTTTATATCTATTTAAGGTGTTTGCACATTGAGCCAAAGCAAATTCCTTGTGACTTCCTGTTACTTACTTTAAGGCAAATAATTTGGATTCTTTAAATCAAACCAACTGACTACTGCTGACGTCCTCCACCAACCAACACAAAAACATTAAAATAACAAAACAGAGGTTAACCAACAGTTCTAAAAGTCCATAATGTCCCGGAGCATCCCCTGCCCCCAAATCTTTCGTAATTGTTGTGCCGTGGATCGCAGGAGGTGACAAGGACTTCATGGGCCCCAAAAGTGACAAGTTCTCCTGAAGTAAATTCTGCATGCACCAGAGGTAAAAAAAATAAATTCTTCCAGCTTAGAATTAGAGCTTAAGATCTTTCCTCACAGGGATCATGAAAGCATACCTCACGTAACACAATATTCAGGTCAGAGAAAGGTCATCTTTTAAAGGATTGCCTCTGGAAAACGACCCGTGCAACTTCATTCTTCAGTCATACAATCGGGAAAGACTCGTCACCTCATTTTTAACTCGTATTTTCCCCGTCGGTGCAGTTTGGCAGCCCCGTCTCTATGCCTCAGACTTGGCTCGGCTTACAGTCAGCTTACCCATGTGCTTTGCAGTGTTTGCGATGCGCACTAATCAGCCGCCTGTACCGTGGCACTGCGGCGCGCCAAATCAAATATTGACGGGTGCTTGTAGTACTGTATCCAGCGGTTACATAAGAGGAGCTGATCCGCAGATAACAGAGCCCCACCTGGAGACCCCAGTGCTGCATAAGATGATGTGTGTAACAGTAATGTAATCCTGTGCGCTCCGTGGCTTCCTCTGGAGACCGGCAGCCAAACGGAGCATGAAGGGAAGACAAGGGAGCAGCCGTGACTGTCGGACAGGATGTGCCTAGTTACACTCTTGTTCGCTGAGAGCACGCGCGCACACACACACACACACACGCGCGCACGCACGACTACACACACTTGCACGGGCACACATACACCGACATGCGCACACGCATACACACATGGGGGACCAAGAAACAGTGGGGATCAAAGGGTATCTTTTTCTCCTAGTAAATTCCGGCGTCAGTTTCAAACCAAAAGAAAAGTATCGTTGAGCAACAATTATGTATGAATAAATGATGAGACCAGCTTGATATGAAATGAATATAAAACAAGAAGAGCCGTTGTTTGTAGATTTAACCCTCTATGCCCATGGGTCATTTTGGGGAACTTTCCTCGCCTGGTTTTCTTTGTGTATAATGGTTCATAAAACAGTCATCTTTTGATGCAGAGTCAAGCAGTATACTTTGTTTTTTTCAGTACAACCTGGGGTTTTAGAATATTCATATTGTAAAGCTGTCATATGAATTATATAAAAATGATGGAATCATAAAGACAAAGAAAAAAATCTAACGGAAAATCAATTTAACAAAAATGTATTGAAAAAACACAATGAAATGCTATAAACAACTTTTTACACTGCATAGAAATGTTATTTATGGTCTTGGGGATAATGGGGGAAAAAATTGAATCTCTAACTATTATACTTTTTACAAAATTCCACTATAAAAGCAAAATACTCTGTACTCCTGATGCCCTTCTTGAAGAAGTTTGTCTATAATGCTGGGGTTGCTTCTGTAGTACAGCTGTAAACAACGTAAAACATAAAAAACTGAGCCAAAAAAAAAAAAAAACATCAATTATTTATTTAATACATATATTTATATACATCATATACACATAATGTCATTTTACTGTATTTATTATCGTCTTTATCAATAATGCGCACTCTTCAGCCGGTTTTTGCAATCGCAGCTGTAGTTTCAACTGTGGGAGAACAAGGAAACGCAGAGGAGTGAGAGATCTCACTCTCTGACGATCTTTGGCAGTCCCCGTGTGTTTGTATCTCACAGCTGTTTGTACCTCACGGGTCATGCTTTGGACACGGACTTTCAGACAAACGTAGTTTATCCTCCGTGCATCGCACAGACAAATCAAAACTAGTTTCGGAAAGCCCTGATTACGTACTTCACAGAGGAAAAAAAGTAAGTTGCTACGTTTTACCGTTCGCGAGTAAATTGATCATTTGTAAAACATGTGCGCGTGCATCGGCACCGATGCACGCGGGCATATAATGGCAGGGAAAAATAGCATCTTGTATGGAGCTTTTTGAAGATGCAGCGTGTCAGATTTACGCACCTAAATCCTGGAACAGTCTTCTTGAAAATGTGAGACCGGCTTCTAAAATGTTCAAATCCAGGTTTTTTTAAAATACTGTGAGTATTTATGATGTTAATGCCTTGTGTCATTGTTTTTTTATCTTGTTTTGTTTTTTTGTGCTATACAAAAAACTTGCCTTGACTTGTCTTTCCAACTGTCCATAGATTTACAAATGAAAATTAGAATGCCATTCAAAAGTTTTTTTTATTTTTATTTTTATTTGAAATGTGAAACTAATATTGTTACATGCACAGTGATGTGTCCTAATATATTTGATGAGAGTGGATTACAGTTCAGCTTCAAAACA
Organism: Knipowitschia caucasica; assembly: GCA_964034765.1. Classification (NCBI taxonomy): domain Eukaryota; kingdom Metazoa; phylum Chordata; class Actinopteri; order Gobiiformes; family Gobiidae; genus Knipowitschia; species Knipowitschia caucasica. The sequence continues at coordinate 11,566,719 of OZ035824.1, read as the reverse complement.
TTCTAATTTTCTGTTTTTGTTGAGGTTTTTACAGCTGTGAGCCAATTATTAACATTTTAACAAACACAGGCTTATATAAGTGTAAGTCTGTCATTAGTCTCACATCTGTTCTACATTTGTATCTGAATCTAAATTGTTTCACTTGTTACTCCGACACACAGTACTTTGTTTTCGCCAGTGTTCACCTATTTACACATTTTATATTTTTGTGTGTGTGTGTGTGTGTGTGTGTGTTTTTTTTAATATGCAAAGTAAAAGCAGAACCGAACAGAAATGCCGTGACTGAAGCTGCAGCAGCTTAAATCAAATGCCCAAAGTAAGCATTAGTAACCACACTCTCTACTGTATATTATGTTTTGAGCTGAGAGATGATTGGCTGAGTTAGGGTGGTCCTCTTGTTTCCAGTTTTCCGCCCTGAAAAGCTGACACCAGTTTGACGTATATCATGGTAACATCATGGTTTGGTATGTACCCCAGCTTCAACACATGCACTATTCAAAAAACTTCCTTGTATGAATAATTCACTACCCTCAAGCTTCTATTTTTGATAATACATCTTTTCCTACACACATATTATTTCTAATACAAAAGATTCCATTTAAGGGACAGCAATAAACTGGGTTATTTAACATATTTCAGAACTTTTCAAAAGGACCCAGCTTTATACATGTGGCATTATACAACTTTAAGTAACAGCAGAGGTACATATTGAACAATTCTGCGTCTTTCTCGACCTGTACAGACGCCACATCCCCCCAGCCCCAGACAGGCCCCTTGTCTCGAGTGTCGTCTGAGGTTTGGGGATGGCCTGCGCTTTGGCTGCTTCACTTGGGATGCATGCAGAGAGCCGGCAGCAGTGACAGCATCATCAACAAACACACAAAGCCCACATCCAGGCTGCAGCTGAGCCACTCCAGAGAGAGAGAGAAAGAGAAAACACTCCAAACTGTGCTGAGGAAACAGCTCTGCCCGAAGGAGGAATCAAATCTGGGCTGCTTTGTTCCAAACAAACAACAGGCCGCTCTTCCCAATCGCCTTGTTTTCGCAGCAGCGGCTTGTGTCGGCCTCGTCACTTTGGTACAGTGAGTGTCACAGGGGCTGCTGCTGCTGCTTCCATCGCAATGTAAAGCTCATTAACAAATATATACACTTTAGTATTAAAGCAGCGTGAGCTCTTTTTCTCACATACGTATAGTCCTGCTTTGTAGCTTTCAAAGCAGCTCTAGAGGGGAAAAAAACAAACAAACAAAAACAGTATCTTGTCTAGTCTATAGTCAGAGCCTGAGGGCCAAACTCAGGCTCTTCAAACAATCTGATCTGATCCACCACACAGTGATGGAAGCAACTCATTACAAAAGTAACTAGTGTTGATTAGGGGTCGAATCGAATCGCAATACTTTCTCCCGCGATTCAATTATCGATATGCATTTGCCAAGTATCGATATCGATTAAAAAAATTAATAATAATAATTTCAAATGTTTTTTTTTTTTTACAATAAAAAAAATAAAAAATGGTATCAATACTTAATATATGGCTACATTACGCATCTCCATTCCATTTATCATGAAATAAAGTGTATTTTTTCTTTTATTTATGCCATAAATTGGCATATTGTATATTTCTGACCAATGTATCGATAATCATCATATCGTGATAATATCGTTATCGTGATAATATCGTTATCGTGATAATATCTTTATCGTGATAATATCTTTATCGTGATAATATTGTTATCGTAATAATATCGTTATCGTGATAATATCGTTATCGTGATAATATCGTTATCGTGAGCTTTGTATCGTGTATTGCAGGGGTGGCCAACCCGCGGCTCGTGAGCCGCATGCGGCTCTTTGGCTGGTTCCGTGCGGCTCTCGGGCTTTCACACGACAAGCGTCAAAAACGCCTCGGTGGTGGCGCTGCCATTCATTCTCTATGTAGTTCTGACCCATAGTAAAGGCCGACTTCACTCCACTAGCCAGGCCACCAAAACAATCTGACGTCGGCGAACGTCAATTCTGGTTGGTCAGATGCGCTGTCAACCACTCTGCAGCCGCTGCCTCAGCTGTTAAATATCATAACAAACAACACGTTGCCTCGACCCATGGCGTCCGTACGGAAAACAGTTCCTTGGTCGCTGGATGAGGGCAACACCTTCCTCAGTTTGAGGAGAGGACACCAGCGTGAGCTCGATGGTTCCACCAGAAACCAGAAGGTGTTTGTGGAGCTAGCGCTAAGGACGGAGCAGAATGATTCCCACAAACATGACAATGCAGAGAAAAGTTAAAAAGCTTAAAAGTGACAACCGTGAAATGAAAGATCGCAGCAGCAGAAGTAGAGGCAGACCCGAAAAGTCTGGAGGTGGTTTGACCAAATGGATTACATTTACGGACATCGGCTAACACCGGCTAACATGCTAAAACCGGCTAACACCAGCTAGCATTACACCAGGAGAAAAGCCAACTCTGCCTGGTGAGTGTCTGTCTTCAATCAAATGCAAAAGTATCTGGTCTTATACTGAACATGTGTCTGTGGTTCTGAATCAGCAAAAGTGGTGTTGGTGTTATGTGTCAAATTTATATCTTTTACTAAATACAGTCAGAGAGTGAATCATGGTTCGATAAAGACAGTTGTGTTTCTGCTGAATACTGGGTTGAAACTTGATTTTTTTTTCTTGGTTAGAGATTGAAAGCATTCATTTCGGAATCATAATTGATGTTCGCTGACGTGCAATTGTTCTGGTATCGACTCGCCCGGTTAGAACCAGGGCCGAACCGTCAATAAAAAGTACCGGGGAGCGGCTAAAGCGAGCGTTAGAAGCGCCCGCAAACCAGGGAGAGTCGAGTCCAGCCCTTTAGTACTGTACGAGTCAATTTCTGTCATTATCATGTTGATGACATTTACATCTATCTGAGCAGAGCACACCTCTCTCTGCTCAGACAGATTGCATGTGTGTGTGTGTGTCTGTGAGCGTGTCTGCTCGTGTGCGTGCGTGTGTAAGGGTTGGGGTGATGTTTATGTAGCGCACATTTGTATGATGTGGCTCTTTGCTGTAACAAAGTAAAAAAAATGGCTCTTAGTCTCTGACTGGTTGGCCACCCCTGGTGTATTGTATCATATCGTGAGGTACCCTTAGGTTCCCACACCTAGTGTTGATATAAAAACGGTGTTGTGCATTAAAGGTAAAGGTGCACTTTATTAATCCCCGGCATTTGACCCATCCTGATGCCGCGAAGGCTTACGTCAGGAGCAGTGGTCGCCGTGGTAACAGCACCCGGGAACCCATCTCCAGATGTTGATTCTCGGCTTGGTCAGGACCGGAGCTGGAGGATTTAACATAGTGAGCATGTTTTTAGTGGTAGGGGAAACCGGAGCACCCAGAAGAGAGCTACGCAGGCACGGGGAGAACATGCAAACTCCACTCAGACCCTGTTCCAACTGGGTTTCGAACCCAGGACCTTCTTACTGAGAGGCGAGAGTGCTATCCACTCAGCCACCATTAATCAGACCAGGCACGCTTTTGATTGAGGGTGGTCCTCTTGTTTTAACTTTTCTGCCTGCAAATGATATCATTACTTGGTTACATTTTTGTGGTTTGAAAATTAGGTTCCCCATCTGAAACACATGCTCAATCGCCCAAAAATCCTGCTTGTATGCCTAATTCTTAACTGCCAATTTCTATACATGGCATGGTGGCTGAGTTGAGTGCGCACTCTCGCTCCTCAGCAAGAAGGTCCTGGGTCCAAATCCCGGTCGGAACAGCCTTTCTCAGTGGAGTTAGCATGTTCTCCCCGTGTCTGCGTAGGTTTCCTCCAGGTGCTCCAGTTTCCCCTACCACTGAAAACATGTACAATAGGTATGAATACAATGAGTGAGTGAATGGATGGTGTTTGGACAGAGACTTTGATGCGCCGGTGTGTTCGGCGACTTCCGCCTTCACTGTGTGTGGAGAGAATGGTGAACTCTAAACAATTCTTCAGCGGTTTGGTCTTGGTCTGTAAAAATGCGCTATATCTATATCTACATTTTTTAAAAAAATTGTCCACTCACCTTTGGCCCTCCGCGGGCGGTTATCCCTCTCTAAGCTTGGGTCCTCTACCAGAGGCCTGGGAGCTTGAGGGTTCTGCGCAGTATCTTTGCTGTTCCTAGAACTGCACATTTCTGGACCGAGATGTCCGAGGTTGTTCCAGGGATCCGCTGTAACCACTCTTCTAGTTTCGGGGTCACTGCCCCGAGTGCACCGATCACCACGGGCACTACTGTCACCTTTACCCTCCAGGCCCTCTCCAGCTCCTCTCTGAGACCTTGGTATTTCTCAAGCTTTTTCCGGATGTTACCATCGCTTGGAATTGCCACGTCCACCACCACGGCTGTCCTCTGCCCTTTGTCTACCACCACAATGTCAGGTTGGTTCGCCATTACCATTCGGTCGGTCTGTATCTGGAAGTCCCACAGGATCTTTGCACGCTCATTCTCCACCACCTTTGGAGGAGTTTCCCACTTAGACCTTGGGGTTTCCAGCCAATACTCTGCACAGATGTTTCTGTACACTATGCCAGCCACTTGGTTATGGCGTTCCATGTAGGCCTTCCCTGCCAGCATCTTGCACCCTGCAGTTATGTGTTGGATCGTCTCAGGTGCCTCTTTGGACAACCGACACCTTGGGTCTTGTCTGGTGTGGTATATCTGGGCCTCTATCGCTCTGGTGCTCAGTGCCTGTTCCTGTGCAGCCATGATGAGTGCCTCTGTGCTGTCCTGTAGGCCAGCCCTTTCTAGCCATTGGTAGGACTTCTTGAGATCAGCCACTTCTGTTATGCTCCGGTGGTACATGCCGTGTAGGGGCTTGTTCTCCCATGATGGGCTCTCCTCCAGCACCTCCTCATCTCGCCACTGCCTGAGACATTCACTGAGTACGTCATCCGTTTTGGCCTTCTCCATGATGTAGTTATGGAGTTTGGATGTTTCGTCCTGGACAGTGGCTCTCACACTCACTAGTCCTCGGCCTCCTTCTTTACGGCTTACGTACAGTCTCAGGGTGCCACATTTGATGGCCACATTTGATGGTCACTTGTGCGAGTGGCTTGCCATTTGGCCTTCCACATTCCCATCGAGTTTGCAACGAAGTCCCTTAGAGCCCTGTTGATATTGTACAAGTTCAAGCATTCCATGATCCATGTGTGTGGCATTGAGTCGTAGGCTTTCTGGTAATCAATCCAGGCTGTGCACAGGTTGGTGTGTCATGACCGGCAGTCTTGGGCGACTGTTCTGTCAACCAGGAGCTGGTGTTTGGCTCCTCTGGTGTCCCTACCAATGCCCTTCTGTGCTGTGCTCATGAATTGTTCCATATGCCCACTTATCTTAGCCGCAATGATGCCTGACATGAGCTTCCATGTTGTGGAGAGACAAGTTATTGGCCGGTAGTTGGAGGGGACTGCACCCTTGACAGGGTCCTTCAGGACCGTTCGCCCTTCGGTTAGCCATTCTGGGTGAGTCCCATCTCTCAGCAGCTGGCGCTCATGGAGTGATGTGAGTGTCCTTAAAGGGATTAAAGGGTAGAAAATGGATAGATGGATGGATGGATATATATATTTATATTTAAAACATTACTTACTTACTTACAGATATCAGTTCTAATACAGACAACACAGACGCACTAGAGGGAAAACAAAAACAGTAGCCTTAGGGCCAAACTCAGGATCTTCAAACAATCTGGTCCACCGCACAGTGTTGGAAGAAACTCATCATAAAAGTCAGTTTCCCAGCATCTAACACAGATTACAGACCAGTGGCGCTAACCTGCATTAGGATGAACTACTTGGAAGAGATAATTGTAAACAAATTGAAGCCGGATATTGTCCCTCTTTCGATCCACTTCAGTTTATCTTTTTGTGTGTTCTATATTCTTTATGTGTTTTAACTGTTGATTCTCTGATCTGTGTTGGTGATCTCAATGGTTTTGTTAAGCCCTCTGAGAGGACTTCTGTTGTGATTTAGGGCTATACAATAATACATTGTATTGTATTGTATCTATCAGCAGGGTTAGATGTGGCTGCCTACATGTCACACCTGATCCTAAAACATTTAAAGGCGGCAGGTGCTTTTGCCCTGGTCCTGTTTGGAGACTCCAGTTCAGCTTTTGACTCAGTACAGCCGGGCATACTGGTCAAAAAGCTAATGAACGTCAATGTCAACAGAATTCTGAGTGTTTTATCTCCTCCTTGACAGGACGATCACAGCAAGTCAGGCTGAAAGGAATCCTCTCCACACTGGAAACATGTAGCACTGGTGTACCTCAGGTGCAGATCAAGGTGCGCAACTTTCTATTAATTGACTGTGTGCAAATTGAGCAAATGGATTTGATAAAGTATCTTGGCCAATACATATTGACAAACATTATAAATGGAGGGATGAGGCCCACTTCCTGTGCACAAAACTGTCCCAAAGATTACACTTTCTGAGACGCTTGCGGCAATTTGGAGTGTGCACAAAAATAATGACTGTTTACGACAGCTCTATCTTTGAAAGCTAAAGCTGTCTGCGATATTGCATGGCAGTCTGGTTCGGTGCGCTCTCTGTGAAGGACAAATCCAAAATCCAGAGGCTTGTAAAAACGCCAAAAAAGATCATTGGAGCTGAAGCTCCCTCCCTCCAGCTGATCTATGAGCAGGCGATACTCTCACTGGTTTAAAAAAACATATGCTGCAATCTAAATGGCAAAGAATTATTATCTGAAGTGGGCTTTTATCTTCATGCAAGTGTTTTTATTGGCAGTTTAAAACACAATAGGATAGATTTTTGTTTGAGTTTTGAGGAGATACAAATGTTGAATTCAGTCTATTCACTGGTATAGGCAAATATTTAAGCCATTCATTATTTAAAGGCTTAAATAATTATTTAATGGTATTTGGATCAATATTGGCATATGTGGATACTAGGGATATTGGTGCATCCACAGTATCCATATTTTTAGAGTTATTTATAAAAGTTATAAAAGGACAATTCACTTGGACCACATTCCAAAAAAATCTCACACACTTTTCATCTCATTCCACTGCTTAGAGACATGCAGCCCTTCTCCCCCAGTACGCTCATCTGGTGAAACCCAAAGTGTCCTCAGACTAAAGACGCCGTCTGCATCCACAATCCTCTTTCCGGGACAAACTTTTCCACTTGCTCATGTCTAGGGGCCATTACACCAATTACAGGCAAATGAGCATAAGTAGGGCAGGCTTAACAGAGTGTCAGCCTGCTCCTGAAGGTCAGACCACTGCGGCTCTCTGGAAGCGGCTCTATAAATCCCCCCCCCCCGACATTGGCATTCCACGCGGGCACACCTGTTTATCTGATGAAGCTATTTCCCTATGAAGGCGCACTCTAAACGCCTGGCGCCCTGCCTGCATTGGCGTAACAGGCCGGCACAAGCTCTTTCATCCCTCCTTCGTTCTTTTTCTTTCTCATCTCTTTTTCTATTTCCCGAGCGGGTGATTTGGAGGCTCAAAGTGTATGAGACATTTTTTTCTCTTTTCTGATCTACCTGAAAATAACAGGCGCACAGGGGGAGATGCTAATAAAGGGAGCATGGCTGGGGACTCATCCTTGTGGAGAATAGAATGGATTAATAGTCAGATATCATTAAAACAGGATTGTTCTAAAGCTTTCGTTGATGACTCGCATCTGATCATGTTCATGTTCATGTTCAAGGACATGCCTTGTGCAGTGTCATTCACGTTATTACTTTTTAATTGAAGGTCTTCTGCAGTACCGTGTTCATGGCTTTACATGGACCCAGACCAGAGCAGAAAGGATGCACGGTCCCAGAGGATGCACGGTCAAGCATTAATCCACTGGAGGAATGCTAATTTTCATTTTAAATGCTAATAAAGCATTCAGAATTTCACTCTGAACCAGAGCAGAAAATGGTCAAAACAAAACAGACTCTGCATACATAAACCAGAGGATAGGAAGCAGCTCATCACAAGCGGCTATTCAACCTTTGCAGCTGTGACCTGTTCTGCTCCTCCCTAAAATGCTGACGTACTTCATTACTATTGTTAGTAACTTTTAGAATAATGTATTTATTTGTTTGTATGGATGGATGCGTTTCTGCTGCTGGACACCTGAATTTTTCCCACAGGGATCAAAAAAGTCCTATCTATCTATCTATGAAGACAAGTCATAAACAAAGTGTGTAGGAAACGCCGTGTAGATCCGTATTTCATATTGAGAGGAGCCAGCTGCAGTGGCCTGAACGTCTACCTGGAGAGTATGTCCCAATGGGAGGCGGCCGTGGGGTAGACCCAGGACAAGTAGCAGGACGGTGTCTGTAACAGTGAGAACAGTTGGCTGTCCAATCACAATCATAAGGAGACGAACGACTATCTTTGCATTCTCATGTGATTCTGTTAGCTCTGACTGAAGCGGAACTAGACTGTGAAACCTTGTGCTGACTTTCCTTGAAACAAAAAAGGATTTAGAGCTTCACACAAAACAAGTTGCACGTGTGTGTTAAAGCTGATGAGCTGGAGGAGATGTGCTTCCATGACCCGGATAAAGATTGATTGAATAATGTGGCTGTATACAAGGCTCACCCTCACAGTCTCTATGGTCCCCTGACAGCAGGAGAGCATGAACCAGTGGACTCGCTCCTTCACTGTGTCCAGCAAATCGGTGATTGGATGCAAAATAACTTTCTCCAACTAAACACCGACAAAACTGAAATAATTGTTTTCGGACCCCAGAAACAAAGAAGAGCGTTATTTGTCACCTCCAGGCTCTCTCTCTACAACCCTCAAATCAGGTCAGAAATCTAGGAGTGATAATGGACTCAGACTTAAATTTCAAAAGCCACATAAGATCTGTAACATCAGCAGCTTATTACCACCTAAAAAAAACATTGCTAAAATTAAAAACATAGTGTCTAAGGCAGACTTGGAGACTCTTATACACGCTTTTGTCTCCAGTCGGTTAGACTATTGCAATGGATGTTCACAGGTCTCTCCAAACAGGCTGTAAAACAGCTGCAGTACATTCAACATGCAGCAGCTCGAGTCCTGACCAGAACTAGGAAGTACGACCACATTAGTCCAGTTCTCAGGTCTCTGCACTGGCTTCCTGTTCCTCAGAGAATAGACTTCAAAGCAGCTTTACTTGTGTACAAGTCTCTCCATGGTCTCGCGCCAAGGTACATCCACGACATGTTTGTGCCATATGAACCGACCCGAACTCTGAGGAGCACAGGGACTGGACTCCTGTTAGTGCCCAGAGTCGGTACTAGACATGGGCAAACTGCATTTCAGATTCATGCGGCTAGAGTCTGGAACCGTCTTCCTGAGAATGTGAGACAGGCGTCTACTCTGGCATCCTTTAAATCTAGGCTCAAAACAATTCTGTTTAGCTGCGCATATACAACTGAATGATTTTATCTTTTCATCTTTGTTTTTATCTTTAATCTTTTTAATGCACTGTGACTATTTATGATTTTAGTCCCATCTGTGATTTTAATGTTTAAAGGTTTTTAATTTTTGTGATTTTATTTTTAATGTTTTTAATATATCTTGTGCTCTTAATGTGTTTGATTTATGCATGATGTGATAGGGGATGTGAAGCGCTTTGCGTTGCCTTGTGTAGGAAAGGCGCTCTACAAATAAACGTTGATTGATTGATTGATTGATTTGCATCCTGCGGTTACTCATGTCAATGAAGCTTTTTGCAGTCCAAGAGCAACAGCATTGGATAATGGAATGATGGCAACTATGTATAGCTTCATTATGCATAAAAACAGCTCAAACTCTTTTCCCTTCTATTGAGAAATACAGAAACATCTCTCTGCTAAATTGCAATTGCGATACTGAGGCTTTCAAACAGCTTTGTAGTCTGTGAAAACAGTATCTGCTGTGAAGTTCAGCCGCTCGATGCAAACTTGGCAAAATCAACACGGTGGCACCCAATGCAACTTTGAAAAATAACAACAAATATTTTTATAGAGAGAAACCATTGATGGAGTTCGAGCAATTTTTGGAAAGCGATTTTTAGAGTTTGCTTATTCTCCGTGCAACTCCACATGAATCTTTAAACTATCAGTATTTCCCAGTGGCTTTGTATTTATAGACCAGGTCTGGACCAGCCTCAGTCTAGCCTTTTTTCCCCAGCTGGGTTTTTTTATTGAGTTGTTCCTTGCTGATGCAGGAGAATCTATGGGCAGTGATGATCCATTTGTGCACATAGACGTTGGTCACCCCGCTTCCTAGGGACTGATGGCTTCAATGTGTTTGTTAGAATTACATTTCCTGTCTCAAACAGTTGGATTCTCTGATCTGATGTAGGGATATCAATCAATTTGTGTCTTCCGAGTCGACTACTGTTGCAAATTAGGCTGTGCAAAAAAAAGTTTAATGTCAAGAAGATGATGGCATTGTTATGTCATAAAACCCAATTCAAAATAATACAATCAGAAAAGTTACTCAAGGCATTTAAAAACTTTTTAGACTAAAATTTGCCCCAAATTGAAAAGAAGAGAATCTGTCAGAACTGAATCCGTCTGAGAAGCATTTGGTTCAAACAAAAAGCAAGCTGCATTGTGAAAATGAGGCCATGTAGTTTTGGCATCAGATGACTCTCTTAAGGCTCATTCATACTCCACATACCAGATGCATAAGGATTCGCATTGAGGCTTCTGTCTGGAGTTTAAGTAACCGGCTCATCGTCCTCCTCTCCCACCTCAGAGCTCATGGATCTGCCCTGTACACTTCCTACCATCTTGTGCAAAGCCTGGCAACCCAAGATGTCTGCCCATTCAAATCAATGGCTGGTGCTCATTGACATAAGCTCGCACCATGGAGTGGAACTGACGCTTTTTTGTTCATGTCTCCGCCTCGCTGCCAGTGCTCTGTGTTCTACTTTCACAAACACAGCATAACACCAAAGAATTCTTGCCAATCAGTGACTGGGGCCCGGGGCGCTCACTCACGTTGCTCAAAAATGTGTAAAAGTTCAGGATGACAAGGAACAGTTAAATCCCCACAAAATTCAACCGTTGAAAAAGCTGTAGGTTCCCTGTGAGCTGAAGACAAGTCGTTTTACAAAAAATTCAAAGACTATGGAAAAATCTGCATAGATCCAGGCGTGGTTACAGCAGCACCGGCGTCCACCACAATGTGCAAGACCTGCTTCAGTTAGCGATACCTTTGCGGGATTGCCATGTTTACAGTGGATAGGTTTTCTTCACGTGCTGATATTCAACACATACCCACTATCGCGCCCTAACGTCTCTTTCATGTTGACATTTGAAACACATGGTAGTACAAATGCGCTGATGCTGGAGATGGGTGAATTGGGGGCACGAAAGAGCAAATCAACTCTGGTATAACATGATGACACTCTCTTTCTGTTTATTACAAGTGTGCAAACAATTCTTGGGTTTCATTAAACTGGCCTGTAGGGGGCGAATGAGCAGAGGTGGGACAACTCAGTTTTGCTCCCTTTGAAAACCATGTAAATCTTGTTTTGGAGTCAAAAAGCTCTCATCCTGTGCGGTGTACAGTTGTTGTAACAGTCTTAATCGGGAGGGGGAAACTCAATTCTAAGGGAGTACTACATTTTTTTTCTCAAAAAAGTCTTGATTTCAGGCATTTTTGGAAAAGAAAACAGAAGAAATTGCTGCGTTTCATTGGGGTGGCCTGCAGGGGGCGCTTATCTGGGAAAGCCTTGATCCACCTCGCCCGCTTCATTTGAGTGATTGTTTCAAAGTGTACTCCTTTATATGAGACCACTGTTGGAACACGGAAGAAACTCTTCTCTTTCTCTCTATTTGCACGTTTGCTACAACCGTACACCGCACAAAAAGATGGCATTTTGACAGCGCTTCTTCTTCTGCTATATCTCCGTGTATTTACCCGACAGACTGCACCACCAGGAAACGCCATGTCTGGTCCTCCATCCATCCATCCATCCATTTTCTTCCGCTTTATCCGTTGTCGGGTCGCGGGGGCAGCAGTCTAAGCAGAGACGCCCAGACTTCCCTATCCACACACACTTCCTCCAGCTCGTCTGGGGGGACCCCAAGGCGTTCCCAGGCCAGCTGAGAGACATAGTCCCTCCAGCGTGTCCTAGGTCTTCCGCGGGGCCTCCTCCCGGTGGGACGTGCCTGGAACACCTCCCCAGGGAGGCGTCCAGGAGGCATCCGGAACAGATGCCCCAGCCACCTCAACTGGTTCCTCTCAACATGGAGAAGCAGCGGCTCTACTCCGAGCTCCTCCCGTGTGACTGAGCTCCTCACCCTATCTCTAAGGGAGCGCCCAGCCACTCTGCGGAGGAAGCTCATTTCGACCGCTTGTATCCGCGATCTCGTTCTTTCGGTCATTACCCAAAGTTCATGACCATAGTTGAGGGAGGGAACGAAGATTGACCGGTAAATCGAGAGCTTTGCCTTTCGGCTCAGCTCCCTCTTCACCACAACGGTCCGATACAGCGACCGCATCATCTCCGGTCCTACGTTTGTTATTCGCGCTACGGCCCTGACGTCATATGAAACCCAAGAACAACACTTTCTAATAGGACGCAGACGTTTGAACTCCTCTCTGAAATGGAATTGAACCAAGGACTTTCTTACTGAGAAGCGAGAATAGCATCAGTACGTTAACAATGTATTGTTTATGTTTAGGTATAACTGGCCGTCATGTATCCCAGATTGTAAATAAATGGGATGCAGCTTGGATTTGATTATTCACATTTCCAGGAGTTTATATTTTATCAATGTGAAATAAAAACAAGCGTTAAATCCATCTGGTCATAATCACCCTTTACCCACACGACAGATATTTACAGCGGTAAAGATGCAAACACTCTTAAACCAACTTAAAGGTCCTTGCCAATATGTCCTGTTGGAGCCTTCCACTTTTCCTAAGCTGCCCTATTTACCCTCCACTTTGCTGTAAATATATATATATATCCGAGCAGCTTCCTCCCTGACCAAAAAACCCGGCTGTATAAGCACTTCCACGGATATTACTGCTGCTCGCCGCTCGGTTGTCGGTTGTAAGCAGAAAAGCAGACGTATTTCCTCAAAGCTACATATTGTGGCTCTCTCGGGGGAATCCCAAAGTGTTCCCATGCCAGGATCTATAATTCCACGGCGTCTTATGGCTCTTTCCAGGCAGCCGTCCAAGTTCCGGCGAGAGGAGGGGGGAAAAAGCATGAACACGCAGATCGCAATAAATGAGCGTTTTGAAGGCAGAGAAGGAGGGCTCAGCAAGTTCGCCATCATTATCTCTGGGCGCACCTACAGCTTAAAGAAGACATGTTCTGCTTGGGTCGGCCATAATCTATGATACACACGGATCAGGATTTCCCACATCCACTTAATATTGAGCTAAAACTGCTCACAAAAAAATCACACTGTGCAGTAATCTTTATTTATTTAGCAAATTTTTACAGACAAGGTCACCCAAAGTACTTCTGAACTTTATCTGTTCAGATATTGTCTCATTCTCTCCATACGGTGAGGATGGAAGCGAGACGCTGAACACACTGTTGCATTGAAGCCTCCAACCAACACCATCCATTCACTCACTCATTACATTCATACCTAATGTACATGTTTTTAGTGTAGGGGAAACTGGGGAACTGGGGGGACCCAGCCATGGGGAGAACATGTAAACTCAACTCCACTCCGACTGGGATTCGAACCCAGGAGTATTCATATGGCTTCTCTCACAGAGATTCACTCATTATGGGCAGCACGGTGACCAAGTAGGGATAGCCTTGTCTTCTGCATAGGTTTCGTCCAGGTGCTCCGGTTTCCCCTACCACTAAAACCATGCACAACAGGTATGAATGTAATGAGTGAGTGATGCGCCAGTGTGTTTGGGGTCTCGCTTTTGCCATCCCCGCGTGTGTAGAGAATGGACAAATATTTGAACTCTGAACAATGTAAAGCTCTAACCCTAACCCGTCTATAAAAAAATGTGTTGTTTAGATAAAAAAATACTTACTTTCTAATTATTAACTGTCTCATTTTACATTTTACTAAGATTAAACATGATTTAAATACGCAGAAAAGAACCCTGTAATAAAATACTATAAAATGCAATGTAATTCAATACATTTTGGTGGGAACAGACGGCAGGTCACAAAAAACCAAACCCAAACCAGTAAGTCTTTAAATGTGCCTTGGAGGACTCTGGATTCCATGTTTCTAAAATCCAGGAGGAGTGCATTCCATTGCTTTGGTGCCAGTAACCCTGTGTTTTGTATTTAGCCCATGGGACAGTAAACAGGTGCTGATTGACAAACCTGAGACTGCGACCCGGTACATGTTTGTGCAGAAGGTCAGACAAGAGCCTGAAGCCTGACCGTGGAGCGCTCTATATGTCAGGGCCAAGATTTGAAATGTAATCCTCCACTGCACAGGTAACTAGGAAAGGTTAGCAATGACAGGTGTGATGTGACAGTATTTGGGCCCTGTCATATCCGTAGAGTAGCCACTAGTGACACACCTGCCGCTAAGCAGGGCCTTGTTGGTACTCTGATGGGAGAGCTCTGGGAATGTGTAAGGTGCCAAATATTTATTGAGACAGACACAGTGTATTCATTCACAAATTGGTTTCAGATTAGGGTATGTTCAAATCAACTTCTTCTATGCTCCAGTTCTGTTTTTGATGAGGAAACAAAAGAAATCCTTAGGAGCTTTTGTGGTTAAAAGTTCAAAACATTTACAGCTTTTCCATCAAGTGTCTCCTTTTACAGCTGTTTTTGAGTTGACACCGAACTATCGTCAGTTTTGCCAAGTCCCAGACACTCGTGTAATCCAATACATGTAACTATAACTCATATCCCTGTCAATGTGTTTGTTTATGGTGTAAATAACAAAGACGACAAATAGACGAAAATTTTAAGTCTGAAGGATTTAACACAAGTAAAAATTACATTCTATACGTAGTGGAAGTTAACAGCGTAGCCACGGACTTTTCCAGAAACTGCTAACAGTAAAACTCAGCTAAACCGTATGCGCGCGCGTGTGTGTGTTTGTGTGAGGGTATGGATGTCGTCTTCACAAATGTATCATAACTCTTGTTTTAATAATGTTTATTCTGTGAAACAGTACAGTGTTCCATCCTCGAGGTAAAACAACGTGTTTGTAATTACTGTTATTTACACATCAATAACCTTAGCATGAATACATCCAGATATGATATGAGATGTGTGTGAGTCTGCATCAGAGAGAGTGTGTTGGATTGCGATGGTATTTCTATTGGATTGTACATTACTGTATCCATGTATTTTATGTATATAACCAGGGACTGCAGATGGACACTAGCAGTTTAGCTATAATCTGGTGCAGAGCATATCTGTCTTTGAGCTTAATGTCTCTGTACATTGTCCCTTCAAGTAAAGACTAAATAAATAAACAGGTTTATAAGGGCATTGATATTGTCTGGCTTAACATCTTCACATCCCTTTCCATCTCACTCTGCTCCACACAAATAAATCCCCCGTGCACTGAGTTTCCCGTGTCTCAGCAGTGCATGACCACAAGCTGCGGATGAGGACTTTCCAAGGAAACGGCTGTAATAATTGCTCGTCCTCGCTTTGGGGCTACCCTCATCCATCTTCCTGCGGCAGAGACTGAGCTGTCCATCGGAGCGTGGAGCAGTGACCCTCACCTGGCCCGGGCCCTTACGGTGACTGGCCCCAAGACCCCAGCCTTGCCGCGGGGGCCCCCTTCACCGACCCTTTGGCAACCGGACCCCGCGGAGGCACTTAGTCTAAATGAGTTCAGCCAAGCTTGGTGTAATGGATGTCTTGAGGTCTTCGCTAACTTTGGATTTGCAGAGCGAGGGCGTGTCTCGCTGGGAGAGTGGTTTAATCGCTTAAGAGCATATTGTTACAAATCATTTTTAAAGGAGGGTAGACGGACGGGCCAAGGCGAGGTTTTCTCATTAGAGTTTAGGTTTGTACGCAAATCATGTGCATTGTCAAAAGGGATTCAAGCCAATTTTCTCTTTTCCAGGGTGAAAAATTGCAACAACAGAAAACACTCCCAATGAAATGCATGCAGCTGACAAAATGGATATAAATTACACAACAAATTCTACACAAAATAAATGTTGATTACCACTGCCTTCTTGGACTGAGAGACAGATTTGAGTGGGTTTATGATACTGTTCAAATAGTTGTCTGCTTAGTGTTAAGAATGAGTTATGATAATTGTTGGTTTTTGCTAAAATGTGGGCCGGTTATGTCTCAGTGTCTGCGTGCTCTTCATTCCCACTGTTTTGTAACCTGTGATTCGAGGCAAGGCAAGTTTATTTGTATAGCACAATTCATACACAAGGCAACTCAAAGGGCAGCACAAAAGAAGATAAAATAAATTAAAAGAGCATTAAAATCATAAATTATCAAAGTACATTAAAAAGAAAGACAAAAATATAAAATCCCTCAGTTGTATGCACAGCTAAACAGGAATGTTTTTAACCTGGTTTTAAACATTGTGAGAGGAGGCCTGTCTCACATCTTCACGAAGATTGTTCCAGATTTTAGCAGCATGAATCTGAAAAGCAGCCTCCCCATGTTTAGTTCTGACTCTGGGCACTAACAGGAGTCCAGTCCCTGTGCTCCTCAGAGTCCGGGCCGGTTCATATGGTACTAACATGTCACTAATGTACTTTTAGTGCGATTCAACACAGAAGGATCTCTTAATCTTAATCAAGTGGTTAGCCGTCTCAGGAAGAAGATCCTGGGTTCAATACCACCTCCAAACAGAGCCTTTTCCCTGTGGAGTTTGCACGTTCTTCCGCCTCTCCCCATGTGACCTGTTGTGTATGTATGGTTTGTTTTGGGCTTGTCTCTGTATGTATCTTTTAACTATGTTCAGTGTCATTAAATGTCTTCTTTTATATCTGGTGTATGTCTAATATAATAAGCCATAACTAGATTCTTGTTATTACAATTACCAGCAAAAGATAAGGTTTGTTCTGCCATCTTTTTCAGTACTGGTTAAAAAAATGCTTTATTGTAAATTTGTTTTAATTCATTTGTTACGCAACTAAAAAAAAAAGAAAGAAAACTCAAAATCTTTTTTCTCTTGGGGTTGCTATGCATTGGTTGCCAGGTAGCAGAAGTCAATCTGGTGAAAAGGGTGAAACAGTAAAAACTGCTCCATTTGTGTCTCATTTCTGTCAATGAAGCTGTATGTGTTTTGTGACTTCTGTTTGTAGATAATTTAAACTTTTTACCAGGTATTACGAACTAACTAGAACAGCAGCACTGTCAGAATCAGATTTATTATTTATTAAAGGTCATGGTCAAGTTTATTTATATTCTTATAAAGTGCTTTTATTTTTATTGCAACAACACATCATCAGTAGGGTAAAACTAACCTGTCTCACGACATAACCACACATTTATTTTTTTGTTATTTTGATATGTTAACTTTCAAAGATGGATGACGACTTTCCCAAAACACTCTATGTGGGAAACTTCTCCAGGGACGTCACGGAGATTCTGATTCTTCAGCTCTTCGCTCAGATCGGACCCAGCAAAAGCTCTAAAATGATTTCATTCTAGAGCTTTTGCAGGGTCCGATGTGAGTAACTAGAAGTCACAAAGTAGGAAATTGCTTTGGCTCTCTGTGCAAACAAGCAAAAAATAAATAAAAAAGAACAAGGCATGCATAAAATAAAAGGCAGTGCAGTAAAGTGACAGTAAAGGGACGGTCATAAGAGCAGGGGACAGTGATGAGCTCATGAGTCCAACTGCAGAGGGGAAGGAAATGTTCTTGGCGGTAGGTTCTGGCCCGGATGGTACGAAGCCTCTTGCAATAGAGGAGTGATTGGAATAGTCCATGTGCAGGGTGAGAGAGGGGTCGGCAGTGATTTGGGCCAATCACCCTCTCAGCAAAATGCACGATGCGCTGTTGTCTCTGCTTGAGCTGATGGTTGGCTCCCACTTGAGGTCCTGGGTGATGGTTGTGCCCAAGAAACCAAAGAACTCCACAGAGGTGATAGGGGAGGGTGGGGAGGACTGTGGTCTTCCTGAAAGTCCATAATCATCTCTGAGTGTTCAGCTCCAGTTTCTTACCACTGCACCAGGACCATGGATCTATAATAATAACTGGATAGGGTATTACTTGCTTAAAGCTGTCCCACCCATGGGCAGAGGGGTGGTACTGCAAACCAAAGTCACGTGGGCTACAAAAAAAAAGTCTCATAGGTCTCAATGTAAACTAAAACCACTCGACCTCAGCTGACAGAGAACCTACAGCTTTCATAAACATCAGATTTTTGTGTCCCTTGTCATCATGAACTTTTTTTCTTCTTAAATACTTCAGTTTTCTTTAAATCCACACTTTACTGCCACAAACTCTGCTCCTTTCCTTCCAGCTCTGACTCCGCTCTGCCACTGTTCTAATGAGCAGCTCTGATTGGTCAAAGCGCGGCCGAGCCCCTCTGTGCACGCGCATGAGAGCCACACACGCATACAGTATTTGGCGCGATGCATCATGGGAGATAATCTACTGCGCAGAACTGGGAGGACCTGACGATGCCCAAATGTAGCCGAGTTCCTCTGATATGTCAGCGCCCGTGAAGCCCCATGCGCTACTGAGCACAAGCCATTCATTTGAATAGGGCGCCATCTTGGATCACCGGGGCTTGACCAGGACACACACCACATACACCACTTATCCAACATGGGAGTATAACAGTATTCACAACAATAATAAGAGGCCTGGTCTTTTTCCCAATGACTTGGAATCATTCAATATTTAAATTTTTTTACGCATACAATTTGAAAACCAAATTAGTCTTAAGGATAACCAAGGGGCTATCCTTCAGAATAAATAGATACACATGACCCAAACAACACACTTGGCACATAGCTATTGAGACCAGACCAGTATAAGAATTATTCAAACTTAAGCAGCCGACAGAACGGCTCTATAAAAAGCAGATAAAAATAACTTCTTGGGAAGATACAGGCACTTTTCTTTCAGGCAACAATTAAATATGAAGCTGCCTTGTTTTCCAACTTTACTCAAATAAATGTGTCTCAATGTGCGGAGAGTTATTGACTTATAAAAAGGTAATATATGAGTTTGTAGGTGGAATATAATTGTTTGTAATTGTTAAGGTATTATGGGTCGGATTTGTATGTTTCGGCCCTCTGGTTAAATGTTTAAACTGCAAAACCCCACAATGTACTTATCTATTGATTGTTAGAATTAAAATTGGACAAATGTGGCAACAGTACTAGTTTTAAGTACATTTAAGTAAAGTAAACAAAACCTCCTTCTTTATTAGCCCTTTTTGCATAGGAACTTGAGGTTGTTCCTTGAATGGCTCGGAGCAGGTTAGAGATCCCAGCATTGCATTCCATTCCAAATATATAATAAAAAAAAGCTGATCTGAAGAATCCCTCATATTTATGTTGAGTAGTAGAATATGAACTACATTTACCTCTGCAATAATCTTCTTTGCAAATTAAATCTGCAAGCACTAAATATTGAGGCTCAAAATATATTGTTTTATCCATCCGTTACTGAACGATGAGTCAATAGTGTAATTATAGTGACAGGCTGTGAAGTTGTTAGGTTCTTCTGTACCTAGTGATCTGCTTCCTTCCTCATCTCAAATGAATCGAGTTGAAGGCGTATTCCAACTCTCCAGAACATGGGACGCACTTCTCCAGCGACCGCCAGCCAGCAGAGGGTGCAGTCAGCCCAGGAAACTAAAAATGTTGACTGGTTGACTGCCCTGAAGAAGAACAGCTGATAAGGGTCGTCATGTGTGGCTTTGCTCGACACTTCTGAGGCAGACGGAAGTTTGCCGTCCAAATATCTTACAATTTTCTGCTATAGAATAACCAAGTAACTGAATCTACTAAGAAGACAAGATGAACCTTCCTAAACTAGATATGCTTTAACACTGATATATGGACCGATACCACGGGCCGATGGGTGGTAGGAGGTTATGAAGCATCCGTGGCTTTCTGAACCAGGGGGTATATATACAGTCATCGCAGGAAGAATTTAGTCACTGACTTTATTTTGGTCCCAAAAGGAGGGCACGTCCAGGGAAAGCAGGGCGCCTGGTCAGCCTAGTTAAACAGGCTAATGCATTCCACTTTTCTGAAACATGAATAAGGAGCAGTTTGATATATATTCAGGGCGGCACGATGGCTGAGTGGAAAGCACTTTGGGTTCAAATCCTGGTCGGAACAGGGTCTTTCTGATTGGAGTTTGCATGTTCTCACTGTTGTTTGCATGGGTTTCCTCCGGTTTCCCTTACCACTAAAAACATGTACAAAAGGTAAATCATCCAGCTCTGGTAGCCCTGACCAAGCCGAGCATCAACCTCTGGAGATGGGTTCCTGAGCAATGTCCTACGGCGACTACTTCTGATAGAGGCCCTAGTGGCATTAGTTTCAGTTCCCCCTACCACTAAAAACATGTAGAATAGGTCTGGCATGCGCTAGTATGGCCACCTCGCTTCCATTTCTGTGTGGAGTGAGAGGCAAATGACCACAATCAGCCTGTTGAAAAATGTTTTCACTTGAAATTACTGACAGAGCCATACAAAAATGATATTATTTTATTAAAATTATATAGAATTATTTTATAAAATATGGTACACTGTGTTATGTCTTGATTCAATAGTTTTTATGCAATCATCTTAGTATGTTTTGAACCATTGAACCAGCCCGACTCTTGGCTTGTAGCAAATTTGTTTTTATGGCCCTCTGATGTGTTTGATATTGTGGATCAAGTATCTGAACTCACGCCCAAAAGCTGCATTCAAGACATTCAAGAACACACAGTACATGGAGAATTAGCCACTCTCAATACTGTAAGAAATATTATGCATTATTGTCAACTATTGAAAATGACGAGACTATTTACTTTAAAATAACAAGACAAAGACACAGTGTACATCAACTTGATTTTTGATGGATCAGTACATGCTCGTTTTGTCAAGTGGCTGGGACTCAAGTGCTAAATTGTTATAAATAGTACAGCGTCCCTAATTCTACTGGAGAGATGACATAAAACGTACTACGTTGTTCAGTGCTCCAGTCCTACGGTCGAGTCACACCTATAGAAATATTTGTCTGTAAGTATGTTGATTAAAACATTGTTTACTTGTTTTAGATACAGTATTTACTCATTCAAGATGATTTCAATTAGTAAGTCCAAACATTATTTCCCATGTAAAATAGCACGGTGGGAATCGCTTGGAATGGTTTTTCAAGGTTTTTTCCTCAGTGAAATACAGTTTCACAGTTTCCAGTATACACTGGAAGAGGCTTCCCTAATTTATTTTAAGATTGTTGGCTCTGTAAAGCTTGTACGTACAGTAAATACTAGTAAAGGCAGAATATACATTCACATGTTTTAATATATGGATTGTTGTTACGGTCTGAATGAGGGTCAGCTCATTTTTGTCAATGGAAAATCAATGTTTTTAAATGACCCCTTATTTTCACCGCACTGGTGACATCACACTCAAACTGGGGGACGAGTGCTACTATTTGAGACCATAGAACAGAGTGACAATGTTAGATGCTGACAAAGTGGAGTTAAGCAGAAACAGTGGAAAGGGGTGCCAAAAGAACCACATGAAGTAGGAGACACTCACACTGCACCTGCTGCTTGTCTCAGTTTTATGTCTACGAAATCTTTTACTTTCAAAATGCTGTTAAAGTGAGTGTTTTCCTCTTTAATTGCTGTGAGAGTTTTGTAAGTGACTTTGTAGCAAAGTATTTCCAAAGCAATGTTTTACTTTGTGACTTAAAATGTAATCTAATATTTTGTAAACCAAACACTGATGGCACCCATCTATCCTAATCCACTCTTTTCCACAGACCTCATGTTGTCACTCTGCTCTATACAGAATATCGTTCCTTCTGCATTCAAGTGCACAGAGTTAATTATGTTAACAAGCGCGGCCCCTGGATGAGGGGACCCCCGCAAAGTGGTGGTGTGGTGGAACAGTGCATCATTAGTCACATTTAGTGAGTGTGACTGGGGGCCCCTGGCATACATCCGCCTGTGCCCTTAGGCTCTTGGGTAATCACTAATTCTGCTAATGATTCTCACTCACTCACAGCGCGCTCACGGTGAGGCGTGGAATGCCAACCACGCCGAGTGAGACATGCAGGAGAGAGGAGGAGAGGGGGGAGAGTTTATAACAGATCGACTGCTCGGTCAATAGTTTTTGTTTCAGTTTGGAAAAAAGGTTTTCAAAGATTGTGGAGAACTGCTGTATCTATGGATTAATATTACACCGAAATGTGTAATCATTTTGTCTGTTTTGTTTGCCTTGTTGCTGCTTTCACATTCGTTAGATTCTTGGTTTAGAAGAAGCGTGTTTAGTTGGTTCCAATGACATTTTTTTTAAACTATTAAAATAGACATAATTATGCAAAAACATCATTAATTGTTGCAACAAAACAGACCTGGACCAGTGCAGGGAGAAGGTTTTGATCAACTTCTGATCTGTGTAGACACCAAAATGTCCGTTCATTAAAAAGGTGTAATGTTTGTGGAATACATAATGCTGAGTGTTTTGTGCAGCTGAGACAAGGGAAAGTGAGACCGATACAATTTTGGTTTAATGATTTTCATACAAATAGTTGATAGTTGGCTGGTATTAACCCAAAATGTCCAAATATTAGTTAGTGTCAAAGTTGTTCTGTAGTTTAAACAAAATTGGACAAACATTGATCATTTAAGTTCAGCTCGAGGGTTTTTTCTCCCAGACTTCTCTCTGCGGTATCGGTTCATATTGGGTTTACGCAGATATTGAGGACGTCAGCGGTGGTCAGTGTGTGTGGGGGATTGGGGTGTCTGGATACATCTATGATTGACCACACAGTGTCCATACATGAGTAAATGATCTGTTTTAAGAAAAATAATGAAATTAAATGAAAATAGAATGAAAAAGTTTATATGCACTGTTTGAGGCTGAGAATCTGGGTCCCTCACGACACTATTATTACACTGACGCTAAAATGTAAAATATTCCCACAAAAAGTTTCTATTGTTTTGGAAATGAAAGTACGGTGCTAAAACCAATTAAATCAGAAGAAAGTACTTCGGCCAATGCTTACTGTAATGCCAATCGATTTAGCCAATGAGCAAGCCGCCATCAAAAGCCATCCAACACAAAATTTCTCGTCACTGCCCAAAATAATGCCGTAAGTTAGTGGATTATACTCTTGAATCCCAAATCCTCCAAAAGGAATCCTTGTTCACAATCAGTGGACCAACTTTTGTGAACTTGGCAACTGAAGGCACTTTCTCATACAAATTCTCTGGTTAAAATGCATAGCTATCCAGGGCCTCTCAGCGTAAACGATTTTCTCGCCGCTGCATATCTCCTCTGGTTATGGGCTTGAGATGGCAGCCCAGACAAAGCGCCCCTCGAGCTCTTTCTGCTGGATGAATTCTGGTCCGCTCCAGCTCCTCGTGCCCTGCAGCTTACCCCGACAGTCGCCAGAACAATCCCTCTTCCAGGACGCTCCCAGAGGCCATCCCCCGCACACGCGCAGCCTCAAGACACACACGGCAAGGTGAGGGAGGCTACGCAGCACAAGATTGCCTCCAGCTCGGTAATACACTCACGTTTAATGGGATTACATTTTGGTCGAGGCTTTTATCTGGCTGTCTAATGGGAAATTGATATGTAAAAAAAAAAAGACAAATCAAAGAAAACGCATTAAAAGTAAGAAATTGCTACTTTGAGCTGTATCGTGATTTTGTTCAGAGGTTGTCTGTCTGGAGTTGTTCTAAATATGGTTGGTGATTATTATTATATGATAGTGATCAGTAGTTCAATATGTGTTATTATTTAATCACAGTCATAATAGTTATATAATATAATTAAACATCACAAATCAGTCTCTGGAAATGTATGCTTTTAGATATAGAGTCTGGAATACCTAACCAATTTTCATAAACCATACAATTTTATCAGAAAGAATCTTGTTAAAGTAAAATGTTTAGCCTAGCTACTTGTAAGTAAGAGCCCTGTGAATCACGATTTTACACTTTGATGTGATAGGATGAGTGAAAGTGGTTCTCTCTTTTTATTTTTTTTTCTCTGAAAAATGTGATCCAAAGATGTGACAGAGGCCAGAATACATGCATGTGAAAGCCTGATTTTCTGATTTTTTGTTTAGTGGAAAGTTATGTACCCCAGCTTTAATTTAGACCATTCTCACATTATGTTAGCAACACATATTGACAAGAGATTGATATTTACAAAGATCTATAGCTATAGACCATCAGTGACATCACTGCAGCAAAATCAAGCCAATCAAAGCTAGCGGATACAGTAGTTGCTAAACAGTTTGCATTATTGTCATTCAATAGATTTTTGGTAGTTTTTGGTAGTCTTTTCAAATCGTTTTTCATCAATAATGATCACATAGAGCGTGGCTTTTCTACTTAATTTGACCAAGGGCTGGTTCATTAGGAGGCCCGGTGATCTATGGGCACTACCACGTTAACCCTTGTATTATGTTAAGGGTCAATTTGACCCATTTCAGTTTTTGTGTTGCTCAAAGTACTGGTTATCCTTTCTTTTTCTTGCTGAAATTTGGTGACTTTTCCTCATCTAGGGTCATGAACAGGTGTGTAAAATCTGGACACTTTGATGTGTAGTGGAATGTCTGTGCAGAGTTTGTATACAAAGATGATGTTGCGGGTCATTTTGACCCAGACGCTTTGAGCAACATTGACCACATTTACATCTGAAATATTAGCCCCCTTGGTAATTAACAGATCAAGAGTGTGTCCTCTGCTGTGGGTGGGGCCACTCACATGCTGAGTGAGACCAAAGGTTTCCAGCACAGAGCTCAGCTCTATTGCATATCTATCATTAGCATTATCTACATGTATATTGAAATCACCTATAATGACTAAACCATCAAAATCTGTGCACACAACTGAAAGCAACTCAGTGAAATGATCAGTGAAACTATGGCATGACTGTGGCGGCTTGTACACAACAATAATAAGAATGGAAGAAGATTTCTTTTGTTCTATTTAAAAGAAACATACTCAAATGATGAAAATTTCCCAAGAGACACTCTATGGGAGACCATACGATCTTTAAAAACTGCTGCTATGCCCCCCCCCCCTTTTATTTTCTCGTGTTTCATATTCAAATTTGAAATTTTGTGGTGAGGCTTCTATTAAAACTGCATCTCCTGTATTATGGTCAAGCCATGTTTCAGTCATAAACATAAAATCAAGATCATACGAACAGATAAAATTATTAATTAAAAATGATTTGTTGCATAGTGATCTGACATTAAGTAGAGCAAGGTTAAAATTAATATCAGTGTCAGTGGGTTTAGTTGATTGATTACAAAGAACTGGAATTAGATTTCCAGAGTTGGACCGTCTAACTGCTGTCCTTCTTTTAAATTTGTGTTTATTCAAGTTAAAACACATTTCTGAGCTGGTGCGAGGAACACACACAGTCTCTATTGGTTTAAAAAGTGAACTCTGTTGTTCCAGATGCATAACTGAGTCAGCACAGTTCAGTGGCAGGACTGTCGTTACACTGCCAGACGGACAGGGGTCAGTGTTGGCACCACAGTACTCACCCGGTGCTGGTAAGGAGGAGGAGGGGGGGGGGGGGGGGGGGGGTGGTGAGGAGGAGGAGGAGGGGGATGATGGGGGCCGAGAAGCCTCAGATGTAAACAGTCACGCCCCCCTCGGGGAGCACTGAACAACATGGCGTAGGAAGTCCGTCAACAAACTGGTGCCGTATCTGTTCGGGTGCAGACCATCTGGACAATAGGCCACGTGACGCTTCCAGAACAGGCCAAAGTTGTTCACAAAAATAAAGTTAAAAGTGCTGCATGTAGACTGGAGCCACATGTTGAGCGCCACAACGCAACTGTAGAGGCAGTCACCCCGGTTTACAGTCGGGACTGGACCAGAAATAAAAACGGATAACCCGGAGGACTGGAGGAGGCGGAACAGATCCATAAAGTGCTTCTTTGTGACCTCTGACTGCTGCAGCTTCATATCATTTATACCCACATGCACGATTACCTTGGATATGGTATCGGGCAGGGAGTGAAGCAGAGGAGGGAGACGGATGAGCAGATCTGGGACAGTAGCTCCGGTAATGCAGTGAGTGACCGCGTTAAAAAAGCGGACGTGCCTCACGATGGAATCTCCAACAATCAGAGTAGTCGGGGCGAAGAGTGGACGCGGCCGCGGAGAGGGCGCTCGGTGTCCATGGCCAGAACCAGCGGGCTCATCCAGGGATGGGTCCGAACCAGGGCGCTGCTGAACACATGGAGAGGAGTGGGGGTGTTGATTCCCAGCTCCGGGCAACCCACGCTGTGTGCACGGAGACGCTGGAGCGGCGAGAGGAGCAGGCTCGGGTCGCTGCTGCTGACCCGGTGAAGGTAAGTGGTGGTGATGCACTGGGGTCAGAGAAGGGGAATGACCACTCTTTCGTCTGAGGGCAGCTTCCTTTAGGAGTGTCTTTCTCGCAGTGGACCTGGATCCACGGCCAGCAGTAGAGTTTGCTGCAGAGTCCAGGGGTTCTGCTGAGGGGGCTGGGATGTCAGCGGAGAGGGCTACATAGCGGTTTGAAAGGCTCAGGACATGGGCCACAGCGCTGGATGGCTCCTCGCAGTCCGCAGGCTCTTTATTCCGAACCGGGCACTTAGGTGTAGAACAAGAGGGCCCAGAGCTGACGAGTGACTGTTTATCCTGCAGCTCTGCAGTGAGGCGAAGGACTTCTTTACGGAGGTCTGCAATAGTGGCACGGTCCCTCTCACGAAGCTCCAATGTGAGGCGACTAATGTCGTTCGTGGTCATTGCAGTGTCACTTTCCATGTCTGTGGTGCGCTCGTGGTAGCCTCCGAGCTAGCGCGTTTCGATTGGGTCTTTGTGTTAAAAGACGTGATGCTCTGGAACCATTGCATTTAAGGTAATAAAACACTAGAGTGTACAAAATACACTAATACACCGTAAAAACGTGTTTAAAAGGCTTTAAAAGGCTTAAAAAGGGTAAACAGAGCAGAGACGTCAAAACGCGTGCTCACTCCACCTCCATTCAGGACACTCCACCTCCAATCAGGATACTCTTCTCGTATCAAATCCTGAATGTTTTCATATGTGGGACACTCATGCATTTACTGTTCCATATGCAGTCATCTCCAGGATAGATAAGATATACTTCGAGATAAACTTTATTGATCTCGCAATGGAGAAATGTACATGTCACATTTGTCATAGATAGAATCACTCAGAATGCGTAAAAGACAGGACGTGTGCAAACATGTCTAAAGGTTCAAACATAGTATCTTTTGTGCAATATAGTATGTACAACTTTAAAGCTGGCGTACTTTAGCTTTGCACATTTTTGTCTCAACAGAATTATTATTGTCAGGACCAAACATGGGGAGGAAGCGTTTCCGATGGAGCTATTATACGTATGGAACAGTCTTCCTGAAAATGTGAGACGGGCTTCTACTTTGAAAATGTTCTAATCGAGGTCAACAACAGTTCTGTGCATGCAAAAAAAAAAATTATTTGTGTATATTTTGATCTGTATAGCTCTTTGAGTGGCTTTGTGTATGAACTGTGCTATACAAAAAACTTGCCTTGCATTAAAGTAACAATTTTCAGTCTTCCTTTTATTAGAAAACGTATCAGGCAAACATGTAAAAAAGAGCCTTTTGAGTCGCAATTTGATGCCATGGGTCTGAGTCTTTATGACTTTTCTGTCTAAATAAGCTGATATAAGGATATGACCATGATATGAGGCCAAAAATGCATGCATCTTAAAACTAAAAATGGATCGTGCAAACTTTTTTTGTGCTTTCAAAGTTAGGTAGGGCAGCTGTAAAGCATTACAAGATTATGATGAGAGGGAGAAGAGCAAAAGTTCACACGCCAAGGGAAAATACTGTAGGTCAATAATCGTGTATACGTCCACACACCTCTCATTTGTACATGTTAGAATGCTCAGCCGTGCATAACCCGCAGCCAGGGGTTTATTCATGAAAAAGCACTGGTGCAGAACAGTCTGAGGAACACAACAAACAACTTACAACATATTTAGGGGTCCTGTTTGAGTTGAGTTGGTGCAAAAGTAAGTAAGACATCTTTATTCATATACCGCCTTTCACAGACCAGAGTCACAAAGCGGTTTACAATTGTAGGCATTTGTCTCTCACTCCACACAGAGGTGGGAGCAGAATCGCCAGTACAGGAGGCACATGCCAGACCTATTGTACATGTTTTTAGTGTCGTAACGAGAATGGGTTTGTCTCCAGCCTGTTCCTAAAAGCTGCTGTTTTTCTATGTAAGTTCAGTTCAGAGATCAGTTTTTGATTCCTGAAAAGAATATAAGTTCAGTTTAGTGTAAGTCGCCACAGAAACTGGCTGTACACGGCCATACAGTGAATATGCACAGTATTCTCAAAATAATACAATATAACTCAACAATATACAGTGGGGCAAGAGAGTATTTAGTCAGCCACCAATTGAGTGACTCCCCCTACTGAGAGAATGAATTGAAATTAAAAACAAAAATATGTATTTAGTCAATAACAGAAGTCCATATCCTCCATGCAGATTTCCTCTAGAACAGTGATGTGTTAGGGCTATCGCTCCCGCCAAAGATTTTCTATGGGTTTGAGATCTGGAGACCTGCCAGGCCACTCTAGGACCTTGAAATGCTTCTTATGAAGCCACTCCGTCGTTGCCCAGGCGACGTGTCTTTGGGATCATTGTTGTGCTGAAAGATCCAGACACATTTCATCTTCAATGCCCTTGCTGATGGTAGGAAGTTTTCCCTCAAAATATTGTTTGGGGCTGTTTTTCTGCAAAGAAAATCCAGTGATGCTACTTACTAAAAAAAGTGTTGGTATTTGTATTACACGTTATTTGACACCAATCATTTAATTTATTACTGCAAATGAATACTCTATGTACACACCAATATTCTATTGGTTATCGGTCACGTTTCAGTCAAGTTAAAGTCTTGACCAAGTCGAGCATCAGTCGAGCTTCACTGTGGGGACCACTGCTTCTGACAGGTTGCTTCTATAGTGTAACGTTTAAAGAAATCTTTGAACCCTCAATTTTCAGATAGAAATCATATATTTGCAATTAGTTCTTGGTCACAATTCAGAGTGCAAATCTTACTTAAAACGTTACTTACGTATATTCCTGCATCCGCACTTGCATGGAATTGAAGGATGAGTCAAATACAGAGGACATACTTCCCGACAGGAACAATAACGTAAGGTATGCCTTCCTCTGCTGTCCTATCTCACAATGAAAGAGCTGTAATCTTGCATTTATCATTTTGTTCAGTCTATGTAGTCACCTTGGTAAAAGCTTGGTTCCTAGCATTAAAAGTAGCCCATTTCTTTCATCCAAGTTTGGTTCATTGATCAATGAGTAGATTTGGTGATTTGAAAGGGCTTTTACATGTGGGAAGCAGACATGAGGTGAAACTGTGCCGTTGTTGCAGCTCTGCCTCTCGTGCCTCATGTAGGTGTGTTTCCAGGTCAAAATGTTCTGTTTAAAGCACACTTTTATTTAGCGACCTGCTTACACGACTTACCACAGTGAGGAAAAGAGGCTGCTATTAAAAGAAAAATCAAATCCACTTTGTCTAAGCGTGGAGGGTACTCCCACAGAGGCGGGAAGTGTGTGTACAAATGTGGTTATAAATATGGATACATGGAAGGCAAGGTGCTTTGTAGTTCTCTTGAATAGGAGTAGTTTGTGTACTGGGGTAAAAAAAAACCTGCATCTTCACAATTAGGCATTTTTTTATAATCTTACATGTTTCTAAAATGTGCTATATAAATAATAAACATTACTTACCTACTTACTTGCTTAACTTATTTGCTATAGCTACTTTTTGAACCAGTTTAATTTCAATGAAATGCTCTGCCGAATGTGACAGTAGCAGCAAAATTAAATGCTTTTTTTAATTGTCTTGTCAAGCAAGAAATCAAGAAATGTGCTACAAAAATAAATGTCCTTTCTCCGTTCCTTTCCAGCTAAGAAACTGTAGGATGTTTCTGCCGATGTCGATGTATCAAAACACATGTTTAACAGCCTCTGTGTTATTCATAAAAGTTTCTTTTCACGTTCAGAATAATCATTTCCAGTCCGGTCACACCATAGACAATACAGGAGAAAGTCCCACACTCTGGCGTAGGCAACTTGCAAGGTGCCAACACAATGTTTTGGCAAACAGGCAAAAAATGTACTTGGCTGTAAAAGTGTGAATAATTTTGCCAACACTTTCACACTAAATTCTGGACAGATCTGTGTTTAGTCTGGCCTGGGCAGAGTAGTGACCATCTGTACCACGAGTCATGACCATGTCTATGCAGGAAAAGTGACTTGATTTGCTAGACTTTCAAGCACACCTGTATTTAAACCATGTACATCTCATTGTCACAGCTATATTGGCCTTGATTATTTCAGGTTCCTAGTTAATGTGTTGTCCTGACCTAAATCTAGTTCATTTTGAAAAAAAAAAACAAGACATTCCGAGGATGATCAACAATCACACTGCAGAGACACATTTACAACAGAGAAACAGAATACATACTCACCGGGTAAAGGAAAGTAGCATGTATTATGAAATAGTTTGAAGCATGTTTTATCCCAGTGCAATGAAAGCCAATGTCTTCAGCGTCTTACATCACCGACCGCCGGTTTCAACTCGACATGCACCCTACTATTTCAGGAACAGCATGAATCAGAGTTTCACCGAATCTGTTCCACTACATGAGACGCCATTAGGAGAGAAACGCTCGCGCCATGAGAGTTAAAATGGAGATTTAGTCAAGTGTATTTGAGCTCATGTTATTGACAACTCTATTTTTTCACATGAGCGATGTCACTGATTGTCTTTTTGAATTTCCATATTTAGAAACATGTTTAGGCTTACAAGCAAGGGTTTGGCTTATTTCCGGCAGGATTTACAGATACGAGGCTTGGATATTCTCATTTGGTTCATACTGTATGGTTAACCATTTTGAATATGTAATGTTATCCTCTTAGTAAAGGCAAAACAGCGGCAGTCCAGTCTAAGTTTGAACCTGTCTAATGTGTAGT
Organism: Knipowitschia caucasica; assembly: GCA_964034765.1. NCBI lineage: Eukaryota > Metazoa > Chordata > Actinopteri > Gobiiformes > Gobiidae > Knipowitschia > Knipowitschia caucasica. The sequence continues at coordinate 11,535,604 of OZ035824.1, read as the reverse complement.
GATGGAGCATGGTCTACATGGCAGTGGTGCGAGTGGTCACAGGAGTTGGTTTCCCTCTGGTCGTGGGGCTAAGCCTGGACTCAAATGATGGTTAGGGTTAGGGTAGACCTGTCACAGTGGTATGTATAATGAATGGAAGGATTCCTCAAATGCGTGGTGTGTATTGGCCTAGCTGCCGGTGAAGGAAGCTATGGTGGAAGCTAGATAGAGGGACCGGGTCATTTTTTTTTGTTTTAATCCGTCCCACCATGCTGCAACTAGCCAATCCTGCCTGAATGGTGAACATGTATATCGGTGCACGTTTGATCTGAGACTTGTGTATTGTGGCAACGGTGGGTAGCCCTGGGATGTAGCGTTCCTCATTTATCAAAAGCGTCAAGCATGCAATGTTGTGGAACATATACTAAGTTGGTGTGTGGTTGGCTTCTGACAATCCCATACTGTAGCCTTCAGGGCATCTTCTCATGAGTGGGCAGTACGAGGAGAATAGTCCAGATTTAGTGGTTGGGGCAGCCAGGTGTGGATTTGTATGTCAGAGCTGGTGCCATGACAACATACAGCTGGGGATATCTTACACTGAAATAAAACTAGTATAATGCAACTGTCCTAAGCCCAAGTTTCTCCAAAGCTTCTCTCCTCAGACACTGTCCTCCGCTCTCTGGGCTTTTATTGAGCATATACAGTATGTGTGCCTGACTGTTATTTAATATTGAAATACTTTATTAACTCAAATTCAGAAGCTTATCCCCATCAATAAAGACATTCTCTCCTCCGTATTAAGAAATCTTTGTCTCTTAAACAAAATGGAATCTCATGTGAAATTCTGATCGTGTTATTGATTACCGTATTTCTGGAGTAATAAGCAGTGAAGGTGCCCCCTGGTGTCTTATGGTCACCTGCACAGGATGCTTAAAACAGAGTGACAGACGTGAGCAAAGTTTATCAGCTGAATTTTGTCTTGCTGTGTCTTTGTTTTCTATTACCATAAGAACCCAGGAGAGGTGTACAGGTTACCGTAATGCCTGTTGTCAACCAACACTGAACTGAACAGGATCTCGCTCATACATCTGGAAGAAAACAGTGAAATTCAAACGTTTATCGACTAATTTTGACTCTATGTTTTAGAAGCGATGTATTGACATTTATACTGACTGATAAAATACTATGACTCTATTCATGGCCGACATGGAACAAACAGTTAAGGTTAGCATAGCAAACTGTGGGATATTGGAATTTTGTCTTGAGTAGTGGAAAATATTGACTTTTTGGTGGTATTTTTTTCTCTTAAAACACAAATCGCAGTTTAACTGACTTTATTGTCACAACATTCCAAATAAAATGCAGGTGTGGTGCAAATCAATAAGGCTGTATCATAACCCGTTTTATATTCCAGAATCCAGTCAATCCAGCTCGAATCTAGTTTTTTAAATCCAGGTCGTTGGCCCCAGGTCAAGTCTGATGAAGTTTGGACACCCCTCCTCTAGGGCTTCCATCAGGAGCAGTGGTCGCCGTTTTACAGCGTCCAGGGACCCATCACCAGATGTTGATGCTCGGCTTGTTCAGGACTACCGCGGAGGATTTGACCAATTGTAGTGACAGTCCTCCTCTGTTAGCGCAGAAATGTGCTGACACCCTAAAACCCGCTGACACCCCAGTCCTCCTCCCTCCTCTCCGGACATGCTGCGTACAAACACACTATACCAAAGTTTACTTGAACTTTACTGCACCAGAACTCTGTTGCGAAGTATTGGGTGAAAGATACAAGTTTGCAGAAAAAGCAAATACTACAATAGAAAGAATAGAATATTTGGTCATTTTTGTGGCGTTCCATCTGCTCCACATTTGCAACAACGCTCTGAAGCCCTGACCCACAGTCACCGTCTGACAGCATATAATTAATAGAACTGGGGCGAAAACAGCAAAGCGTGTTCCAAAGCCACTTTACAATAAGCAGAAATGTGCAGATAATAAAAGTGCCTCGCTCTGCAGTCTGATTGTGTTTAAGCGGACATAATGCAGATTGATTCAGGTAATTTCTGTGCATTATCAGTCTGGGATGGCTCCGAGTTAAAGTGTTCCAGGAAAGCTTGAAACTTGTTTGGCGAATGTCACAGTGGTGTAGAAAAGACGTGGATCAAACTTGTGCCAAATCCGATTGGGTAAATACAATTATAACAGTATCTCCAAGCGCTAATGTATGCAGCTTGTACTTGTTTGTTGGTGTAATGGAAGTATTAGAGAATTAGAGGTTGGAATCTTTTAATATTGTCATTCCATATTGTCATATGGAATTAAACTGCAATTATCCAACTTGAGTAAATTGTTTGTCATCTCTTGACAATGAGTTCTATAAATGTGTATGTATATGTGGAACCTGCTCAGTTTAAAGCTGAGGCACCAAAATTTTATCTTGTAATATTATCTGTATAAGTACGTCACTTCACATAAATATATTTTTTGCCAAATCTTTAGAGCTGCATTTACAGACAGCACAAAGCTCCAACTAGGGACTCAGGGCTTATGCAAAAGATTAAAAAAATTAAAACAAGATGAAAACAGCATGGTGTGGTCTGATTTATGACACATGTCATACATGAGTACAAAATGTACAAATCTTGCTACATCTTGTGACAATCTTATACATTGTATAAGATTGTCACAAAATTCTGTAACAATCTTATACTGTACAACTATTAAAAGATTTAGCCCTAGCTTTAAGAATGCATCGCTATCCCATCTAATAACAGAGCCTTCCCCTGTAAACCATGTGTAATGTACTTTACCAGCTGGTCGATTGACTGATGGAACCATGGCAGCCAGACTGTGCCATCGGCTCCTCTGACCACCACCCTCACTCACTCACTACATTCCTACTGCTGTATATTTTGGGAATATTTTGAGTGGTGGGGCAAAAAAACAGGGAGAAAACACAAACTTGCTTTAGAATATACAGATTTAAAGTATAGGTACCAATCAATAAATAACATTAATCTATACAGCATGATACATTTATAACATGTTTTTATAAAACACAACCCAAAGTGCATGACAAGCCAAATCACTAGATTTGAATTAAAAGCAGACAAGCCCAAGAGCAAACACTGCAAATACAAGTATGTATTGTTTATTTGATTTGAACAGTGCATGTTACGGCACACACCTCTCCAGAGGCCTTGGGCCATCGTCTGCACTCACAAACACACACTCACAAACACACACTCACAAACACACACTCACAAACTCACACTCATTTACCCTGAACTCATGTACGTTTCTAACAGTACCAGCCATAACGCCACCATGGGAAGCACATGTTATTCAACTTTCTAGCTAACGTTTTGTTTCATAAATACTTGTTGTCCCCACAGATAAGTCTTGGAAAAGTAAAACACCAAAAATTCATGAATGCCAAAACTTCTGATTGAACCAAACGGCCAGTAACTATAACCAACTTACCAATCCAGGAACTAGTGATCTGAATTTACTGATTTTATTGTTCCTCTATTGTCCTTCACAATAAGCAGCTCCAAATGTGTCACATTATTTCACTGCATTTTTTAACCTAAAACTGTTTAAATTATACACATTAATAAAATAAATACAAAATAACAAACAAGGGCCCTTAATCTTGTGAGTACATCATTAAAGTTCTGCCGGTGACTTTAGGGACCACCTTCAGCTACTTTTCTTCAGAATTAGAATCCAGTGAAATTAAGCTAACAGCACCAGCTTTGAAGTTTAACAAGGACAGGGCGAGAAGAGGGCAGCAAGGTGGCTGAGTGGTTAGCACTCTCGCTTCTCAGCAAGAAGGTCAGCGTAGGTTTCCCCTACCACTGAAACAGCCACAATAGGTAAATCTTCTAGCTCCGGTAATTCTGGCCAAGCCAAGATTCAACATCTGGGGATGGGTCCCCGGGCACTGCACTACGGCGACCACTGCTCCTGATGGTGGCATCAGGGTGGACCCATTTCTGAGGATGAATTGCCCAACAGGGATAAATAAATAAATTTACCTTTAGCTTCGATCTAAGCAAAGCCTTATCCCTTCGCTTAATGCCAGTGTTTTACTAACTTTTTTGCTAACTTTTTTACTAACTAATAATGTATTACATGAACGCTCAAATGGATTAGAAAAACGAAACTCTTGCACCAAACGTTGATACATCATCTGCCTGTTGTCATCATTAGAGCAAGAGATTTATGCACCGGAGACCAGAGGGTATTTAATTAACATCAGCCTGTTCAGGTAAAACTGACAGGTCTTCTAAAACAAATAGAAGGAACATTGTCATTAAAACCAAGATGTTTTGGAGGGACCAGGGCATGAATAAACTTGCTTACCAGTTTTGAAAATCCATTTGCAATGTGTCAAGTGTATGTTTAAAAACAATAGTAAGAGCGTTTCAACATAAATAATGAATGTGATTCAGACGTAAAAGTGCTTATTAAAGCAATTGGGTGTAAACATAATAATTGTTTGGTTTTTCTTAGCTGTTTAATCGTTTTTCGTTTCCTGCAATATTCTGAGGACCTTTGCAATGTAGGTTGAAAAGTACACTAAACAAAAATGACTGTATTTCAGAGGGTCTATTGCATGCGAACTCCCGCTCAAACTCCTTTTTGTCCCTTATCAACCACTGTATTTCAAGATGGTGCATTAACACAGAGTCCTCCAGCTCACATGTACATTTATAAGTCAAATTCTAAGCCCATGAAAACAATTCAATGACATGGTGGAGGAAAATGTTCTTATAAAGGTCACATTTGTTATTGGTTAACATGTTTTATCATTTGGAGCAACTGTAAACATTCATACCTTCAAGGCAGTCAGAATGTGCTCAAACTACAATATAATTAGCTAAATCTGAGCAATTTTTGACTTATTTGTCTTCACTTTTTGCAGTGGTCTGTGGATGCTCTCCATTTGGAACATGTAGAAGGTACGCCTGCATAAAGGCCCATAGCCTTCCTCTCTCTCCAACATGTCTTCTTGGGGTATGATTTATATTCTGTTATGTCTCTTTGCATCTTGTAACTATCATTAAATGTCCTTGTTTTTCTATTTGGTTTGATCCCATTGAACCAACAACTAGATTTGTGTAATGTCATTCATACTCTCCAAAATGTGGCATTACATTTCAGCCTGGGGTGCTATAAAAATTATCACATTTGTTTACCATTCAGGCATTTTTACACACTCTTGACTTGAATTATATCCCCTTTTTCAGTGATCCCTGCAGTTGTTCCCAGTGAGAGAGGCAGAACGTGAGGCTTAGGTGGAGCTATCTTTAGCCTGAATGGTTCCGTGATTGACGCCTTTGTTTGTTCCACAGTAGTATTCGTAGCAGTGACGCAGGCATGGCGAAGGCTCCACACGTTCCCTCCACATCTGACTCAGTATCTCAGAGTAACCTGCATCATGACAGCTCACGCTCACAAACCTCCATGCAGTATGTAAGGAGTTAGAGCAGACCTGGGCATCTGGGGGCCACATACGGCACAATTCATGTATTTTTCATAGACCGTATATAGGTGGACAACACTAACCCCTGAGCTCAACGAAGCCCAATAGGGAAGATTTTCTCCAACTCCCTCTGGCTCCTATTGACTTGTAACTCAATAACTGTCTGTGTCGCTCTCATTTTGGGCTTTAAAAAATCCATGGTTTAGGGCTCTCTGGTGTCATGGTGTTTATATTGTGATATGTATTGCAACAAAAGGTGAGTCAATAATGGCTTGTATTAAAGGAGCAATATGTAATATTTGCATGTCAAGTCATCATTAAATGACCCGAATATTTCAAAAGGCGTTATTAAATCATACTCTTTTCGAATTCATCTTTAACTGATAACAGTAGTTCAGCCGAGATATTTGATTATCAAAATTAGTTTTACGACCCGTAAAAGTTGTTATTGTTTTGATTTTGATGTCCTACCCTCCGCCGTTTCGCCAATCAGGAAGTGTCATGTAAGTCCGTGATCGGGTTGCCAGAACTCCGCACGGCTCATTAATCTCAGGGGTAAAATAACATGTGGCGCAGAACTAAAAAAGGTCTTGTTATGACTCTCAAATCATTAATGACAAAACAAAGACTAAAACGAGGATTTATATCGGGATGCCTTTGAACAATTGAGACAGCTGATAAAAGTTCACGTGTGATGTAGAATTTTGTAGTTTGTCTTCGTTCCTCACAGTGTCTTCATTTGTGTGAATCGGTGGTCTAGTGGTCTAAGCTGTGCGCTAACGTCGCAGGAACCCGGGTTCGATCCCGGGCTATGTCTTTCTGTATTTATTGCATGTTATCACATTCTATGACAGATTACTCTAAAAACGGTAAAAGATGAAGGTCAAGACATTTTTTTTGCAGATTATAGCCTAATTGTAAAAATAATCATTTAAGACCACATGTACCCCAATTAAAATAATGTTAGTCTCTTTTTGATGTGGGACTTTTACATGTTTGTCTAAAAAATAGGGAATAAATAAAATTGAAAGGTGATATCCTCTTGAGCATATGGAAGCCCGTTTCCGCCATGTTAAAAAAAAAAAAAAAGCCTACAGAAAGTCAAAATTTTGACTTTAAAAGTCAAAATTTCGACTTTAAAAGTCAAAATTTCGACTTTAAAAGTCAAAATTACGAGTTTTCAACTGCGCTTGTGCAGTTGAAAACTCGTATGTGTTGTTGTCTGGAACGGTCTCTGGTCATCCCTGTTATAGATCCATGACCATGGGTCATCCTCTACCTGCAGATTATGTGAAGATATTTCCTACAGACTGTGACCACATCCATGAAGTAGCAGCAATAATGTTGTGGTAGTAATCGCGTTAAAATGCAAACGGTCTCTCCGTTTATGATTAGAATCCGCTTCAGAAGCCTCTATTTAGTTTATCCTAAACGGACTGTGGAAGATTAATAATAAAACACATGTGGCTGTTCAAAGTCATTGAGCATCAACTGGTGACGTCTGGTCAGTATCACGGCTATCGATGGATGCACCAGAAATGCAGTGAATGATATTGTGACTGACAGAGAGACCGTTCGCGATTACTGGATAGTGAGAGAGGTCCGCAGACAGAGGCAGGAGAACCACAGACAGACGCAGGAGAACCACAGACAGAGGCAGGAGAACCACAGACAGAGGCAGGAGAACCACAGACAGAGGCAGGTGAACCACAGTCACGGGCACTGACATTATTACCCTTTTGGAATTGCGATCAGTGCATTGAAGAGTATGTGACGTGTTTGCGTGCACGCGGGGGTGAGCTGATGGAGCGAGCGTGCGGGTAAAGTTGTTGGCGTATGAGCAAGAACACAGAGGCATACAGGGAATAAGTACCTTGTCTGATTATTTTATTGTGACAAAATAAAGCCCACGACTCTTTTAGCAACAATCCGGAGAAATAACTCCGCAGATAACAGTGAGGGTCTTTGAAAAGGGAGTTAAACCCATTATAGATGCATGAATAAAACCCTGTACTCAACACGTAGAAAGCGCATCCTTTCAGCCGTGGAAATACTCGCTCCGTGTGGACCCCTCTCAGCGCCATGGTCTGGTCAGAGTGGTCTACAGCAGATTGGATTGGAATGTCTCGATGGCTCATTTTCCTTTGATTTATTATAAAAACGTATTGCTCACATTATTTGTTACTATGTCGAAATAAGAAGTAGTTTGATTTAAATGTTGTATCTATGTAAATTGAATTTAACATAAATAAATAAAAAGACAGCTCCTCCCTGCCTCCTACAACCGCGGTCTGGGGCTTAAACAGGAAAGTTTTACAGAATCAATCAAACAACATTATTTCTGGCTACTTCAAGGATGCAGTGGTCACTGTAGGCAATATCTTCACATAATCTGCAGGTGAAGGATGTCCAGAGACCGTTCCAGACAACAACACATACGAGTTTTCAACTGCACATGCGCAGTTGAAAACTCGTAATTTTGACTTTTAAAGTCGAAATTTTGACTTTTAAAGTCGTAATTTTGACTTTTAAAGTCAAAATTTTGACTTTTAAAAGTCGAAATTTTGACTTTTAAAAGTCGTAATTTTGAGTTTTAAAAGTCGTAATTTTGAGTTTTAAACTCAAAATTTTGACTTTCTGTATGCTTTTTTTTTTTTTGTACATGGCGGAAACGGGCTTCCATATGAGCAAACCCTGATGTTGATACGCTGAAGAAATACGTTCCAACATCCATTCTTCCCACTCCTATTTTGGACATCAATTGCTTATTTATTTTGCATAAACTATGTATAATTACATTGCTTTTATTTTGTTTTTGTTTTTTATCTCAAATGTCCAAATAATAATAATAAAAAAACATTAATCAAAACATTCATTCAGCATTAGCACGGCTGTCATGGCAATGTGAATGGAGACGGACAAACAACTGATAAAATAATTCCCTGTGTTTGCTGCTGGATTTGGTGTGAATCTGGCAACCTGAGTCAGGGAGAGTGGGAGAGGACTACAAAATATTGACTGTGACTGCAGTACCACTTTTGGCCAGATTTTTACATATTGCTCCTTTAAGGTAAATGTGTCTTAATGTTAGAGGATTGGGGTGGTCTTAAACAGGATTAGCCATTTAGACAAACTTTTTTTTTTGTGTGTCATCAATTTACATTTTACCTTTTAAGTAAAGTCAAGAGTTGAAAAATAAAAAAGATGAATACATAAATACAATAAATAAGAAAAACCAACTTGTTCTTTAAAAGTCAAGCAAAAATTCTAAATATTTTTCAAACCGACCTTGAAAGATTTTTGCTTGTCCCATTGACGAATCTTGAAATTGAATGCTTTTGATGACTAAAAACAAATTTATCCAACATTGCCTTCTCATTAATCATGACAGTGTAGCATATAGCACCACTTTGAAAACAGAGAGTTGGCCTGGAAGGAACTACAAACAACCCTCGGTCTGTTTTTGATGAGGAACAAAGTTGTGACATGATTAAAATCTCAAAAGAAGATTTTTCAGAACACGTGTCCTTTGAGGTCATAATATAAAAAAATAAAAACTATTGCAATAAAGACTAAAGCAGAGTGTTTTTCTTTCTGGTTTTGTGGCATGACGCAGCAGATGTCCTGTTACACAAGCCCACAAAGACACACTTATGCGGAGCGCTCGTGGCCCGCGGCGGGGACATTATCACTCTTAAACGCTCTTGCACCACTCGCAGAAAAGGTCAGCGCAATCAACGTTTTATCCCTGCTCAATTAAAAGAGAATTATTTCCTGCTTTGGGCTTGGGACAAAATGAAGCAAAATAAAAAAAAATATAGAAAAAAGGCACACACACACACAAACACATGTCTCCTCTGTTTGATTTCTGCATAGAGAGGGTTGAAGATGATACAAAGTGGGGTTTTTTTCTCTCATTATGGCCCTCTCAAGTGGTTTCAATATTGCACATTGTGGTAACATATGTGTTCAATCAATCAATCTTTACTGTCTGTATGAGCGCATTTCATACAAATAGTAACCCAAAGTGCTTCACAGGTCATTAAGAAACATTCAAATCACACAAAGCAATGAAAACATAAGCATTAAAATGACAAAAGGAATGAATAGTCACAGTTCATCAACTCAGTGACTGCCGATGACGTATTTGTCTGGTGGTTTCTTTCCCACTCCCCTCTTTTCGACTGGGGATTACGGAAGAACAAAACTAGCTAGAAACAACATTATTTTTGCTGATGAAAGTAGACAGTTCAGTCTTTCAAAATCTGGTTTCATATTTCACAAAGTCATAACACACAAAATTCTGTGGGTCTTGAAAATCTGTGAAATCATCAAAAACGGCTGGCAGTTAATGAGTTAAGAAGCATTGTGTGACCAGCTAAACTGAACTGTTTTTTTAACCTGGAAAATCTTGTTGCAATGTCTATTATTGTTGTCAGCATTATAAAAGATGAAAAGATGCTTACGGAACTTTCCACAGTGATTTTAGAGAATTCACTGTGTTTGAATCAATTTTATTTACTTAAACCACTCTCTTTTCAGGAGCATATACAGATGAGACTGGGTTTGAGAAATTCATAAAAACGATTATATTTTTTGTCAGTTTTCAACAGTCTAGTATAAACTTCTATTTTATTTATCAAATTAGCCTGATCAAATGTCTGTGCAACATAGGGACAACATGCAAACCACAAAGAAAGGGCGCTTCTGGAGGTGGATACAAACACAGGACCCTCTTGCAGTGAGTGCTGCACCACTGCGCCCATGTGACCCAAACAAACAATAGGAATTATGCATTAGTATCAATCTGACTCGTTCCTTTCTCTTAACAATCTATTTTTCTCTAACATATTTCATTTTTGTAGTACTTTCAGACACCCAATCAGCTCTCAGGCCAATAGTGACTCACATGGCTCTTTATTAGTAATAGGCAAAAGACAAATACAGTGGCTGAATTTAAAACGGGCATTATCGGAGCAATGCCTTCTTAGAGTTCTGCTAAAATGACCAATTATGCTAAAATTAGGGATTATATACTTGCTTTTTTTATGCGAAAGTTGGAGATTATATATTTGTTTCTTTATTATGTTAAAGTTTGAAGCTTGAGTTATTGTTCACTTACCTTGTACTGTGTGGTTCTCATACTGTTCTGTAACTGGTGATGCAACACTGAAATGTCCTCACCGTGGGACAAAGAAAGGATCTTTTCACATCTTAAAGACAGTAAATCAAACATAGATAAAACTATAAGAACAACTTTGCGTGGTTAAACGACAAATGGAAACAATTATAACACTCTAAAAAGTAAATTTTTCACATAATATCCCTTTAATTACAAATCATGAAAGCCTAATGCAAGTCATTTTCACTTCTTTTCGGGTTCTTTTTTTCACACACTCATATAGCCTCATCTCGTCTCCTAATCCCTTGTTTGGAGCGCGCTATGCTTTATTCCTCGGCTGTCAGCAGTTTGAGTCGGCTCGCTCATATCCATTCATGGCATTGTGTAGTACAATTACCCTGACAAATGCTTGAGTGATTTTCTTGGCGCTGTTTCATTTAAAAGACACCCCCCTTCCCCACCCCAATGGCACAGGATACCACTGCAGAAAACACCGCCTCGCACTCATAAATATTGTAATTGTCCGGCAATAGAAGGACTACTCCGAGGTTCCCGGTTGTGCGGCTGCAGCGCGGAGAGAGAGGACTTGTGTGTCGGCAAGCTGAGGCCGGCAGATAATAAGGAAGTATCGGAGCGCCATCTTCATCATTATGCCGTCGGGTGACATGGCGGTGTAAAACATGCAGATTTAGCAGCAGTGGCACCATGAGCAGAATGCTAATTTGGGTGTATGCAAAAGGCTTAGTTTTTGACAATGCAAAAATTGACTTCAGCGGCAGTCGTGAGGGAATAGGCAGTGCTGCAGAGTTTGTGATATGTGCTGCAGTGTTGCCAGTTATACATCATCATCTATGACACTTGTGGTAGTCTAGATTTTGTACATTTGAAATCTCAATTTTAATCCAAGAAAAATTTTGTGAACGTTGGATACTATATTCATTTACTATGGTTGTAACTACACCGGAATCTCCAATGTATCCTACATATTTGCTGATAGGGGAAACTGGCGTACAGTACCTGGAAGAAACCTACTCAGACATGGAAAGAACATGCAAACCCCACTGAGGAAGACCAATGTGCCGCCTGGGAGTCATAACCTGGATCTTGTTGCTGAGAGGTGACTGTTCTAACCACTGCCCCTCACTGAGCTGGGCCTGAGCACAGGACTAATGAAAGGGTACTTCAGAAGAGAGACCTGAGACCAGGACTTACGTGGTCATACTTCATGGTTCAAGTCAGTAATCAATCTGAAGCAGAAAATACGGCAGCTCTTTTACAGCTCGTTTGAAGTGATGTTGCTGATTTGATGTGGAAGCTAAAATACAAGTCTGACTCCAATATTAGCCTGAGACTTATGTTATAGTTTTGTCTGAGTTCAGCTGGAACATGAAGTTTTGGATCCACTCACTGTTTTATTTGTAGCCCTAAATCACTACAGTAGTTGAAATAGAAGACTTCACAGATCAGAGAAAAAGTTCAAATACAGGAAATTCAATTATAACAAGCACATACGACATTGGTCCATAGGGAGCGGGATAAGCAATGTCCATGAATGTTAATAAACATACATGTCCTAAATGTCCCTGATTATCACTTTTCTTGACCCTGACCCTACTGCACTGTAAAGAACGACAAAAAACAGAGATAGAGAAGGATCCGCTCCCACAGACAGACAGGCTATAGATCTAGGACTCAGGCTGTAGAACGAGGACAGAGACTGTGCCATGTAGGACTGAAGGCTTCCAGGCGGAGAGGAGGTGTATCAGGATCTCATGGTCGGCTGTATCAAATTTAGCACTCAGATCTAACAGGATTAAGACTCAGACTTTGCTGCACTTTACAGCCCTCTTTCACCTTGCCAGAGGGGAGCAAAGGTGTCTCGGGCTTAAGAGAATATTAATTACATGCATGAATTGCTTTAAAAACAAGTTTGAGTCTCTAAATGACAAGGGGTAACAACTGTAAGCTGTGAAAAGCCGATTTTACATGTGATGTCCTCTTTACAGTTGCACAATAGAGTTTGCGATGGGAGGGTCCAAAACATTCTATTCCCCATGGATGGTTAAGACTGTTATGTGGAGCCAAGTGGAACTGTTCCGTTTTGTCTGTCTTCTTGTCTCTATGGAAACAAGCCATACATTCATTTGGCATTTAAAGTGGTATACATTGAAAAGTTTGACCTTTCTGACAATATGCGAAATCCGTGCATATTAACCCAAACCTTTCCTAATGAAACTGTACTTGAATTTATGTACATTGCTTGAAAATAACTAAAATAGGGAAAAAAGTACTGATACTAATAATCAATTATTGAACCGAATAGGCAAGGCAAGTTGATCTGTATAGCACATAGACTTTATACAAGGCAAATCAAAGTGCTTGACACAACTAGATAGCAAAATCACTAAAAGACAGTAAAATCACAAATAATCACAGTACGATAAAAAGAGTAAAGATAAAATCCCTCAGTTGTATGCAAAAAAATATTTACCTGGATTTGAACATTGTCAGAGAAGAAGCCTATTTGATGGAATCAAGGATGGTCCGAGCAAAGGCCCTTGAATGCAGTGGAATAAATATTACTAATACATGATTGGATGACTCTATATACATCTTCAGAGTCTTTTTGAGAAGGGACAACAAAGTAATAGTACATTTTTATGAGTATATTTCCTTTGGGCTGCTACATACTGTACTTACATGGTGTACGACAATATATTGGTGAAGCATATTGGTCGGTATTTGCCCAATATTATCGACCAGTAAGAAAACTAACAAAACACTCATTAGGTAAATTACTATCAACACAATCATTTCATTTAATTAAAATCACAATAAAAAATAAAACGAGACGGAACGCATCAATTAACTTCATTTCCATGCCGAAGGAGGAATTGTTTGGCGGAAATTAAACACAGTCTCGCACTCAGTCACAGAAATGAGAATTGTATTTGCGACAAAGACAAATTAACTTGACAGATTTGCCTGAGTGCAAAAATAAAAATTTGATGGAGATTAAAAACAATTATATCTGGATATGAAATAAACAGGAAGTTGTGAAAAATGTGTCAATGATGTGTAAAATTGTTGCTTTTGAAGTTCCAGTGTACAATATTTCGGTCGATTTTGTTATACTGAACAGACGGCTTACTTTGCCACAGGGGGTGGGGCATGAGGTTGGTTACTTGTCCTTGAGTTCAGGCTATGACTTGGAAAATTTTGGATAGTTTGGTAATTTTGGAAAAACATACAAATAACACAGACAGTGCGTGGAGATACTATTTGGACAACGTATACGTGAGAGAGGTGTATGGTCAGAGAGTGTGTGTGTGTGTGTGTGTGTGTGTTGTACTGTTTGTGTGTGTGTGTGTGTTGGGTTGTGTGGAACAAGGGAAAGGGGTTTGCTTTGTCTAACCTAATAAAAGAGTTTATTTTTGTTCATTTTCTATGTTTTATTTGGGGTCTTTTTGTATAATATTTAAAGTTACAATATATCCTCCGGGTGCTCCGGTTTCCCCTACCATTAAAAACATGCACAATAGGTCTGAATGTAGATCAGAGAGTGAATGGATGGTGTTGATTGGGGGCTGATGTGCCAGTGTGTTCGGGGACTCGCTTCCGTCATCACCGTGTGTGGAATGATTGGAACAATATCTGAACTCTGAACATTGTAAAGCGCTTTGGGTGACCTTGGTCTGTAAAATGCGCTGTATAAATAAACACTACTTACTTACTTTAATTTTCTCTCCAAAATATTGAATTATGTGAAACTCGAAGGCCAAAAAAAACAGAATTTCATCATATCTTGCAGCCCTACTCATTGTTATCTGTTGACATCCTCTTCAAACCATTATGCCTATCCATCCAAGTAGACATATTCTTGATGTGTGTGGACGTGGTCTGAGCATGAGAGAAAACATCAAGAGAACAGAGAGCCAGGGTCATGGATACCAGACACGTGAAGCGTCCGGCTAAGATTCTGTTTGAGGCGGAAAACATCAAAATCAATTTCCAGCAATGTGTGGACGGTGTAGTGGATGGTGTAACTCATGCTCCTGCCTTTCAAAAGCACCTCACACCATCAACTATCCTCTACATGACCTGCATTTCCGTCTCACCAAAGCACTTCCAATCTCCAAAGAAGAAAAAGTCAAAAATGGCCTGAATGGATTTAATTGATTTGATTTTTTGTAGATTTGTTTCACTCAAAACAGGATAGGACAACAATGAGATTGAGTGATTGTTAAGCTAAATTCTCACTGGAATTGAGAAATAAATTGCTTCCGTGTTGAAATAAGAAAGTTTGTTTTTTTCCATTGGAGCTGTCGTCTAAAGACAGTCAACATGAAAACAAATGCATATTTTTTTATTTAATTAAAACATTTGCTAACTCAAATTTGATCAGTTTTGGGGTTTTAGCTTGGAGACCCATGCTAAGACAGAACAAGGAGTGTTGGATTCTCAAGTGTGAATTCTCTGTGTAAGAAAATGGAGGGTGCAAAAAAACGCTATTACAAACAGCTCATATACAACCCACATTTTTGGCAAATGTAAAAGCAGCATCCTTTTTGCAATGCAGGACCGCGGTGGAATGTCTTTTCATGCTCAGAACTGTATTGCTCTCTGCAGCAAAAATATACATGAATGTAGCTTTAGTTTCGGGTTGTACACTGAATAAAAGAAAAATCTTCTGTAATATTATTTTTTGCTTGAATTTAGTTTGTCATGTACGATTATTTTACTAGTTTTAAGATGAGTTTGTGTAAGCCCTCAGTCGTACAGGGATTAGTCAAAGCAGAGGAAGGTTTCTCACCCATCATTTGTACTTCTTAGCAGGTTTTCCCGACGCTTCTTTAGGGAATGAATTATCAGACCGCGCGTTGGAGATTTATAACCTTTTAAAGATAATAATAAATCTTGTTTTCTTTTTTTTAATGCTTGTTTGAAGTATTTTTTTTTTTATTTCCAGATAGATTTTTTGTTTGTTTAGATAAAATAAGTATGTAATGCTATATTTTCTAAATAACATTTCTCAAAAATGTTGGAGAAATACTTGAAATGTATGTTTCAAGTATCAGGTCATTTGGGACTAGTATTATTTTTATAGGGCGACAGTGGCTCAGTTGGTAGAGCATTGGCCTTAGAGCCTGAAGGTTGTGAGTTCGAGCCCACCACAAGACTCCCACTGATGCTGCCGTTGTGTCCTTGGGCAAGACATTTAACCCCACTTTGCCTGAGGCCCTCGCTGAATAATCAAGGCTCCTGTAGACTCACCACCTGCAGGAGGATCAGTGAGGTGCTGGTGATTGAAATCTTGTCAAGTCATATTTTCTTGTTCTATTGGCCGCCCCTTGGTTTGTGTTTTCTTTGGACTAAACTCATCAACCGCTTCTTGCGGTGTGCATGTGGTGAATTTCAACACCAATAGCAGAAAACAATATTGAAAAACATCCAGCAGCCTAATGGCAACACATGGATCTTGTCTCAGGGCTAACGATTTCTTTCTGGTGCTCCAAAAGTCAATTACATGATCAGCTGCATAATTCCCATGGATGTCGCAGGAGGCGGAAGCAGCCACCGATGAAAATTAACGATTTGTGGCAAGGACATGTGTCACTTCTCTCTCTTCACTCCAACTTATCTTCCCTTATCCAATTTATTCTTTAAGATCCGCTGTAGGAAAGGAAGGACTTTTGTTTATTCTGGCTATTTGATACATGAACTGTAGCTCGATGTGCTTAGCAAAGAGGAAAGAGACACATCAAAAAGTAGACAGAAATAGTCCAAATAACTGAGTCTTTATTGATCTCAGAATAAGAGCACTTGCAAAGTCATTAGGGCATGATTAGGCAGAGCATTCCATTTACAAGGAGCATAATGGTGGAAAAAGTGTTTAGAAGCTCTTATGCTGGGAATCAGCTCCCCATCAAAGTCAAGGCTTAAAGCTTGAAACTCTTTGATTTGGCATAAGCCTCGGTAGGTAAGACTTAGGATGCATATAGAGACACCATGCTAAAGCACTATCATGGCAAGGTAAGGGACGTTTATTTGTAAAGCACAGTTCAAACACAAGGCAACTCAAAGTGCTTTCAGGGAGACTAATTCTGAAATACTGCCTCCCCATAATAATAATAAAAATAATGATGCATCGGGTTACAACAGCATCTTTTCAGGACACCCAAAGACGCTGCAGATGTCGTTATTCTTTCACTCCATACATGGTGGTGATAAAATACTACTGTAACCACAGCTGCCCCGGGGCACACTGGCAGTAGTGAGGCAACCTGTATGTGCCTTCAGCCCCTCCAACGACGACCGGCCATTCACACACACATCAGACTCATTCTAGGCAATGTGGGTGAAGTGTCTTGCCTACGGACACAACAACAGTTTGGCACTTTGCAGCCGCAGGCGCCCCACTGTGGCACCTGGTGTTCCCAGAGGTCCCCCATGACAGTACTAACCAGGCCCTGCCCTGCACAGCTTCAGAGATCTGACAGGATCTGGCTTTCACATGCAAGTTTGGACATGTTGAATTCTAACTCTGGGCACCACTTTGAGGCCTGTCTCTGTGCTTCCCAGAGTTAGTTCATAGGGCACTAACATGTCTCAGATGTACTTTGGTGTTCTCTATACTTTATCTGTCACCATTATGTCTTCAGCTGTAGTCTGTTCATTGCTAGTCACCCACTGTCCCATTGTCTGTTTCATGGCGTGATGACAGGACCCCAGAACTAGTCATCCCTAGCCCAGACACATGTGTTGAACCTGACCCTGCCTCTTCAGTCCCAGATCTACAGGCTCAGCCCTGGATCTACAGCCTCAGTTATGGATCTAAAGCCTCAGTCCTGGATCTACAGCCTCAGTTATGGATCTACAGCCGCAAACCTGGATCTACAGCCTCAGTCCTGGATCTACAGCCTCAGTTATGGATCTACAGCCTCAGTCCTGGATCTACAGCCTCAGTCCTGGATCTACAGCCTCAGTTATGGATCTAAAGCCCCAGTCCTGTATCTACAGCCTCAGTTATGGATCTACAGCCTCAGTCCTGGATCTACAGCCTCAGTCCTGGATCTACTGTACAGCCGCAAACCTGGATCTACAGCCTCAGTCGTGGATCTACAGCCTCAATCCTGGATCTACAGCCTCAGCCCTATACTGTAGATCTACAGCCTCAGTCCTGGATCTACAGCCTCAGTCATTAATCTACAGCCTCAGTCCTGGATTTACAGCCTCAGACCTGGATCTACAGCCTCAGTCCTGGATCTACAGCCTCAGTCCTGGATCTACAGCCTCAGCCCTGGATCTACAGCCTCAGTCCTGGATCTACAGCCTCAGTTATGGATCTACAGCCTCAGTCATAGATCTACAGCCTCAGTTATGGATCTACAGCCTCAGTCATATATCTACAGCCTCAGTCATAGATCTGCAGCCATGGTCATGGATCTACAGCCTCAGTCATATATCTACAGCCTCAGTCTTGAATCTACAGCCTCAGGCCATCTGTGGGAGCGCATTTTCTCTCAATTTGGGATTTTCTGAGGTTTTTCTTTTCTACCACTGGGTATTTGAGTTGTTCCTGACTCTCCTGAGGAGAGTGATGTGCACAACGCAAGACACTTTCTGTAAAAACAAATACAATGTATTATTTATGAGAGAGGTTTGGTATACAAGTCAAAAGGCAAAGCTCTCTATTTACCGCTCCATCGATGCCTTTGGGACGCTTTGGGTTTCACCTTCATTTCTATGGAGTGCATGGATATGTAGTCTGGGAAGAAAATGCTCTTGTTTTGTATAGCACATAGAGTGGCCTTGTGTATGAAATGTGGTATAGTAAATACACTGGCAATGAAGGACCTTGCCTTGCCTTCCGCTGTTGATATGTACAATTCTCACAATATATGACATACTACTTCGACAAATGCATTCTCAGAGATGTGACGTCCAGTATGTTTTCACATGCTGGACATTTGGACACTACTCAAACTGCTGTAACCTTGAGTATACAGAAGATAGTGTGGCCTCGGTCTTTGTTCCTTTCTCCCCTCTTCTCTTTCCTCTCCTCTCTGCGATCCTGCCCTCCCTCCATCCCCCCTCTCCCTGTATCTTAGCTTCTCTCTGCTCTGTTCTCCTGCCGTCCCTCCGTCTCTCCTCCCCTTGTATCCCTGTTCCCTCTCTCTTCTCCTCTCTACTCTCCTTTCCTCTCCTCCCTCCTCTCCCTGTATCTCTGCTCTCTTATCGTGCGCACACATAAAAGTCATTGTATATTCTCCAGCCTGTACCGCATGCATATTTAGCAGCCTTGGCTTTGGAACTCCTGTGCGGATAAAGATGTATGTTTCATGTGACTCTGACCGCTCCGACACATGCCAGCGCTCCAGGGGTTCGGGCGCACAGCTGGAATTGTTCAATAGCATGTGCAAATAGACAATTGGATTGTTTCATTTTAATGCAAATGTATTGGTGTGAATGTTTGTGGCAGTATAAGAAGGGAGAGAGAGCAGGTGTGATAGAGGTTGTATGGAAAGTGAAGAAGTGAATGTGTGTTTTTTTTCCTGGTTTCTTATTCGTTGTAGGCAATAAAAGGTGGGCCTTGGTTTCATTTCATAATGGGTCATGCTGGAGGCTTAAACCGGTACATTATCAACAGTTTCATAAATATGTGTACAAAGTATGGTAAAAAATATTGTGCTACTTTGATCCCTGCAGCTCTTAAAGGCATCAGCTGGCATAGTCTCAGTACAATCTACTTTGCGTTTCTCACGGTGCCTGTTTTACATGTGTCTTGTTCAGTCGATTCGATTCATCACAACAGTAGTTCTATCTAACAGTTTAAACACATGAATTGCAACGATAAAAAAACACATTCAGCAATTCATCCTGATTAAGCGGGATGACCAATGTCCATAAATGTTAATTAACGTCCATAAATGTCCTCAAATGTCCTGGATCATCAGTACTGTCCTTAGATCCTCCTGCAGCAAGGAACAACTCAAAAAACCCAGTCGTATGAAGTGAGAAAGCTTGGGTCCTGGTGTTCATGTTTTGATGAGCCATGTAAGGATTAACCAATCTGATGCCTTCATTTGTGGGGAGGCTTGAATGAAATTGGCTCCAGCTAGCTTAAACTGAAATCGGCCTCCCCCACATTACGGCTAACGCTATGGGTGACGTCAGTGTGAGTTTGATTATATTGCTCGGGGAATATAATCAAAACGTTTGAACACATCTGCAGTCCTCCTCTACTCTCCCATCATATCTTGTTATCTTGTGACTGTGTTTGGGTCCGACAGAATATCTGCACTGCTCAAAAATCTCTTTAGCAACATCCAACATGTGTTTCTCCCACCAAACCTGCGGGGCTTATGGCTGCATGTTCCATTTTTGTAAAAGTGAAAGGGAAAGGGCAGCATTGTCCATACACACTGAGAGACACTTTCCTTTTGGGCTTTATTTATCCATACTTGAAAAAGTCTTCTGTCTCCTTAGTTTGTTGTTCCATCCTTTGGTTAAACCAACAGCTAACATTGTGTGTTTCAAAAGCAATACTTCAAATGTTTCAATTATATTGTTCGTCAATTATTCAAAAAATATATATTTTTTATTTCAGCACATACAACATCTTTTTTTAGCTTGGCATTTAGGGAAATTTTGCCAAAAGTTTGTCTATTGTGGGGGTCAGCAACCCGCAGATCTGCTGCGCCACCCAAGTTTTAATGCTGGTCAAAAAATGCCGGTCGCGAACACAAAATGCCTTTTATGTAAGGGATTTAATGCACTGCTATTATATATATAATGTGACTTTTACTGTACCCACAGCTGTCCTGGGCAGACTGCCAGAAGCGAGCCAACTTGTACGTGCCATCTGCTCCTCTGACCACCACCAATCATTCACACACACCAGACTCTCATTCTCATTCTACATTGTGTAGTTTAAGACATCCTGCTTAAGAACACAAAGACAGATCTGCACTGTGGCACCTGGTGTTCCCAAAGATCCTCTAGCACAGTACTAACCAGGCCCTTCCCTGCTTAGCTTCAGAAGTCTGACAGGATTATACTTTTACCAGAATTATTTGTGGTTAATCAATGAATTGTTACAGCCCGAGTCATGACGTACATGTATAACTCATCCATCCATCCATCCATTTTCTACCCTTTAATCCATTTCTGGGTCAGGGGGGTGTCAGTCAGAGATGCCACCCAAGTCTCATAGCACCAGCCCCTCACTGACCCTCTGCAGGTGGTGAGTCCACAGGAGGACGGCTGCTCTCTGAGTGTGAGCATAGCCTTGATCTTTCAGTGGGGGCTTTGGGCAAAGTGGGGTTAAGTGTCTTGCCCAAGGACACAACGACAGCAGTCATCAGTGGGAGTCGGTGGAGAAGGTGTAGAGGTGGGAATTGAACCCACGACCTTCTGGCCTTAAGGCCAATGCTCTACCAACTGAGCTACTGTATAACTCAGTGTTGCATTTATCATTCTTTTAAATGTTCATTTCTGAAGTTCATAACATTTCCAAGCATGTCACATTTTTGCTTTCACCTTACTTAAATTCAAGGAGAAAATACCCCTGAACTAGACCGCTCAGGCCTGTCTCCAAATACACGATTATCACAGTGAAAGAGAGCTTTTACCCGACTTGAGGCACTAATGAAATCCATCGAGGGAAGGAGCAATTTGACTTGATATTTTCTCCATTGCCCTTAACTTCTCCTTTAAGCTCATTGCACCGGACGCATATTGGCAGTGACTGGAGAGCAATAATAATACTAAACGTGTCTTGATGTGCAGTTATATATCGCACGCAGCTGAACGGAATATAAATGTGAGCTTTTCATGATAACCTGTCCCATATCCGAGGAGGAGGATTTAATCAAGTCCTCCCTGGCCCGGCTCGATAACCACACATCCAGGAACATGGGGCTCATATTCAGATCCTAGTGCTCCTATGGACATGCACTGATGAACATGAGTGAGATAGCTCAGGCATTTAGCAGGAGTGAGTGAGTGTTTTTACAAAGCACCAAAAAACAAATTCTCCACTGTCTCCTAATTATAGAAAAATGCAGTTGAGCTTGCATGTGTACAAAAAAAAACGGATCCTCATGAGACAATGGATTGATATGCATTTAAGAGCACATAGAAAAACCAAACTTGTGTATTAGAAATGTATGTATTTGGACTGATGTAGTTTTGATGTTTTGTTTTGTTAAGCAAAGGAAAGCAAAAGCGAGTAAACAATCTTGTGTTATTACATTTGCTGACCGTGTGCTTATAATGTTTGTGTGATAGCAATTGTATTTACGATTACATTTACAGAGTTTGAATGAATATTAAGGGAAGTTAAGTGACACCTTTGAAAGCTGGTATCTGGTTTCATAAGAATTAAGTCCCACACAATTGTGGCTAAAATTAGCTTTCATTCATATTTTCCATCCATCCATCCATTTTCTTCCGCTTCATCCGTTGCCGGGTCGCGGGGGCAGCAGTCTAAGCAGAGACGCCCAGAAGACTTCCCTATCCACACACACTTCCTCTAGCTCGTCCGGGGGGACCCCAAGGCGTTCCCAGGCCAGCTGAGAGACATAGTCCCTCCAGCGTGTCCTGGGTCTTCCCCGGAACACCTCCTCAGGGAGGCGTCCAGGAGGCATCCGGAACAGATGCCCGAGCCACCTCAACTGGTTCCTCTCGACGTGGAGTAGCAGCGGCTCTACTCCGAGCTCCTCCCGTGTGACTGAGCTCCTCACCCTATCTCTAAGGGAGCGCCCAGCCACTCTGCGGAGGAAGCTCATTTCAACCGCTTGTATCCGCGATCTCGTTCTTATTTGAATGAAGAAAACAGAGAAGCCTTATAATTGATCTGATATATATGCAAAAAAATAGATTTTGAGTCTTAGTGAAAGTAAAATGTTGTGAATAAAACAGACAAACTATAACATACATCAATGTGAAAACTGTTTTATATCCAGAAACTAGAAACACGGATTATAATAGTCAATCCATTTTCTATTTTTCTAGTTTAAACGTTACCCTAACAAGGTTCCCCAGCTTCAATACAAAAAAGTTATTTCTTGGTAGCGTGGACTGCACATTGTTCGTCATCCCATCTCAAAAATCTAAACCTGTTGCCGTTAGCTGTCATCAAACACCATCATCTCCATCTTTCCCACAATTCCATTTAGAGAAGACTATAAGACATGCATTGGGGGTGGTTTGAATATGCCATACCTGTTCCTAACTGACACGTCTTACCTGTTATTCTGCGACTGGGGGAAATGGGGGGCACATCAGCGTAATCATGACGAGGGGGTTGAGACTGATGGATGGCTGTGAAGGAAAAAAAAAAAAACACCTCAGGCCGACCCCTCTCTGCTTCATCCGCAGACATAACAAGCAGCACTTATACATCCGCCGCAGGAACGTCACCGTGTTGACAAAGCAGGTGAATGAGGCCGTTTAGAGCGATTGAAAAGAGGTAATGCAATCAGCAGTGTAGCAGAGTGTGTGTACTGTATGTGTATGTGTGTGTGTGTGTGTCGTGTTTGGGAAAGGGGAAAGGCAGTGACGCTGGATCGGAACACTGTTTTAGAAGAAGTAGCATTAGGTTGCGTTCAAATTAATGGCCATAGAAGTCATTCAAAGGACTATCCAAGGGGGAGACAGACTTAAAACTTTACTACCGAGGGGAAACATGGATTAAAGTATACTCTAAAAGCAATAATGACACATCCAAGTCTTAATGAGGAGTTTGATATTTCTGTATTATTATTCTAAAAGGTACATACTCGAGTGTCATGGTTTATATCCGGTTTTAATTAGTAACTTGTCCCTGTGCCTTCCTTAGTTCATCTTCTTGTTGTGGGATTATCTGCCCTGTCTCATGTATCTTGATTCGAAACCAAGTGTATTCCTTCATTATCATTTCCATGTCTGTTTTTGTTCTGTTTGGTTACTTTTTGTGTTGTTCACTCTGGATTTAAATTTTGTGTTTGCGTTTTATAAATCCATTATTTTTACAGTTCTGCATTTTTGGGTTTTCATTTTGTCCTTATGACAGAATGACGGGCTTGGGCCTTGGCTGGCTCCTTTTGTTTTTTGGTAATCTCTGGCTTTTGTCCCTGACTGGTCACTGCAGGTCCCTTTACTCCGTTCTGGGTATTTGCTCGCTTTTTTCCCTGACCTGGCACTACTGGACAATAGTCTCCATCTCTAGGGGCCCTCCAATTCCAGTTCCTGTTCCTCTCCAGTCCTCGCTCTGGTTTCTGCTACAGCTCTGGTCTGTGCTGCAGTTTGACTCTTCACCACCAGGTTTGCTGCTGGAGCTGAACTCTTCATCCCCTGTCTTTGCCCTGGAGCCACAGCAGGACACCTTTCTCTGTCCTGGGTGGTCATTTAGTCAGGTTCACCTTTTGTGGCTATGCTGTTTCAGGCATGTTTGTTTTACAGTTCACAATCCAAAAGCATCACATACAACATCATATAACCACTAGCATAACATGACGGTTACCGAGAAATCTTTTGTTGCTTATATGCACCATGGTGATTGCTTCAGAGGTCTTCTTGTAGCCCTCAGTCTTGCGTCCTTAGTGCAGTGTCCTCTACAGCTGAATTGTACAGTCTATGCACAGCTTTTGACAGCTGCAGCAGCACTCAGACTTACAACCAAAAGGTTACATATCTCTGCGATTGAACTTCAGCAGTGGTGAGTTCAGGTGGTTAGAAAAGTGTATAAAGTGTGTGGTGAAGGGTTTTACTGCCTAAAAACAGCTGACATTATAACCCATAAACGATAAAACACAGTATTGAGATTTCAAATGAATAAATGAAATAGTGATCATTGTTCCATTAATGTTCCTCTTCATTTACAGCCTGAGCTTGCAGCAGGAAGGCTCTTTAAAAGTTTAAATCAATCATGCTCTTAAAGGACTGGTCTCTGCCGCACTTTGATGAGAGATATTTTATTAGGACCCTTGTGTAATGTGGCACGACCGGGCCGACACGCTGAGGGCTGTTGAACGTCCACGTGGCAAGAGCATTAGGAGCACACACAGACCCACAGACAAGTGCTCTTCAATCGAGGGCCATCCGTCCACATCGAAGAGAACATGGAGACAGTGTCAGATTTTTTTACAAGGTGTTCATGGTGAGATTTTTGTGTGAAGTTGGAAAGGAAAATATGTTTTTTCTGGTAACTGCTATCACACTGACAAACTGGGACTGGATCAGGGGTTTTCCAGGACCCATATTGATGTTTAGTCCAGGAGATGAAAAACTAATACAGGGAGAGAGGATATTAATTAATTGGTGTCAACATTTTGACATCACTTTTGACATTACTCTAATTAAATGTCTCAAGCATGGATTTAAAAAGGAAAAAAAAATCTCCATTCTTCAGACTGATGGTGATGATCTACAAGTCACAGAGCCTGACTTTTATTTAATGTGGTTTGATCAAAATGAACTGTTTTTCAGGTTAATTAAGACCAAAATGAATAAAACTAAAATAATCAGACAGTGAGTGAGACTGTTTCAGGGAGGTCTGGCACAGACATACAGATGTACAGTTGACTAATACATGTTTGTGTGTAAATAATCGACAGGGCTGGGCCTGGTTAGTACTGGGATGGGAGACCTCTGGGAACACTGGGTGTAACATTGGAGCGGGTGTTGAAGTGGCATTGTACACCTCACTCCCATTGTAACACATTCTGGTGTGTGTGGTGGTCAGAGGGACCAATGGCACATACAGGTTGCCTCGCTTCTGTCAATCTGGCTCAGGACAGCTGTGGCTAGTGGTTTATCACACTCTGCTTAGAATACTACCCCCAGGATCCGGCATGTTTGTATTACAGGTCCCTAAATCTGTGAAAGGACAACGTTCAAACCCACACTCTGTCATTCTACAGTCTGTGAGAGCCAGCCCCCAGACAACAGGAATATTCAGGGCTTAGTTTCACCAAGTTTAGTTTGATCTTCATCTTTGCAGAGATTTTTCCCACTAATCATCACAGTAAATGGAAAATCAGAGTATAAAAAAATGCTACGATATTTGTTACCCCAAAGGGTAATTCAGGTGTTATGTGTACAGCTTGTTGTATACTACAGGCTCAAACACAAGCCCCATCTCTCCTGTCTTTTTGTTCTTCATTTTATACATGTATATGGATATGATGTGTCCATGTACACAAGGTTCTAAATACGTTTTCTACCATACAATTCTTTTTTTTTTTTTTTTTACAACTGCATGACTTCTTTTGCAGCACGTATTGTTTGATATTGACACAAAATAATATACATGTAACACAACTTCATTAGTTACATTTAGATCAGCATTTTTTATGGATATATGTTTATCCATATATTGCAAATCAAAGTCTCAACATCATGATAAGGGACAGAATGAACGATATTTCCTCCTAGCAGTAAAATGTGGTGTGATGCTTACAGAGGGTTTAGAATGGCTTCAGGGCTCATTGTGTTTCCACTATGATGCACTTTGCCGCTGATAAAGGGAACATCGTCCAAATGGACTTGTAAGAGCTTTTAACCATGTTATAATTGTTATTTCTCATCATGTGCGCTCAAAGATGCATGATTCATGTTTGAGTCATTTCATTTCTCCCACACTCAAGATGCTTTTCATTAGCAGCGGTACACAGCACCTGTTCTACAGCTGTGACACCGAGAGGATTGGCAGTGTCTGAACATGTGCAAACTTATCTTTTATCAATTTGTTTGACATCAAATGGTTAATAATCACAGTCATGTGGTGCTTATCTACCTTTTCCCTTGAAACACTTCACATAAAGAAACAAATCACCCATTCACACACACACATTCATACACCACAGGGGGTGAGGTCACCGGCCACACACCTGTGGGTAAGTCCAGACCGCTCCACCGTATCAGGAGCAGAGTTTGAACTGCTGACATTTAGCTCCGAGGACTCACGCTCTGCCAACTGAGCTACTGTCGCCATCAATCATCAAAATATGTATTAATGATGTCTGTTATTGATCAGGGATGCCTAAAGGGAGGCCCATGGCCAAAACATTTTTCCCCAGGAAACGTGCAGAGACTTTACAGTGCAGAGACATTACACACATGAACCCCCTATGGCCACGTTGGATTTTCAAAGATTGTGCATATGGCCAGCATTTTGCGTTGTGCTTAAGATCCTTTATTTGTCCCACAGTGGGGAAATTTCAGTGTTGCATCACAAGTTACAGAACAGTAGGAAAGAGGAACACACAGCACAAGTTAAGTGAACAATAGCTATACTAATCGGGCAGAGGCTGATGTGACTAACATGTTTTCCAGCAACAGGGGAAACCATGAGCTCTCTAAAAGATTGTCCCTTTGCTTTGTCAGAGTAGGCCACACCATGTCCTTATTTTACTGTTTTGCCCTATTTATTAAGTATATTTGTTTGCAACCCCACATTCCCACAGTGGGGAAAAGTAGCACACTAACTATACAAAGATAAGTAGCAGTAATTGCTTCTTAATTTTGGCTGAAGTTGTAGGCCTTTAGTACTCCAGGACCAATGCATACTTGTAAATATATAATGTAAGGGTCAGAAGGTCTCTTTATCCAATTTGACAGGAGCAGGAAGAAATGACCTGCAGAACGGTAAGGGTGATTAAGTCTGCCACTGAAGCTGCTCTCCAGGGCAGAGAGATTGTCCTGCAGGGGGTGACAGTCATGGTCCAGCATAGATATTAGTTTGTCCAGGACCCTCCTGTCCCCCACCTGCTGCACTGTGTCCAGGGAACAGCCCAGGACTGAGATGGACTTCCTGATGACCTTGTCCAGCTTCTTCCTGTCCCTCTCTGTGATGCTGCTGTTCCAGCAGACCACACCGTACAAGAGGCTGATGCCACCACAGAGTCATAGGTCTTGAGGGCGTAAGTAAGTCATCTTTATTTATAAAGTGTGTTTCACTGTTTAAAGGTCACCCAAAGCACATCACAATGTTTTTGGTCTGTGTTATGTGTCCTGCCTAGATTGTTAGTGTACAGCAGACAAACCTTCAAGCGAATGGACCAAAATGGGTCTTGGGTCAAAATAAAAGTGAATTTTGTGTTGCATGTGACTAAAAGGGAAAGAGTTGCAGTTGTGGTTAGCGCTGCTTAATGGTAAAAATGGGTTATTCTTCACTGACCGTTAAAAGTGTGCATAAATACTTAAAATAGTAAACTGTTGCATGCTTGATTGAGTTAAAAAGATTAGAAAAGGGTGTTAAGTATTGATGCCAAAAATATTCCTCACATTTTATTCCTCCAATAGGGACTTAGCCAGCTGTCCAAACATCTTTATTATGCAAACTTCAATAGCATCTTATGATGATATAAAATACAGAATTATCAAAACTTCAGTTCGTGCTCTGTTTCCATCTGACTAATGCATTTGCACAGTGAGTGCGATATGAAATGCCATCTGGACGACAATGTTTTATATTAACTTTCTATTATGATGCAATATAATGACAATACACATTTGTCATTATCCAAGGCCGAAAATAAAAACGGTAGATTCAATTATTCTTACCAAGTCATTTCCCACTGTTTATGAATAATGATAGGCCTTCCTTTGAGCACAATGATTAACAGTAAACATTTGTTTTGAAGGTGTATCTGTGTCGCTCTTCCATCTGCCTCTGCTCAAGTCTGCCCCATATGTGTTTCTGGAATAGGACACTCGGCGCCCTTTCTGGTATACTGATACAGCAAATCTGACATTTGGGACACATGCTCAGCTCTAGCTTTAGCCCAGTTTGAGTAAAAGGACACTTTGTACTGATTATTTTAGTCAAATCAAATGAAATCTATTGTATCTATATCGCCCAGTCTTCCCAAGGGGTGTCACAGAACAGCCAACGGCAGACTGGGGACTAGTCCTCAGGTCCAGGGAGTCCAGGGAACAGCAAAGCACAGACTACATTGAAAACATTCATTAAAACTGGCAGTGAAGAAGAGTTCTATTTGCGACAAGTTGGATAGTTGAAAAAAAAATTACAAAAATAATGCTTAAGGTTGCATCCGGAAGTCATTTAGTGTACTTTCAATTTGATACATTATATTTATTTGATGTAATGCATGAGCGGTGTTGCATGCAGCAGCTAAGTCCATAAAGTCTACGTGTAATTCTTCATACATGGAGCTTGAAACCTGTGTTTGTGAGAAATGTCAGTGGACGTATCTCAAATGAACACGCCAGGCTGAATTAACCCGTGTGTTCAAAGAGGTTGGCTTTATTTCGCATTGGAATTTGGTCCTGTCAGATGAAATTACAGTCAACACTCCTCCACTCATTCTTATTGAGGTTCTCATTAACCAGTCTATGTTGACAATACATAATAAAGTGTTCTACAGCTTATAAAACTTGATGGAATAAAAAAAAAAGTCCATAAACTCGGCTCTGACATTTCTACCACAATAAAATTAATAAAAATGCACATAGTAGCTGCATCACTATATACATGTAAGTCGCAGGGTTCAAAGAACACGTGTTGCTGCAGAGGGCCTATGATTCTATCGTGAACACATTTCAGGTTTGTACAGAAATGTAAATGGTCTGAAATCGTCTGCCTGGATGGGGCCGAAGATGTATAGAAATGACTCAAACGAGCATGAAGTGGACAACTGGAATTCACGCCCTGGGTTTGATTCCACCTCCAGACGGGGCCTTTCTGCATGGAGTTTGCATGTTCTCCCCATGTGTGTCTGTGTAGTGGTCACTGTGAACTGATGTGGTCCCATATTTCACATTCTAACATTATTGCACAGATGCATGATTCATGAGTCTTCATTTTTCATTGTACAGTCTGGCAGCAGCAGGAAGGAGAGACTTCCGAAACTTCTGCTTCACACAGCGAGGGTGGACCAGCCTGTCACTGAAGCTGCTCTCCAGAATACAATTAAATACACAACACGAGAAATATTTTACATTTTGCATTTGTTACTAAGCGTGTAGCAGTAGGCGGGGAAAAGGGGAAGGTAAAAACTCTCTCAATACATGGTTACTCATCCAAGCGTGAATCAAACACAATGGCGTTTTGAGCGTGTGAATGACTTTTACAGCTTATATAATGTCTTCTTTGAGAATAGAGTTTCTTCATATTTTCCCAGTGAAAACACATAATCCCCAATCAACTCCACACGAGCCACAGCCAACTTTTCCCCACATAACAAATCCAAAACATGTTCCATCACATCCCAAGTCTTTACTGCAGCTAAAGTCAGCAGTCATCTTCGTAATCCCTCACCTCCCGGCTCTCCTCTCTGCTCTGAGCACCTTCATCAGAGACACTTCACTGGGGAAGCTTTTCGGTATGTACAAGCACCACTTAGATCAATGTCATAAAGGAGATTTTTTGTCGAATAAAAATGATGCATGGAAATATTAAGAGAAAAAGTCATGAGCTTCTTTTGAGTAAATCTTGGTTCACTTTTAAGTTTTAATACAACTATATTTTAGGTTGAGGTGGAGTGAAAATAATGATGTCCTCTTTTTCCCTAAATTAAATTATAATGGAGTTTCAATGCATTTTTAATACAATCGCTGGGTGTGCAGAGAAGTGGGATACATTGGGTTGGATGGAGGTCAAAATACCCATAACTCTTATATAGCACTGAAAATATGCTCAAAGTCTCTTCACAATTAAATGTATTATTGATGAAGTGAAGTCCATGGCAAGTACTCCATCTTACCATGGCTTTTTGCATAATGTTTTGCATATGTCTATTTTGGATATTTCAGAGTCTCTTTTTGACTGTCTAAACACCATTTGCCACCAGCTGATGGATGCAGTTGTATTGGTCCAAAATTAGTTACGGCCCGAAAACATTTGTCATGAATCATTTTCATCCGTCATTCTTTTTTCAGCTTTGGAATATAAGCTTTTAAAAATTACATAAACAAACACAACTTAGCCGTTCATTTACATTTGCGAATGTATGTTTCATGAAAATATCTAAAGCGTGTGGAACGAACACAGGTAATGAGTATCTTCTGAGGATTTGTTGACTTAACTGAGCACTTGCCTTATAACCAAATGAGAGTAGTTCCACATATGTATGGTATCCTTGTCATTGAGCTAAACAGAAATTGTGTCACCCTTGGCTTGATGTCCCATTCTTTCACATAGTTTTGTCTTGGTGTTTGATAGAAATTGAAATCACTAGATTGGCCCATGAACAGATTCATCATAGAAGGGATGTATTTCTTGATGCGTTAGAAAATAAGAACCATTTGTTTGACGTGCCGCTCTTCAACAGTTACACAATGTCACGATGAACAATTCTATTTGTTTTACTTCATCTTCAGAGTGACCCTGATACCTCGCCATCCTCTACCACCAACACATAGATTTCCTGTTGCTGATTACCGAACGCTGTCAAGTGGGGTGGCTGATGATTTCACTTTTCTGTGCGCCTAAAGCACTCGTAGGCAAACAAAGCGGCGCGCTCTGGATTATGAAGTGGCTCTTGTGTGGAGATACAAGCAGATGAGAGAGAGGCTCCATAAAGTCATGAGAGAAAGGCTCGGTGTGGTCGTGTTTGTTGTGCCCGCTTACGCAACTCGCCTCCAGAAATGAGACTGTGGGGTGGGGCGTGGGAAGAAGGGGCCGTCAGCTGTGAAGGACACGTTACTTGTTAGTCATTTGTTAGAGTTATAGTTAGTCACTGCCCAAAAAGGAGTTATGTTAGTAGCTGTAGAAATACACCAACAAAACTATAAGACATTATGTTTAGCGCTGTTTAAACGCTGTTATAACAAATGTATTGCTCATAGTTTTTGCAACACATACTTTGCAATCACATAGCAGCGGTTGCAGATGGTATTTTAACAATTTTGAAAAAAAGTATGTAGGCCGAGTAGTTTTGTTTCAACATTGATGTATTTTCTAATATCTAAATATATTCATTCCAAAACATAAAATTACAAGGTAAGTGGTCTCCCTGTTTAATTATTTCCAAAAATAATGTCTAATGATTCTTGTAAGCAGTGTTCCCTCTTAGCTGCGCACGTGCGCAACTGCGCAGAGCTTTTTGGGGTTTTGGCACACAAACTATGTGATTGACATGTCTCATGTTGCCAGAAAAATGACACGTCTGTGTGGATCTGTGCATCAAGCCTCGGCCAGAGATATAAACATCAGAGGCAAAAGCTCTCTCTCTGTGACGATTATGTAAACATTCCACAAGTGCAGGCGAAGCGCCCAACACCAGCTGCTGCGTGCAGCTCCACACACACACACACACACACACACACACACACACATACACACACACACACACACACACACATCCACACACACACACACACACACACACACACACACACACACACACCACTGATTGACCTGAGTCTGATGTTTGATGAAGTCCCTCTCTTTGCCCAAAGTACCTTCATCACTTTGCTGTGGTTTTTGTTGTTTTCGCTGCTGTTAAGAAGTCACTTTGTTGGTCAGACTCACACATTTTTGGGTCATTTTTAGAGAGACGGCTGACATTTTCTATGCTGTTCAATGGAGGTACAAACTCACAGATCATCATTACAATTTTACTACATCAGTGTTTCTTCCATGAGAGCTGTAGGAAGATGGTGCATCAGCGCCACCTCCTTTGGGAAATGAAGCGAGAGCCGTTGGATGCCGCTCGCATCTTTAATTCTCACAAGTTTCTTGTGGTTAGGCAGTCAACACGCAGAAAGTGCTTTGCAAAACCAATTAAACCAGCAGAACATAAACAGTTTGTTTAACCAATGAGTATCTTTGCTTCCGTCTCATTATAGTCTCCTCCAAAATACAAACTTGCAGCATGTGGGAATGAGAGATATCGGTCTATGATTGACCACTACTGCGATCAAGTAACGAGCCGCTGTGCCCATCACACAATCTCTTTAAAGCAATGCCATCTGGATCCATGGGCCAGGGCCAGTCACTGACGAACAGTTTTATCCACGAGGCAATCAAGAAACTGAACTCCTTCCTTTCCCTGTCTACACTGTGCTCCCAACCCCACTCTTTGTTCCCCACAAACGAGAAAAACAATATCTCTGTTCATTGAAAGATGAATTGACAATTGACATTTTTTGGAGTCTCCTCCCTTTCATGTTCCAACACAGTCTGCTGCTGATTGCAGAGACCTGAAATTCATATAATCACTGGGTCTGGACGCCTCTGACCCTTTCAGCCACACTTGCTTGTACCTTTGCACATGTGCGTGCGCACACAAACACACACACACTCTTAGTCTGCTTATTTGGTAGGTCGGGCTCGAATAGGTAGGTCAAACTTGTTTAGGTATTTTATGACACTTTGAAGCAACTGTGGATAAAGTTCTAACTCATCATTCTAACAATATGCACAAGCAGTACTTTTCCATAGTTTTGGTTTTCTCAAGGTTGAAGCGACTGGCACCGTGGCAGCTTCTGATAGGAGGTCTCCGTTCCTCCGTTCTGTGTATTATCACTTGCATTCTGTATCATCATGTTCGTGTGTTATGCTGCCTCTATCAACGACAATAAAACATGTCTTCTGTCTGAATTAAAGACACGATCCCAGACTTTGTCATCCTCTTGACTTGAAATGGGAATATTAGTCACATGTATGTCAGGGGCACTGGGCACGTGCCTTTTTGTCTCACTATCCACTGTTTTCTCATCTATATCAATATTTGTTTTATGTACATTTTGCCTTCATAAAATTTTGAAGTTTGGAAATTGCCTGTGATAATTGGTTTAATATTTTAGTATTCATGGAACAAAACAATGTTGTTAAACATGAAAGAGTTGAATTGTTCAGCGTGATGACAGCGTAAGAAATAGAAAAATCACATAATGTGCCAACGCAACTGGGAAAAATTGGTACGACCCAGATTCAAACTTTACAAAGACTTACAAGCAAGTACAGAGCTGTGGGCGTGGAGGGGGCACATGCACCAATCAACTCTTTGATCAAATACAGAAATGAATGAATAACTTATCAAGCCATAACGAACAAATATGATGCAATGTACAAATCATATGGGCCTTTAAACATGATCTTGAGTATGAACTTTGTTTCAGGATTTAAAAGGCTACAATCTACTGTACTTACATCCAATCTATTGTTTTAATAAATACACACTGCCCCAACCATATAAGTACTACTACCATCAATCATTCTCACACACATGTTATTGTTGTTAACGTTGTTTCCATGAATTTTCATTTATTTTATATTTTCAATGTTATATTCATTATTAATACTATTTTTGATCCATCCATCCATTTTCTTCCACTCAATCCATTTCTGGGTCGGGGGGGTGGCAGTCAGAGCTGCACCCAGTACACATAGCACCAGTCCCTCACTGATCCTCCTGCAGGTGGTGAGTCCACAGGAGCATAATACTATTTCATATTTTCTATTTTATTAGGTGTTATCATTATTATAATCACTATTGTTTTATATTAGTCTTTGGAATTAGATAGCTATGGCCTACGCAGGTGGATAAACGCAAGAGTAAATATCTGGCCCTCACAGTCACAAGGACTCCATTGTGTGTCCATGTTATAACTCTAATATGTTCTGATTGTGTGACGTAACAAAGACTCTATAAACCATGTCCTGACTTTGTTCTGTCTGAAGAAACTGAAACCACTGAAACCTGACGCAATTGAGAATAAACTTCCAGGAGCTCTGGTGCGCAACAATCCCGTCTCTGTGTGGTTTATGAGTGGGTCACCGAAGGAGGAACAAAGTCAGGACATGGTTTATATAGTCGTTGTTACGTCACACATAGAAAGGCAAACGTGTCGCATCAAGAGACAATCAGAACATATTTGAGTCATAACTTGGATACACAATGGAGTCCTTGTGACTGTGAGGGACATATTTAGTCTTGCGTTTATCCACCTGCGTAGGTCATAACTATCTAATTCCGTATAGGTTTCCAAAAGCGGACTAAATAAGTTGTATAAAGTTGCGTTGAAGTAATAATTAGGCCAGCGCCCCAACAAGGGTAAGGGTCTATTGCTTTCCCAACAAGTAATCTCCATTATTTTCAATGAGGAATTCTGCTTTGCCACCATTTGCCATGGCAACAGAGCCCACAAGATGACTACCAAAATCGCCATGGCAACACAACCAAAGGAATGTGAGCAATCGTCACGGCAACATGACAGTGTGGTCTTTATTATGTCACAAAGAGCCAGAATCTTCAGTGTATCCATGTGTGGGGTCATAATATATCTGACAAGAGAAGAGGCCGGACCGAGAATTTAATTGCGAGAAACACAAATGAACAAAATGCCGTGCTTTAGAAGAAGATCGAAGAAGGACAAGCTAATAGAAATGCTTGAATGCCACGCGATAGTGTTGGAGGAAAAACACCAGAGTCTGGTAGAGGACCTGAAAAGGGAGAAGCAACAGAGGAGTGAGCTGGTGAAGACTCAACAAGAAGAGAGTCGACAACAGCAGCAGCAAGTGAGACAGCTCCAGACAGAGAGGTCTGCCTTAGAGACGGCTCTCCTGCAGGCTTCAGAAAACTCCACTTCTACCCAACGCGAACTGGAGAATACTGTCCAGGAGATGAATGTTCTCCAAGAGGCTTTACTGCAAGCTTCAGAGAGCTCCATTTGTACCCAACGCAAACTGGAGAATACTGTCCAGGAGAAGACAGCTCTCCAAGCTGATTTCCTGAAGGCTTCAGAAAGCTCCACTTCTACCCAACGCAAACTGGAGAATATTGTCCAGGAGAAGACAGCTCTCCAAGCAGCTGTCCTGAAGGCTTCAGAAAGCTCCACTTCAGCCCAACGCAAACTGGATAAGGCTGTCCAAGAGATGACAGTTCTCCAAGCGGCATTACTGCAGGCCTCAGAAAGCTCCACTTCAGCCCAATGCAAATTGGAGAGTACTGTCCAGGAGAAGACAGCTCTCCAAGCGGCTTTGAGTGAAACCACAGGGCAACTGCAGAAGGCTTATGAGGAGATTCAGGCCTTGAAAGCAGCAAATGCAGAAGAAGCCAAACGATATAATTCGATAATCACCAAGCTCCAAGGCGAGAAACAGGTGACATATAATAAAAACCTGGAGGCGATAGACCTGATGAACGCTCGTACACTGGACGCCAGCAGCTATGTAGACAAGCTGAAGACCCAGATGCAGGAGCTAGAAACAAAACTGAGGACTGAAGCTTCTCAGTTGAAAGAAATGTTGGCCAAGACCCAGAAAGAGTTAGAGGAGTATGATGCAAATTTCCTGATGAAAAACTCTGCAATGGAGGCAGAAGATGCGAAAGTCAAAGCTGAGAATAGGGAGCTTAAAGCTAATATTCTGAATCAGGAAAGTCAGCTGAAAAATGTACACGCTGTGTTAGACAAACAGAGACTTCGCACCATTCAAGAGCTGAGGAAGAAGATCGAGCTGAAAGACAAAGTTATCAGCAATCTGACAGAAAACAAAGAGAAGGAGACACAGCAGCTGGCCAATACCCAGAAAGAGTTAGAGGAGTGTAGATCAAGAATTCTAGATCAGGAAAGCCGTATGAAAAATGAGAAAAGACTTCTTGCTGCACGGATTAAAAACATGAATGAGGAAGAGGCTGTGAAGGAGGTCAGGAGGACCTCTGATCTCACCATTCTGGAGCTGAGGACGAAGATCGAGCAGAAAGACAAGGTTATCAGCAAACTGAAAGAAAGCAATCGGGAGGAGAAGGAGCAGCTGGCCAATGCCAGGATAATGAATCAGGAAAAGGTTTCTGAAAACTTGGAGATAAAATGGGAAGAAGAACACAAAGAGATGGAAAGGATTAGGCAAAGCCATCTGGAAGAGATCCAGAGGTTAAGACAATCCTTGGAATCGTCTGAAGAGGAACGAGAAGAGTTAGAGAGTGCAAGGAAGATGTTAGAGATCAAATATTGCGAGCTGACAGCACTGACTGAATGCAAGAAAAAGCAAGAAATAAACATCAAAAAACAGGTGAAAAAATCAAGTAGGCCAATAAGTGACCTGGACGAATCTGCACTGAAGCACATTCAAGACCTCCGCGAGTTATTCAACCATCAAATCCAGGAGACAAAGACAGATGCAGATGTTAAGATAAAACAGCTGGAGGCTAAAATACTGGAACTGCAGCTGAATAATGTACACGCCTCTGAACAGGACAAAGACGTGTCCAGGTGTTATTAAGACACCAATAACCCAAACAAAATCCCCTCACTCCAAACTCCCATTCCCAAATCCCATTCACTTACTCCTTATAGACCTTTTTAAAGAAAGATAACATAGACTGAAGGTTGATACACTTCCACTTCCACAAAAATATACAAAAGATCTCAATATCACAGGGGAACTGTACACTTTGGCCTCTCTGCTCTCTTTCTCTGGTCTCTCTCCCTCTGGTGGATGGGGAGAGACAAGAAAGGAGGTAGAGAGACGAGAGATCTCTCTGGTCATCTCAAATCAAAATTTCTCAAAACCAGTCAAGATCCTATAAGGCTAACAGCTAGCCCCCATCGGGCCTGGTCTCCCAGTGTGAGGCCTGGGCACCGCTGAGATGGGAGACCTGGTATTCCCACCAGGAGCTACAGTGGGGCGGCTGTAAACTCATCATCGTGTTCTTAGGCAAGACACTTCACCCACTTTGCCTTGTGTGAATGTTTTGCGTGTGTGAATGGCAGGTGGTGGTAGGAGGGGACTCTAGCAGCTTACCCCGGGGCAGATGTGGCTAGTAGCTCACCACCATCGCGTATGGAATGAATGATTAGTGTGATGTGTTGCATGAAATAGGAAGCTTTAGTTCAGGTTGAATGCAACAGTAGCACTTTGGTTTCATGACCGGCACTGTGAGATTTGGGTTCAAGAGGCGTATGTATGAAGACGCCAACGAGACCATAGAAGAGTTGAAGGCCAGGATAATTAATCAGAAAACGCACTCCAAAAACGTGGAGACAAAATCAATCAATCAATTTTATTTATTGAGCCCTTTACAACACTCAAGGCGACCAAAGTGCTTCATAATAAAATTACATAAAATTCATCAAAACATTCATGCATTAAAACAATAAAACAGTTAAAAAGCATTTTAAAAAGGCTTTTTAGCCATTTTAATGCTTAAAAAATGCTTAAAAATGGAAGGAAGAACGCAAAGATATGTAAAGGATGAAGCAAAGCCATCAGGAAGAGATCCAGAGGTTAAGGCAATCAATCATTTGTAGAGGAAAGAGAGACAGAAATGACAGATGGAAAAAAGCAAAGAAAATGCAACCCAATTGAGTTTGATTGGTTGCTGTTGACCCCGATATATAAAGAAGAAACCGGAATAGACTTTAAAGAGAAGTGGAAGTCGTCTTGACGTTATCCCCCCACCCCAACCCCAACCCAACCCCAACCCCACCCCACTGCAATGAAAAAAAAACAAAATAAAAATTATAAATAATATTAAACGTATTGATGTCTGTATATTCAACTTTTGGTAACACTCTAGATTAGCCCTCACCAATGAACAGCTAATGTATTGTACTCTAACTCTAACCCACATGGGAAAATGTCAGTTAGTAGTTAGTTAGATGTTGATAATGAGGACATATAGAATAAGGACTAATAAGTGCTGAATAAATACCAATTAAGAGCTATGCTACGTTATAACATGCTATCCATGTTATAACTCTAATATGTTCTGATTGTCTCTTGACAGTGTAATGTGACATGTAAGCCTTTCTGAGTGTGACGTAACAAAGACTCTATGAACCATGTCCTGACTTTGTTCTGTCTGAAGAAACTGAAACCACTGAAACCTGAAGCAATCGAGAATAAACTTCCAGGAGCTCTGGTGCGCAACAATCCTGTCTCTGTGTGGTTTATGAGTGGGTCACCGAAGGAGGAACAAAGTCAGGACATGGTTTATATAGTCGTTGTTACGTCACACATAGAAAGGCAAACGTGTCGCATCAAGAGACAATCAGAACATATTTGAGTCATAACTTGGATACACAATGGAGTCCTTGTGACTGTGAAGGACATATTTAGTCTTGCGTTTATCCACCTGCGTAGGTCATAACTATCTAATTCCGTATAGGTTTCCAAAAGCGGACTAAAAAAGTTGTATAAAGCTGCGTCTAAGTAATAATTAGGCCAGCGCCCCAACAGGGGTAAGGGTCTATTGCTTTCCCAACAAGTAATCTCCATTATTTTCAATGAGGAATTCTGCTTTGCCACCATTTGCCATGGCAACAGAGCACACAAGATGACTACCAAAATCGCCATGGCAACACAACAAAAGGAATGTGAGCTATCGTCACGGCAACATGACAGTGTGGTCTTTATTATGTCACAAAGAGCCAGAGTCTTCAGTGTATCCATGTGTGGGGTCATAATATATCTGACAAGAGAAGAGGCCGGACCGAGAATTTAATTGCGAGAAACACAAATGAACAAAATGCCGTGCTTTAGAAGAAGATCGAAAAAGGACAAGCTAATAGAAATGC
Organism: Knipowitschia caucasica; assembly: GCA_964034765.1. Lineage (NCBI taxonomy): Eukaryota > Metazoa > Chordata > Actinopteri > Gobiiformes > Gobiidae > Knipowitschia > Knipowitschia caucasica. Next base: position 11,496,545 of record OZ035824.1, on the reverse strand, counting down.
TTGAATGCCACGCGATAGTGTTGGAGGAAAAACACCAGAGTCTGGTAGAGGACCTGAAGAGGGAGAAGCAACAGAGGAGTGAGCTGGTGAAGACTCAACAAGAAGAGAGTCAACAACAGCAGCAGCAAGTGAGACAGCTCCAGACAGAGAGGTCTGCCTTAGAGACGGCTCTCCTGCAGGCTTCAGAAAACTCCACTTCTACCCAACGCGAACTGGAGAATACTGTCCAGGAGATGAATGTTCTCCAAGAGGCTTTACTGCAAGCTTCAGAGAGCTCCATTTGTACCCAACGCAAACTGGAGAATACTGTCCAGGAGAAGACAGCTCTCCAAGCTGATTTCCTGAAGGCTTCAGAAAGCTCCACTTCTACCCAACGCAAACTGGAGAATATTGTCCAGGAGAAGACAGCTCTCCAAGCAGCTGTCCTGAAGGCTTCAGAAAGCTCCACTTCAGCCCAACGCAAACTGGATAAGGCTGTCCAGGAGATGACAGTTCTCCAAGCGGCATTACTGCAGGCCTCAGAAAGCTCCACTTCAGCCCAATGCAAATTGGAGAGTACTGTTCAGGAGAAGACAGCTCTCCAAGCGGCTTTGAGTGAAACCACAGGGCAACTGCAGAAGGCTTATGAGGAGATTCAGGCCTTGAAAGCAGCAAATGCAGAGGAAGCCAAACGATATAATTCGATAATCACCAAGCTCCAAGGCGAGAAACAGGTGACATATAATAAAAACCTGGAGGCGATAGACCTGATGAACGCTCGTACACTGGACGCCAGCAGCTATGTAGACAAGCTGAAGACCCAGATGCAGGAGCTAGAAACAAAACTGAGGACTGAAGCTTCTCAGTTGAAAGAAATGTTGGCCCAGACCCAGAAAGAGTTAGAGGAGTATGATGCAAATTTCCTGATGAAAAACTCTGCAATGAAGGCAGAAGATGCGAAAGTCAAAGCTGAGAATAGGGAGCTTAAAGCTAATATTCTGAATCAGGAAAGTCAGCTGAAAAATGTACACGCTGTGTTAGACAAACAGAGACTTCGCACCATTCAAGAGCTGAGGAAGAAGATCGAGCTGAAAGACAAAGTTATCAGCAATCTGACAGAAAACAAAGAGAAGGAGACACAGCAGCTGGCCAATACCCAGAAAGAGTTAGAGGAGTGTAGATCAAGAATTCTAGATCAGGAAAGCCGTATGAAAAATGAGAAAAGACTTCTTGCTGCACGGATTAAAAACATGAATGAGGAAGAGGCTGTGAAGGAGGTCAGGAGGACCTCTGATCTCACCATTCTGGAGCTGAGGACGAAGATCGAGCAGAAAGACAAGGTTATCAGCAAACTGAAAGAAAGCAATCGGGAGGAGAAGGAGCAGCTGGCCAATGCCAGGATAATGAATCAGGAAAAGGTTTCTGAAAACTTGGAGATAAAATGGGAAGAAGAACACAAAGAGATGGAAAGGATTAGGCAAAGCCATCTGGAAGAGATCCAGAGGTTAAGACAATCCTTGGAATCGTCTGAAGAGGAACGAGAAGAGTTAGAGAGTGCAAGGAAGATGTTAGAGATCAAATATTGCGAGCTGACAGCACTGACTGAATGCAAGAAAAAGCAAGAAATAAACATCAAAAAACAGGTGAAAAAATCAAGTAGGCCAATAAGTGACCTGGACGAATCTGCACTGAAGCACATTCAAGACCTCCGCGAGTTATTCAACCATCAAATCCAGGAGACAAAGACAGATGCAGATGTTAAGATAAAACAGCTGGAGGCTAAAATACTGGAACTGCAGCTGAATAATGTACACGCCTCTGAACAGGACAAAGACGTGTCCAGGTGTTATTAAGACACCAATAACCCAAACAAAATCCCCTCACTCCAAACTCCCATTCCCAAATCCCATTCACTTACTCCTTATAGACCTTTTTAAAGAAAGATAACATAGACTGAAGGTTGATACACTTCCACTTCCACAAAAATATACAAAAGATCTCAATATCACAGGGGAACTGTACACTTTGGCCTCTCTGCTCTCTTTCTCTGGTCTCTCTCCCTCTGGTGGAGGGGGAGAGACAAGAAAGGAGGTAGAGAGACGAGAGATCTCTCTGGTCATCTCAAATCAAAATTTCTCAAAACCAGTCAAGATCCTATAAGGCTAACAGCTAGCACCCATCGGGCCTGGTCTCCCAGTGTGAGGCCTGGGCACCGCTGAGATGGGAGACCTGGTATTCCCACCAGGAGCTACAGTGGGGCGGCTGTAAACTCATCATCGTGTTCTTAGGCAAGACACTTCACCCACTTTGCCTTGTGTGAATGTTTTGCGTGTGTGAATGGCAGGTGGTGGTAGGAGGGGACTCTAGCAGCTTACCCCGGGGCAGATGTGGCTAGTAGCTCACCACCATCGCGTATGGAATGAATGATTAGTGTGATGTGTTGCATGAAATAGGAAGCTTTAGTTCAGGTTGAATGCAACAGTAGCACTTTGGTTTCATGACCGGCACTGTGAGATTTGGGTTCAAGAGGCGTATGTATGAAGATGCCAATGTAACCCACATGAAATAGCGGCTCACTGTCCCTAGGCTTTTATTGTGGCGGGCCGCTTTCCTTTAAGATCCCTGCCCCACCTGTCACTCCCCCCTCTCCAGTCCCACTCATGCCATCACGCTGCTCCTGCTGTGGCGTGGACAGGTCTATTTGTGCCTAAAACAGTCATTTGAAAGTTGCAAACGACTACCCGCAGTTGCAAACCGCATTCCCGTACTGGAGCGCGTCTCTCGTGTCATTCATCGGGTGAGTCAATCTGCGCTGTTTTTAAGAGCATGTTTATCAATACACACTCGTACTGTTTACTAATCCATACTCCCATCATCACATCCCAGATCCACACGCAAACTGTTGGGGACCGATTAATATATACCTCCCCTCCTTCTTGCTCTACTCACCGGTGAGTTGAACCACACTGTTATTTTAGGCACTTCACGCAGCTATGGTGCGTGTGTATTCATGTAGCGCCGCCGCTAACTTAATGCTAACGGAGCATTTATTTATTTGACATCTGCTAAATTCACCTTTTCACTCAACCCGAACTATGCGGTAGACTGCGTTACCTCTACAGGGAGCGACACTTTAGTTGTATTGGCTCTTTATGCCTATTTCTGTTCACTCTTTTTGAGACGAGCGCCCAGGCGGCTCTGTATTTTTGAATTGGATTTCTTTTGGAAGAACTTTTTTCCTTTTGAATAATGTTCTAAATGTGAACTTTGATAATAATTGTACAGTTTTTTGATTAATACTTAGCGGATATGCTAGTGATTTTTTGACTTTTTTAAGTGCACTTTATTTGATATTTGATACTGAAGCTTCACTTTGATTTATTGATATGTTTATGATTATTATGACCTTAGAATATATTTATCTGCTTGCATTTAGAAGCATGTATTTTATTTCTGTAAATCAAGCTAATTTTTTTAGTTATCTATATTTTTTTCCTCTTTGACTAATTGAATATTTTGTCTGGCCTTGTTTAGGTCAGGTTTTTTTATCCCCCCTACCTGTTTGGATTACTATTCTTTATTTTTACCATTGGATGGCGAGCTACCCAACCACTGCCCTCCTACCTGCATCGCGGTAGGACAATTGAACTCTATTTGAACTCTTTTTTTTTATTTTCTCCAAGCCCTGGACTCTGAACTTTTTTTCAAACTGAAACTGAACTCTGAGAACCTTGAGTCATTCCCTTTTCGGGAATTGTTTTTTGTTTGTCTTGCGTTTTTTGTTCATGTCTTATTGTCTAATATAATGTAATATACATCCTATAATTCATACCTGGTTAACATATAAGAATTATAATACAAGTCGATTTATAGAGCTCTAAAACGTGATCTTGGTGTTTTTTTGTCACACACTTTGCTCCGTGGCCGGATCTAGTTCTGAGTTACACATTGCAGTCAGCGCCCTAGCCTTCTAGCGTTACAATTGGCGAGCTAGCCAGGAGCCTTGTTGTGCGACAAAATTCATTTTGACTTCATTTTCCCGTTTTTAGGGACACTTTTATTTATCTCAAAATGGATTTCATTAGAACCTCCGGGATCGACATTACGTGCTCTGTACTCGTTACTGGCGTAAACAATACTAGTGCTGACGATGCAGTCCATCAGTTTTTACGCGGTTATGGTACGCTTAAAACCCTTGTTTATGTTAGCGACCCAAAAAGCTTTTTTTTCAAAAACCTGATCGCTGAGTTTGATGACGCGAGTGCGTTCACTGACATAAGTGAATTTCTCCCTTACGACTTTAGTTCCGATTCCGCTCCTAATCGTACTTATCACATCACTACTCTTGCGAGCGAGTGCGGCGCCACAGCAGAGAGCAGCAACCCCACCCCCGATTTCATGCGCGGTTTTAAAGAAACAGCTGACCGCAGTGGAATGCGTTTCGAGGACGTACTTCGATCTGTGATGAGTCAAATCCATCAACACTTAGAACAGAGTGGATCAGCTGGGGATGGAAAGGATAGACATACTGATTACGAGACAGATGGAGAGGGACAGGAGTCAAAAGTGGACATCCAGGCTGCAACACAGGCCGTGTCTGAGCCATTGGTGTCACTGTCAGTGCAACCACCTCCTCTTCCAACCCCCCGCTGACTTGTCGCTGGTCTGCCCGGGGCAAGATCCCGAGTTTCCTACCAAGCTGAGTCCAGGGGACCCAATAGCGCTCCCAGAGTTTCCCTTTCCCAAAATGACCTCAACCCCCCAGAAATACAGAGGGTTGTTGTCGAACATGTTGTTCGAAATACTGACCTGAGTGCTCCTGCCTCGCTTCGTCTCCGCTCATTTTCCGGCCGCGTACCGAAGCCCAATAATGAGGCGGACTATGAATCGTGGCGGTCACAAATCGAACTGTTAGTTGCTGACCCGAATCTGTCTCCTTTGCACATCACCAGACGTATCATCGAGAGCCTGCTGACACCCGCTGCTGACCTGGTGAAGGGTCTAGGGCCAAACACCCGTCCCATTGTTCTGCTCCACGTTCTGGACTCCGCTTTTGGAACGGTACAGGATGGAGAGGAGTTGTACGCTCAATACTTGAACATTCTGCAAAATCCAGGAGAGCGACCTTCATTCTACCTCCAGCGTCTCCAGCTCATGCTCAACACGTTGTGAAGAGAGGAGGTATTGAGGCAGCTGAGACAGACAAACATCTGCTGAGGCAATTTGTGCGTGGATGCTGGGACAATGCTGTAATCACAAAGTTGCGATTAGAGCAGCGCAAAGACAATCCTCCGCTGTTCTCTGAACTTTTGCTGTCGTTGAGAACGGAAGAAGACAGGCAACAGGCCAAAGAGACATTAATGAAGAAACATATCAGCTCAAACACTTCTAAACCAAGGGCTGATATAAAGACTCAGAGCACCTGCTCCTGTGGCCATACTAGTTTTACCTCCAGTACTGAGCTTAAAGAACTGAAAGAGCAAATGAAACAGCTCCAGCTCCAAATGTCTGCCTTCCTGTCTGCGCAGAAAAGTCCAGCAGATCGCAAGCCAGCACCACCACGTCAGTCCAACTGCCCTCTAGCAAAGTCTGCTACAAAGCCAAAGCCGTGGTACTGCTTCAATTGTGGGGAAGACGGCCATGTGTCCTCCTCCTGTACCGATGCAGCGAACCCAAACCTTGTCGAGCAGAAGCGGAGGCAGCTTCGTCAAAAGCAGCAGGTGTGGACCAACAAGAATACGTTAAACTAAAAGCAGTTCCTGCGATGGGACACTCAGGAGCTGCAGCCACCAACAGTCCCAAGGAATCACACAGAGTGCCATGGTTGCCACGGGGACTTGTCGGAGCAAAGAGTACTGGACAAATTCAGATAAATGGAAATCACTTCAACTGTCTATTGGACACTGGCTCCCAGGTCACCACTGTGCCCCACTCATTTTACACTACATACCTTAGTGACCACGAGATTAAGCCGTTAAACGACCTGTTAGAATTAGAAGGAGCTAATGGACAGTCTGTGCCCTACTTGGGTTATGTTGAAATGAACATTACATTCCCACCTGCTTTCCTCGGTTCCACCATCACTGTGGACACCCTTGCTCTTGTGGTTCCAGACACAAAACCATCTCAATCCTTGATCCTTGTAGGCACCAACACTCTTGACTCTGCCTATGTTGAACTTTGTAAGACCCACCCAGATCAGCTTTTCCAGCCCGCTGCTCCAGGCTATCAAGCTGTAGTGAAGATTCTCCAGCATCGCCACAATCGCAGTCTTGACGACCAGTACAGCACCCTGCAACTTAACCACTCATGCACTATAAGTGCTGGTCAGACCGCTGTCCTCGAGGGGTTTCTGACCACACGGTCTCTGCAGGGGGAAAAGGCTGTGGTAATCGAGCACCCTGTTTCGTGCACTCTTCCTGGTGGTCTCCTTGTGAAGGCTTGTCTTGCTGATCTGCCTACACACCAGCCATGCCATCTGCCAGTCTTGGTAACCAATGAGTCCGACCATGAAGTCACTATCCCAGCACGTACAGTCATTGCCAAAGTAAGCGCTTTCCAAAGCATCTGCTCCCAAAGTATACATTCAGTCCAGGCTGCAGATACTCCATCTCCACTACCGTACGACTTTGGAGACTCTCCTCTACCACCAGAGTGGAAGCAGCGCATCGTCGACCGTCTCAATAGCATACCTGAGGTTTTCGCAAAGCACGACCTTGATTTCGGCCGGACAGACAGGGTGCGACACCAAATAAGATTGTCTGACCCCAGTCCATTTAAGCAGAGACCCAGGCCAATCCACCCCCAGGACGTCGATGCTGTGAGGAGTCATCTCAAGGAGCTGTTGGAGTCTGGAGTCATCAAAGAATCTGAGTCGCCCTTTGCATCACCGATTGTTGTCGTTCGCAAGAAAAACGGCAGTGTACGCTTGTGTATCGACTACCGGAAACTGAACTTACAGACAATTAAAGACGCTTACCCACTTCCAAAACTGGAAGACACTTTCTCCGCACTTTTGGGCTCCAGATGGTTTTTCCGTGCTTGATTTGAAGTCTGGGTATTACCAGATCGAGATGGACGAGGCTGATAAAAGCAAGACTGCTTTTGTATGCCCTCTGGGGTTTTACGAGTTCAACCGGATGCCACAAGGGGTGACGAATGCTCCTAGCACGTTCCAACGGCTTATGGAGAGGTGTATGGGGAAATTGCATCTAAAGGAGGTCCTAGTCTTCATTGACGACCTCATCATATTTGCGCCAACTCTTGAGGAGCATGAGAAGCGGCTGATGAGGGTCTTATATCGTCTGAAGGAGTTTGGCTTGAAGTTGTCGGTGGAAAAATGTACATTCTTTCAAACGTCAGTCAAGTATCTCGGACATATTGTTTCTAGAGATGGCATCAAGACCGACCCAGACAAGATCAAGACCTTGACCTCATGGCCAGTCCCCCACAACCTTAAAGAACTGAGGTCCTTTCTTGGTTTCGCTGGCTATTACCGAAGGTTCGTTCAAGGTTATTCCGTGATTGCAAAGCCACACCATGATCTTACTTCGGGATATCCTCCATTGCAGAAGAAGCTGAAGGCCAAGAACCAGGCCAATGCTTACCTGGATCCCAAAGAGCCATTTGGAGGGCGTTGGTCTTCGGAATGCCAACGAGCCTTTGAGAATATTATTACTAAACTTACCACCGCACCAGTCTTGGCATTTGCAAACCCCTTAAAACCATACACTCTCCACACAGACGCTAGTGCCACGGGTCTTGGAGCCATACTCTATCAGGAAGAGGATGGAGTGAGCAGGGTGGTGGCCTACGCTAGTCGCGGTCTTTCAAAGAGTGAGGCCAACTACCCTGCCCATAAGTTGGAGTTCCTGGCTCTTAGATGGGCAGTCTGTGAGAAGTTTAATGATTATCTTTACGGCTCACAATTCACAGTGGTCACAGACAGCAACCCGCTAACGTACTTGCTAACATCTGCCAAGCTCGACGCCACCAGCTATAGATGGCTGTCTGCCTTGTCCACATTTGATTTTAAGATTGTGTACAGAGCTGGCAAGCAGAATGCGGACACCGACGGACTGTCCCGCAGGCCGCACGGTGGCCTATCGGATGACTACATGTCCAGAAAAGAGAAAGAACGGATTATGAAATTTGCCCATAAACACCTTGATGACCCCGCTTTTGTTTATCTTGATCAGCAGACCATTCAAGCAGTCTCCGACCGCCATCTGCTGTACAATCCTGAAATTGGTGCTGACCATGCCCTTGTCTTGTCCATGTCTGTCCATGCCCACAGTGTTCCAGACAGCTTTGTGGACGATACTCAGTTCGCCTCTGCTCTACTCCCCCAGCTCTCGGCCTCAGAAATTGCTTCAAAGCAGCAAGCTGACCCTGTGATTCAGCACGTCATTGCACAGCTTGAGCGCGGAGAGTCGCCTCCACCAGGGTTGAGAGCACAACTCCCAGACTTGCCTCTATTGCTGAGAGAAATTAATAAATTGGAGCTCCGGAACAATATTCTTGTCAGAAGGAGGCAAGTGGGAAGTGAGCAAACCTACCAACTAGTTCTGCCAGAGGAGTACCGGGCCGAAGTGTTTTACCAGCTCCACAACCAAATGGGTCATATGGGTATTGAAAGGACCCTGGACCTGATACGTTCCCGGTTCTACTGGCCGCGAATGTCCATTGACGTGGTCAGTAAAATCAAGGTCTGTGAGAGATGTGTGCGGCGGAAGTCTTTGCCTGAGCATGCTGCCCCTCTCGTTAATATCGCGACGTCAGGCCCTCTTGAGTTAGTTTGCATGGATTTTCTGTCTGTGGAGCCAGATGGTCGGATTAAAGACATTCTCGTTATGACGGACCATTTCTCAAAGTATGCCATCGCTGTGCCGACTTCTAATCAGAAAGCCACAACTGTTGCAAAGTGCCTCTGGGACAATTTCCTCGTGCACTATGGCCTCCCACAAAGGCTTCATAGTGATCAAGGCAGAGACTTTGAGTCCAAGATCATACGCGAACTCTGTGAAATGGCTGGTATCCACAAGTCACATACGACCCCATACCATCCAAGAGGCAACCCTGTAGAACGGTTCAATAGAACATTGCTAGACATGCTAGGGACTCTAAAAGAACAAGAAAAACTGAACTGGAAAGACTATGTTAAACCGCTTGTGCATGCCTACAATTGCACTAAGAATGATGCTACAGGGTTCTCACCTTATGAACTAATGTTCGGTCGTCAACCTAGGCTTCCAGTGGATCTCGTTTTCGGACTGCCCTTGAATGATGATAAGCCTAACTCTCATTCTCAATACGTCCAGAAACTTAAGTCCCACTTGGAGAGCAGTTACCAACTGGCCATTGAGAACTCTCGTAAGCTCATGGACCGAAACAAACTCCGCTTCGACCGGCATGTGACCCCATCCGTCCTTAATGTCGGCGACAGAGTCCTGGTGAGGAATGTGCGCTTAAGGGGAAAACACAAACTGGCTGATAAATGGGAGCCCGAAGTGTATAGTGGTCAAGAAAGCCGGCAACCTTCCCGTATACACTGTACAACCCGAGGGCAAAGACAAGCCATTACGAACCTTGCACAGAGATCTTCTCCTCCCTTGCGGGTACTTACCTGCTCATGAATACTTACCTGTGAGAAAGGGAAAAGAAAAGCCACTCACCTCGCCTCCTCCGGACCCTGCTAACTGTGAAGCAGAAGAAAATGATGATGATGATGACGATGACATTTCTATTGTGCATGTTCCAACCACATTCGGGCCCCTGGAATTTACACGAATAATTGACCTTCCTGCTGTCCGAGGGCCTTCTCCTTCTTCCAAGCCGACAGAGGTCCCTCTTCTGTTGCCAGCCCCTACCGCCAAAGAATGTGGCGGAGCTGTGGTTGGTGAAGAGCCCCCGCTTGCTGAAGAGGATGGTCTTCATCCAGCCATAGAGTTACCGGAAGCTGTCCTTCAAAATAGCTACCCTGATCTTGAGCGCCTTGAATCTATTGGTCATGCTGATGACCCCGGACTGGAAGGAAGTACACCCCCTTCTCCAGAGCCCATCAGCAGTGACTCAGGACCAGGCTCACCAGCAAATTCCGATCCCTCTAGTCCTGAACCAATGCGTCGCTCGACCCGTTCACGACGGCCACCGGATTGCCTGCAGTATTCACTCCCCGGTCAACCCTTGTTGAAGGGCATCCAAAGTATACTCCAGGGACTGAGCTCAGCGTTTGCCTTCGCGCTTCAGGATGACGAGGAGGATAGGGTTCCTCCCCCCAGCCAAGTAGCTGTTCGCTGCCAGCCTGGGCCATGTCCGAGGATGTACATGGATTCAGGGGGGGAATGTGTAACCCACATGAAATAGCGGCTCACTGTCCCTAGGCTTTTATTGTGGCGGGCCGCTTTCCTTAAGATCCCTGCCCCACCTGTCACTCCCCCCTCTCCAGTCCCACTCATGCCATCACGCTGCTCCTGCTGTGGCGTGGACAGGTCTATTTGTGCCTAAAACAGTCATTTGAAAGTTGCAAACGACTACCCGCAGTTGCAAACCGCATTCCCGTACTGGAGCGCGTCTCTCGTGTCATTCATCGGATCCACACGCAAACTGTTGGGGACCGATTAATATATACCTCCCCTCCTTCTTGCTCTACTCACCGGTCAGGTTTTTTTTATCCCCCCTACCTGTTTGGATTACTATTCTTTTTTTTTACCATTGGATGGCGAGCTACCCAACCACTGCCCTCCTACCTGCATCGCGGTAGGACAATTGAACTCTATTTGAACTCTTTTTTTTGATTTTCTCCAAGCCCTGGACTCTGAACTTTTTTTCAAACTGAAACTGAACTCTGAGAACCTTGAGTCATTCCCTTTTCGGGAATTGTTTTTTGTTTGTCTTGCGTTTTTTGTTCATGTCTTATTGTCTAATATAATGTAATATACATCCTATAATTCATACCTGGTTAACATATAAGAATTATAATACAAGTCGATTTATAGAGCTCTAAAACGTGATCTTGGTGTTTTTTTGTCACACACTTTGCTCCGTGGCCGGATCTAGTTCTGAGTTACACATTGCAGTCAGCGCCCTAGCCTTCTAGCGTTACACATAGAAACAAGGGAAATATTGTAGACTTTGACAGTAGAATCTTCTAAACCTAGAATATTTACCTCTTTATGTCATTACCACTTGTAATATGATTGAAAGTTTCGTTATTTGAAGTTACAGATGATGACTACTTTTGCCTCCTCCCCCAAAACGGCCAGCTCTATTCTTCGGTGAATGTGAACATCACTGAGTCATGCCGAGCCAGACGCATGTAATACTGCCAAGTGGATCTGAGAGGGGCCAAGGTTCTGTAGAATCTACTGTTTTGGTAAATTGATCTGATAGTAGATGATGTGCACAGGAGCCCAGAGCATTAAGTAGTGATGAAAACATGATGAAGAAGTGAAATATCATACGCTCTGTGAAATACGTATGACATGAAAGCCTAGAGTACACATTTAGACCATTTGTGCACATAAAGACTTATGCCGCGTTTAGACCAGATCATGCGTTGCGGCGACTTTCAATGCAGAGTCAATGGTGACGCGCGTTCAAGCGTGGAACTGCATGTGCGTCTCGGGAGGCACACACGGACTGCACGGCAAAGGTGCGGCAGAGGCGCAGGAGCGGAAAATTGACGCATGCAGAAGATAAACATTGCTGAACGTTTCCTCGGGACGCTCGTGCAACAGCCAATCAGTGAGCCTCAAAAGTTGTCACGGGGTTAGCGGTCTGAGCGAGCGGACTGAACATACTGTAAACAGCCAACACAGGAGCTACACCAGGACTAAACCAGGATTGACAATGGGGGACACAGTGCTTCTGAACATATGCGTTTTCATGCTCCCTTGACTGTATACAACTGCTTCGAGCATGTTCGCCAACACGGAAGTACCCTTTAATAATAAAATATTATGGTGCACCTCCGTGAACACATACTGCTGTGATATAAAGTCTCTGGAAGTCTCTGGAGCATCAAAGTTCGCCCGCTACTTCAACCACTTCCAGCGGGCATCACCGCAGGCCAGGACTTCTGGTCTGAAATTTAGAGAATGTGTGTCTCGTGCGCACAGAAGCTGCGTTCCAGTGTCGGCGGTTTACACGCCCCATTACAATACAATACATAGATGATTTTGCAACTAAACCAAATGCTGTTGTGTTTGTGTTTTTTGCCCTGCCTCCCTCCTCCCTTTCTGTTTTTCAGGGCATGTGTGTGACGAGGGCGTGGCTGGTTCTAAATCTGTGAGACTTACATAGTCACTTGAGAGCTCTGTTTTAAAGTGATAGTCTGGACTAAGTCAGAAAAAGAAGAGAGTATGGAGCTATTATTGTTTCAATAATATTTGTGTGTGCGTAAAAAGATTTGTGCGTGCGTAACCAGATTTGTGCGTGCGTAACCAGATTTGTGTGTGCGTAACCAGATTTGTGCGTGCGTAACCAGATTTGTGTGTGTGTAAAAGAAATATTTGTGCGTGTGTAAATAGATTTGTATGTACGTATCAAGATTTGTGTGTGCGTAAAAAGATTTGTGTGTGCGTAGAAAGATTGGTGTGTGTGTAAAGAAAAAAAAAGTACGTTTTACACACAAGTTTTTTTTTGACACACGAATCTTTTGACGCAGTCCTGCCTTCGCAGATTCGCAAGTGTAACTTGGACTGTGTGCGTGCGTAAACAGATTTGTGTGTGTGTAATTTGACATTTGTATCTGTAACAGAACAATCTGTGTGTAAATAACCGCGTTGTACAAAGAGAAGAACGGGAAAAAGCCTAAGTGCTACGCACAGGCTCTGTTTTACACACGAATCTCTTTTTGACACACCTCTGCCGCCAAGCGTGTGTCAAAAAGATTTGTAAGTGTAATGTGGTTGTTCTAGCAGTACACCAGCAGATGGTGCTGTTGTAGCTGGTTATTACCTACACGCAAGCAAACCAACAAGTGTAGATAGAGAAAACCGAAGGATTTAAGAAGAAGAAAAGTTCAGGATGACAAGGAACACTAAAATTCCCACAAAATCCGACCTTTATGAAAGCTGTAGGTTATCTGTCAGCTGTTTTAGTTTACTTTGAGTTCTATGGAGAAAATTTCTGTGTAGCCAACGTGAATTTAGTCTGCAGTACGTGAGAATCCTTCAGCTCCAAGCTAGTAACACCCTATCCAGTTATTATAATAGATCCATGTATCATACAGTGGTGTGAATGACAGGATTTTGAAAATAGGAAAAAAATATCATAAACAGCTGCGGTAGTGTGTCTTGTCAAGGCAGTAGGTTTTGGTTTGCTTGCGTGTAGGTAATAACCAGCTACAACAGCACCATCTGCTGGTGTACTGCTAGAACAACCACATTACACTTACAAATCTTTTTGACACACGCTTGGCGGCAGAGGTGTGTCAAAAAGAGATTCGTGTGTAAAACAGAGCCTGTGCGTAGCACTTAGGCTTTTTTCGTTCTTCTCTTTGTACAACGAGGTTATTTACACACAGATTGTTCTGCTACAGATACAAATGTCAAATTACACACACACAAATCTGTTTACGCACGCACACAGTCCAAGTTACACTTGCAAATCTGCGAAGGCAGGACTGCGTCAAAAGATTTGTGTGTAAAAAAAAAACTTGTGTGTAAAACGTACTTTTTTTTTCTTTACACACACACAAATCTTTCTACGCACACACAAATCTTTTTACGCACACACAAATCTTTTTACGCACACACAAATCTTGATACGTACATACAAATCTATTTACACATGCACAAATATTTCTTTTACACACACACAAATCTGGTTACGCACGCACAAATCTGGTTACGCACACACAAATCTGGGTACGCACACACAAATCTGGTTACGCACGCACAAATCTTTTTACGCACACACAAATATTATTGAAACAATAATAGCTCCATAGAGAGAGGTAAATGATTAGGAAAAAAACAAAACAATCCAAGGTCCCTTCCCCTTCCTTTCGGATTGGTCTTTTCCATGCACGTGCCAGGTCAATGGGCCAAGACTTGCAGTCCATGGCCAAGACGTGCAAAGGAGAGATTATTAATTTAAATATTTAAATATATTTGAACATCTAATCTAATTTAATAATTTCTTGTACAGCTCCTCACAGTAGCAGTAGAACACTCCACTGATTTGAATGTAATTTCAAAACATTCTACCAATCATTACTTCTTGATAACGGACCTCTCAAACTAATAATAACCGCTGCCCTTTGGCAGGCCCTCTGTCAATTACAAGCCCTCTGTGCTTAATATTCAGGTGTGTAAAATACTAAGATTACTCTGAACAGTAGTTCGCACACTTCATCACAACAGGCTTTCATCGCCTCTCAAATAACAATCAATCAACACATTTAAATGTTAATCGGAGCATTAAACATTATCTTTCTTAACACACGTGCACGGAGATTTTCAGAATTATCTGTTTACGTTTTCATGACAAAAATACTGTTTTAATGCGACAAAAAGTAATGGCGGTAAACCCTGAAGTAACTATTATTACTATTATTATTATTATTATCATCAATATTATTATTATGTGTTTATTTGATAGGGACAGACAAAAAGCATTGTTACAGGAAGCGATGCTATGTTCATAGACCGTATAGCTTACAGCTAGTTTGCAGACCTGGTCCTTGAAACACAGTCCATAGTCCCATATTAACATTAGTAGAACATTTTAGGACACTTGTATACAGACTATTACATTATATTATATATATATATATATATATATATATATATATATATATATATATATATATATATATATAATATAATTCATAAAATTACTTATTTTACATCAATAATTAAGGCTCAATTTAATACAATTCTTAAAAATTCTATTAATTTAGAGTTCCAGACTTTTTTTGTACTTGTCTTGTGCACACATGGGGACTTTTACAATTGCATTCCAATGTGGTTTTACTGCAAATGGCAAATAAATGAATCTGAATTTGAATCTTCTAGATTACGCTGAGCCAGACCATGTCACAAGTTTTTGTCCATCCATTTATTCAGCCCTTTTTTGTTTCCTGTGTTCAGGTTCACCTTTTTTCGACCAGACAGCCAGCTCCCTTTCTCCACTGCCTGCCTTCAGTTATCTTAAAGGTAAATCTGTTGATGAGTTAAGCTCATCTCTGTAATGCAGCACTCAAATATCTGTCTCCCCCCATTTAAGTGTTTGGTAACAATACACGCGCAAGCAAACTTCAGACACGTCCTCATTTGACCATCAATAAAAACGTAATGTTAGATCAGTTCTTTTCAATTATTTTCTGCCTGGTGCCTTCTTAGAAAGAAGAAAACTTTTCTTCGCCACAGAATATCTACTCTCAGCCCAAAAAGTCAAATAATGACTGTCAGGACTACATTTAACATACAAAAAAGCCTGTTGTGGTTTGCTCTGATTTGTGTACGTGTTACTTTTGGGCACAACCAAAATATTATTTAATGGGAAAATGTAGGTACCCCAGCTTTAATTTAGTGAGTTTTAGTTGGGCTTCAGGAGGACACACGGGGAGGACATGAACTTCCTGAGGCTCCTTTAATCTAGCTCTGTTTCTTGCAGCAGCATACTGCGTTCACAGGTTGCACAAAGACCATATTTCCAGTTGTCCTAAAGGGATTGCAATTTTAAAAAACAATTGAAGATTCCTAAATGTATGCACATGCCTAGATACAATAGTAACATTTTTGCAATACGACTGAAATAATTCTTTATTTAACTTCTCAAATATCACAGTGTTTCTCTGTGGTATATGTAACTGAAATTTACATCAAATGATTTATAAGAGAAAATCCTAAAAATTGTTAGGGGGGCCCACACTTTTTCACACCAGTGTATTTGCATTTAAAAGCAGTGAGCGGATAAAAGATTATTTTTCATGTGCATCTCCCAGTTTTTAGGGCTCCGGAGAGTGAGACAAACCAACAAGAAAAAAAGCATCATATGTTCACTTTATTGAAAATGTATTGTTTTCCAGGTAAAGACGACCTAAAGTGTGGCAACATAGACATCACCAGGCTGAGGTCATGAGCCGGACTGGCCTCCTCTGAGGAGCACAGGGACTGACCTCCTGCTGGGACTCTACGGAGCAGTTGAGTTTACTGAGTCAAGGTTCACATTGAGAACACCCAATACTAATAGTATAAAGTTGATTTCTCTCTCTTTACTTTAGTGAACCGATTGGGAGGGTTCTTATCGCAGTCAGTGATAAGAAAAGGCAATTGTATTTCAGAGCGTGAGGCCTTCACGGTCTTAGAGACTGTTGCGCAGGAGACTACTGTTAGAGCTCATAAGCAGCACATTGACTGAAATGAGCTGGATATTTTAACCAATTTGATGTATTTTTAAAATGTCGTTGTTTGTGCTTGTGTATGTATGTTATTTGTTACATTTGTAAAACAATTTACAATACAGTGTATTCTTGTATAGCCCTAAATCACAACAGAAGTTTTCTCAGAGGACTTAACAAAATCATTGAAATCACCAACACAGATAAGAGAATCAACAGTCAAGACACACAAAATATAGAACACATATGGTCCATAGGGTCCATACTCCTCCAGTGTTGTCTACACTGCCGGCTTCTTGCTGCAACAAACTTTGGACTTAACCACATAACTAATGATGGGTTGATGAAACTTCATGAAGTGTTGAACCTTTCCATCCATCTGGTTCGAGAAAAGGGTTCATTTCTTGAAGCTTCATATGCACAAACCCCCTGTTGGTCAAAATCTGTATTGACATTTGAACTGTTTGTGAGGCTCTTGGTGCATAGAATTAATCCTGGTAACAGAAATAAAAACTTAATTTGATTGTGTATGAATCATCTCTTTAATCTGTTTAATTATGATCAATATCAGTATTGATCAGTAATAATAACGAATATAATATAAATTATAATGTACTGGTAACTGGTACACTGATATATAAAGATTTCATAAATAATGATTATAGCTTACTTTACCAGTGTCAAGTCAGTCGAAAAAAACAATCAAATGAATCCAATTGGACAAAAGACATTATGTTGAAAGTGTAATTGCTTTTCAAAGGACGTGACACAGATGTGATATCACTTGAGCTTGTGACTTTATCTGTTGTTATCAGTCACTCACAAACTTAATCACCAACACAAACCCACAACGTTTGAGCGGATCCACTGCAGTACTTCAGGAATCCCTCAATTTCCTGTACTCCCGAGACTTCAAATGTCATTAGTGACGTCACTCACCTAAACAACTCAGGCTTCGGTACGCGCTACGCTTAAAAGTTATAGGATTTCTTGACTCACGCCCCAGAGCACCGACGCGGCACGACCCATCACCACACGTAACCATCACTTACCTGATCCTTGCACCTGATCTTCGGCTCAACGGTCAGGAGTTTTTCCCCCACACTGAACTGAGCTTAACTGCTTTCTGAATTGACCACTGGATGGCGAGCTAACATCCCCAAACCTGTCAACCACCACATCGACGCGGTTGGAAGAATTGTTTTCAATTTGATTCACAACTCTGGAACTCCATAACGCGGATTACAAACACGCATCTCACTCGGATTACAAATACTGAAATCTTACTTGGATTACAAATACACTGGAACAATAGTACACAGAGGTGTAACGATACATCTATTTAATCGATCATTTTTATTTAATACTACTGGTATTTACTACTACTAGTACTAATCCCGTCCGAATAGGGCTTATGCCAACACTACCTGTGCAGCAGCAATTTCTGCCCAAATCCTCTCCTTGTCATTTCGGTGATGATATTCTTTACACGACACGTCATACATACATTCACGGTGTTGCCAGAGGTCAATAGTTGTTCCTCCATCTCTGATGTCCACCGAACTTTCTGGTGCGCCATGCCGCTGACTGTTTTTTTTTTTTACGGTGTTTCTTCGCCGGCTCGTCTCGTCTTCTGATTGGCTACACGCCGCAGTCATGGCAACGCGCTCGTCTGTCCTTGGGGGACACCACACACGAAGAGAAATTGGGCCAAAACAATCCAACATGTTGGATATCCCTGATATTGAGATCGGAGCAGTCCCGAAGTCCTTCCGAGCGACAAGCACAGTCTTAACACACCACACACGGCAGGAAAATCCATCAGATTTTTTGTTACGATATTCGGAGCATTCTTACGTTGTCGTAGGGGTAAATCGGGTCCAAAATCGGCCTAATTATCCTGCCGTGTGAACCAGGCTTAAGTGTGTAAACAAAGGTGGAAGGAGACTTTCTGGTGTGTAAACTATTCCTTTAAGCAGCAATGACAACTGTGTTTTTTTGTGCGCGACAAGCGAGCTGTCAATCACAGCCCAGACCACGCCCAACTCTAAGCCCTCCTTCTTGTCCCTTGGTCCTCCAGGCAACGACCTTTTAAAGAGCGACTAAACACCTGTGCCCAGCCTTACTCCGCCCACATGAAGATTTGAAAATTTTCTCTAAAAAAGGCGTTGCCTGGAGGACCAAGGGACAAGAAGGGAGGCTTAGAGTTGGGCATGGTCTGGGCTGATTGACAGCTCACTTGTCACACACAAAAAAAGCAGACAGTTGTCATTGCTGCTTAAAGCAATAGTTTACAGACCAGAAAGTCTCATTCCACCCTTGTTTATACACTAAGATAATTGTAAAGCTACACACCTTAAGAGAAAATTTTCATGTGGGCAAAGTCAGGCTTGGCCCAGCTGTTTAGTTGATCTTAAATTGAGTATGTGTTTTATTCACACTCTTGGGCTCCTTGACATTCCTTCTTCTGATGCCGATGTTGAGATATTAGACCCCAAAGCAGAGACTGATAAAAGAGCAAGTTTAAAGAGTTTATTTCAAACAATCTTTAAAGAGCGACTAAACACCAAATCAACTTTTTTTAACTCATAAACTGCATAAGTATATTTATTGTAGTGCTGTCTACATATCCTGGTCATTTTTTTGCCATTTTAGTTCAAATTAGATAAAATATCACTTTTGAGCCAAGAAACACTGTGTGGTGCCCTCTCAACCTTTTTGGTGGTACTACATTTGAATTTGGTTCTGGCCTCTCCATTGACTCTGAAGTTCTCTATGACATCAGTTGTTTTGTGTGACGTCAGTCTGTCAGAGCCAGTGATGTGAACCCATTCATCTCTCACACACGCCCCAGCTGCAGTTTGGAGTATTCTGGCGCCATCTAGTGGATTAAAATTAAATTACATGAGTCATTCTGAGATTATTGAGTGTGATTAGGTCCAGGTGTGTAGCTTTACAATTAGCTTAGTGTGTAATCAAGGGTGGAATGAGACTTTCTGGTCTGTAAACTATTGCTTTAAGCAGCAATGACAACTGTCTGCTTTATTTTGTGTGACAAGTGAGCTGTCAATCAGCCCAGACCACGCCCAACTCTAAGCCTCCCTTCTTGTCCCTTGGTCCTCCAGGCAACGCCCTTTTTAGAGAAAATTTTCAAATCTTCATGTATGCGGAGTAGTGATGGGTAAATGAAACCTCACGTATCGTTTCGGCACATCCAACGAACTGTGTTGATACTGTGCCGCAACAGTGTTGTTTGTGCTGCTCTATACTGACACCTGGTGGATCTGATAAATCATTGCATCCAACTCACTGATTCAATGAGCTTTACATACTTGTCTGCACACAATATTACGTAACTGCATTGTCTGTGTTATTTTATTTTATGTGAAAATTAAAGTGATAGTTGTGAATGTATTCATTAAGCAAAATGTCATTGAGTGATTTTTTTTCAAAACAATAAGCATGTCCAAAGTGCACTGTAAACCCTGGCAACTAAAGTATACTTGAAAAAACCTTTGACATTTTCTGCACTTCAATTTCTCAAAATTATTCTTCAAGACTGTGATGTCAACATAAACTTTTGAGGTCCGACAGGGATTCGTACCCAGTTCTCTCAAACGCGAGGCGAGAGCGCTATCCACTCATCCACCATGCCTAACTAGATTTTGCGTTTCCAACTAAACCTTGATTGTAGATAAAGCGTGAAATGTAAAATACAAACATTGCCTTATTTGCTGTTATTTGCAGTATCACACTGCAGAATACTTTCTTTTAGTTGCAGGTTCCATTTTTTATGCTGTAAAATGGGATGCTTTTTCTTTTTGAAAGGGTTATTTTCTTTTTCTGAGAGCGGTTCATACCGGTGACACTTGCAGATGCGGAACCTTTTGAACACAGTTTGCCGTATCGGTGACAAGCGACACTGCGGCTGTATTGGTCACGTGGCTTTTTCATAAAGCGACACGCGCGCCGATACGAGGTTTCGCTAAACGAACTCGGCACATGCGCCGGTGTATCAGTGTTGCTGGACCCATCACTAATGCGGAGTAAGACTGGGCACAGGTGTTTAGTCGCTCTTTAAGGCAGGCAGTGGAGGCAGGGAACAGGCCGACTGGATCACAAGCTCTGGAGATATCTAGGCAGACGGAAAAAACAGGTAAGCATCCAGGTAAGAAACTTCGACTTGACAAAACCAGCTGCTGCAACGCTACTGAGCACGATGGAATAATCTGGCAGTGTGGTGCTGAGAAATCCTTGTATTCATACTGGTCTTGATAAGTGATGAAGGGCAGGTGTTGCGAGTCAGCACCAGGAGAAGTCAGCCACGGGGAAGGGGAACAGAACCAAAAACAAAATCATAACATCTTACAAGAGGTCAGATCCTTAGCCCCGTAGTGCGTTACGTAAGAAAAAAAAATCATCTTTATCTATATAGCGCCTTTCACATGCCAGAGTCACAAAGCACTTTACTATTGTTTTTTTAGGCATTTTGTCTCTCACTCCACATAGAGATGAGAGACATGTGTCCATTTACTGCCAAACCAACTATTCAATAAATTTCTACAAATCTTTTAGATTTTGAGCTGGTTTCCTTACAGAAGAGTGCTGCACATGAAAATTAATGGAGCTGCTTACCTGGGGCCCACACAGATGACACGAGTGAAATGACCTCTCCTCTATTTCACATCAGAGTTCAGTGCGTGCCTGGTCATCAGATATCGCAAGCGGCCGTCTCTGTAATTTTTGACAAAACTGATTCGAGTCAAGGTCAGGCATGACTCACTGCAGATGAGAGACTGACATTTACACTGGACTGGCCGATAGTAGCACCCACTTTCACCTGCATTGTCCAAACCATGTTTACATGCATGGAAACAGAATGTAATTATGAGTCTTTATTCGTCCCACAGATGAAATATTTCAGTGTTGCATCACTCAGGTTACAGAACAGTAGGAATGAACCAACACAAGATAAGTATACACTCTAATAAACTCCCTGTTCTACAATTTACAGTTAAACATGGTCTTACATGTTTTAGGAGTTTATTACGGTCAATTTAAAACCTATAATCCATATCATCTTTATAAAATCTGTAATACAATTAAAACCACTATTTTTTGCAACAAATTAGTGTAGTTTAAAACATTTTCAACCGTAAATTTAGTTTTTATCTTTATAAAATTACATATCTTATATGTGGAATGTACAGTAGAAAAATGGCAACTCCAGCTGCCAGAATTCTACCGTAAAATGACGCCTCAGCTCTCACCCCACACGGGGCCAGCCTCTCGAGCCTTAGCCAATCACACAGCTCTGCCAGCCTCAAGCCTCAGCCAATCGCACAGCTCGGCCAGGCCCCATGCCAACCCACTGACAGCAAAGTTGCCACTTTCTACTAATCAGCGCTTCCTGAAGCTCTTGACACCAACCACCTCCCCTGCACCTCCTCGAGCTCCTGCTCTGGCTCCTGCTACGCCTACGCCCCATTCACACCATGCTTCTAGCCACCAACAGTGCTTGACCCCGGGGGATCTGAGATCATCTTAGCAGCAATGGTCTCCTCTGTAAGTGTCACTGCTGGGGTCAATGCGCCAAACTCTTTCTAAATGCTTTAACATGTCTGTCTTGGTCTCTCCAGATTGAAATGTACAGTAAAAAATGGAAACTCCAGCTGCTAAAATTTTACTGTAAAATGTAGTCATCCTGTATTAAAATGTACAGTTCAACATGGTCCTAGATGTTTTTTGCTACAGCTGATTACAGTCTATTGAAGAACCATCCATCCATCCATTTTCTTCCGCTTAATCCGTTGCCGGGTCGCGGGGGCAGCAGTCTAAGCCAGTGTTTTTCAACCTTTTTTGAGCCAAGGCACACTTTTTCACTGAAAAAAATCTTGCGGCACACCTCCAGGAGAAAATGTAAAAATGTATACAGTACTAATGTAAAAATATATACTGTACATACTCTGTGTGATATATAAAGTATATCTTATCTTATCTTATAATGTATACAGTATACTCTGTAGCCTATATTCACAATATACAGTTATTCTCATCAAAATGCTTAAGTCCAGGCCTTGACATTAAGCTTTATTTAATATTTCTCGATACAATTAACAAGAGTTTGGGAATAAAGTGGCACTAACTGTGTGGAAAAAAATAAAAGAAAAATAAAAGAAAATCCACTCTCTGCCCATAGTCAAATAATAACTCACACAAAGAACATGCATTGTTAGTGCATGGGAAAAATGTAGGTATCCGAGCTTTAAATTCAGGAGTTTTGGATGAGGGACACGGGAGGTCCTGAACGCGAGTCCATGGTTCTGTCCGGTCCGCATGTCTGTGGTTCTGTCCACTCGACTATGGTCTGCGCTCGGTACCCAGTTCAGAAGTGCGTTCACGAGAGCTGTTGTACAAAAATGGTACATTTCATAGTTAAACCACTACAACGCGGCCACAGCTGCCCCGGGGCAGAGCGGAGGATGTTAATCCTGTTCAGAAACGGCATAATTCATTTTCAAAAACGTCTCTATCACTTTCACTTCTCACTCGCCACAAAGCTCTTGTCTCGCTCCCTCCCACATTTGTTGGTCGCATCCAATTTTACCTTTCTCGCCACAATGCTGACCTGAAACTGAAAAATTGGATGCGACCACTGGCTGTCAGTGGTCGCATCCAATTTTTCAGTTTCAAAGTACTTAGCTATCTGCTGCCATCTACTGATTTGAAAAAGTATTACATGGTTACTCCACAGTTCAAAACAAGTCACCGCTTGTCAACAGCGAATGCAGTTATTTTTAGACAAAGTAGACGAATTTCTCACGGCACACCAGACAATATCATACGGCACACTAGTGTGCCGCGGCACAGTGGTTGAAAAACACTGGTCTAAGCAGACACGCCCAGACTTCCCTATCCTCACACACTTCCTTCAGCTCGTCCGGGGGGACCCCAAGGCGTTCCCAGGCCAGCTGAGAGACATAGTCCCTACAGCGTGTTCTGGGTCTTCCCCGGGGCCTCCTCAAGATCATAATCAAGATCAATTAACACGAGAGGCAATTCCATTCATAAGTAATTACAATAAAATGGTCAAGAAGTGAAAGGTTTTGTCTAAAACGTCAGTTGCCCTGCCGCCCTGAGGTATATAAACGGCCCAGTCCAAATGGATGGATGGATGGATTCCTACACGTAGCAGTATGATTACAGTGCAATCTTCAGCACATTGGCCCTCATGTATGAAAGTTGCGCAGAAAAAGGTGTACATTTTGGGTGTAGATTCAAGATATGCAAGATCCGACGTGGCATTTATGAACGTGCAAGATCCGCACAGATTTGATTGTTAATAAATGACGCGCTCAAAACCAGCGTATTTATGAAAGTCACCCCTATAAATATTCAGAAACCACCTGATCACGCCCGGTCTTTACGACAGGTCAGCAGGAAGTCGGCTGGGAAGACTGTTTGGAAGCCTCATAAAGCAAGCATTCTGATTTTATTCATGTAAAAAAATGTATATATACGCTCTATTATATATACACTTTTTTCCCTAGTGTCTAGACCCACTGCAGCACTCATCTCTCCTGAAATCTTGACGTAAATAAACAAATAAATAATAAATAAATGAATGAATGAACTATACTGCCGGTGAGCCAGTTTCCACATGCGTGTTGCCATCCTCCCATCTCTGCTCTGCGGAGAACAGGGCAGTGGATGACAGTTTTGAGCAAGATCAGGTGCATTAATGGGGCTTTATGCACAAAACTAAGGAAAACCCACATTGCTTTGCCAGAGGTGAATGAGGCAAAACATATGCGTAATTACGTGTACGGTGCAGGGTCTGCCACAGGTTAGTGAGTAAACGGCTAAGGAAAAATTCTTCACAGAGCAGGAGATTTTGACCATTATGAACGAAGTGGGGAAAAAGAATAAAGTCTTTCTATTTGGAAGCCTCAAAAGTGGCATCAAGGGGCTCAAAAAATAAAATATGGAAAGAGATGACAGCATCTGTAAACAGCGTGGGGCCTGTAACACGCACTCCTGAAGAGGTGAGTTTATTCATGTTTGAAGAAATAAACACTATATTATAGTGTCCACATCGGACAGCCCAATATGGACGTATTTACGTTGCGCCCGACCCGCTCCACACGCCGGGCTGGCGGTGGCGTGACTCCGGGCAACCTCCGGTCGCTGTGTCGAGGAGTTCACGGGGCAGCAGATCTTACAAAATTGCCGCTGCTTTTCGCACGATCGATCTTGAATAAGACTTTCATACTACAGGACTTCTTCAACTCACAGGCTTTGGATTTATTGTTTGTCGTGGAAACCTGGATCAACACCGGTGAGTCAGCCGCCTTTTCAGAACTTTTACCTTCAGATTGTACATTTATCAATGCGCCAAGGACTACTGGTCGCGGAGGAGGAATAGCCACTGTTTTTAAGAAGCGCGTTTGTCATAAAGTGCTATCATCAGTGTCTTATGATTCATTTGAACTGAGCTGCTTTGAGCTGGGACAGACCGCTCCTGTGCTGTGTGCTGTCGTTTACAGACCACCCAAGCACAATAAAGACTTTATCAATGACTTTTCTGATTTCATGGCCTCAATGTTGACTCGGTATGACAAGATTTTAATTGTTGGTGACTTTAACGTGCATGTGTGCTCTCCGTTAAAACCTATGGCCAGAGAGTTTTTAGACCTGACTGATGCATTTGATCTGTCACAAAATGTCACTGGCCCCAAACACATACATGGGCACACGTTAGACCTTGTATTGTCACATCGGGTGTGTTGTCAAGCGGAGCGCAAATGGTAACATGACCACTTGGTGGTGTCTCATCAGAGAGTTGGAGAAATTATCAATGTGTTGTGCAAACTGAAAAAAGCAAGTTCTTATCAGAATTGATTGCGAGTAACGTAAGTCAGCCTCATGTTCTTTTTAAAACTATTGGCTCTGTTCTTAACCCCTTCCAATCCACCACACTGGAGAGGACGAGGGACACTTGTGAAAAATTCCTCATTTTTTAATGATAAAGTCACTGCTATTAGGGGAAATATATCAGTTCTGCCACTTGTTAATGTTGTTGGAACCACTCTGTGTGCTAATGTTTTTAGTCAGTTTGAGCCTGTTTCACTGTCTGCACTTACACAGTTTGTGAGCAAATTGAAACCCTCATCCAGTTGCACGGACCCTCTCCCACCTCGGTTTTTCAAAGAGGTCTGGGGTATTATTGGAACATCAGTCACAAAAATTATCAATAGCAGTCTTCTTACTGGTATTGTTCCCTCTTTTTGTAAAAGAGCTGTTGTCGAACCATTAATTAAAAAACCAAGTCTTGATCCAACAGTTCTATCAAACTATCGGCCCATTTCTAAACTTCCGTTTGTGTCCAAAATTTTAGAAAAATTCGTTATTTCACAGCTGCAACCTTTTCTGGAGGCCAATGGGATTTTGGATACTTTCAGTCAGGTTACAAAGCTTTTCACAGCACTGAGTCTGCACTTTTAAAGGTTTTTAATGACTTGTTCTTAATGACAGACTCTGGTAATTCTTCCATTTTAGTGCTTTTAGACCTGACTGCTGTTTTTGACACAGTGGACCATGCGATTCTTTTAAATAGACTTGAACACTGTGTGGGTGTCGGGGGGACCGCCCTTGCTTGGTTTGCATCTTACCTGTCGGGGCGGTCCTTCATTGTCAGGCTGGGGGACTCCACCTCATCTTCTGCCCCCCTTCACTGTGGAGTCCCTCAGGGATCAATTATGGGCCCCATCCTCTTTTCTCTTCATCTCCTGCCACTCAGTGAGATTTTTAAAAAGCATGGCCTTTTTTATCATTTTTATGCCGATGATTGTCAGATCTATTTTCCCATAGCAAAAATTGATCATTGCCCCCTGACACCCCTACTCGACTGTCTATGTGAGGTCAAGGCTTGGTTGGCCCAGAATTTTCTTAAAATGAATGATAAAAAAACAGAAGTAATTATCTTGGGGGCCAATCGGGTGGATGTGGGACCTCTGAGTGAACATGAGCGTCCCACAGTCACCAACCTTGGCGTCACCATAGACAGTGATTTTAAATTTGACAAGCAGGTCAACAGTGTTTTAAAATCGTTTTTAACATCTGCGGCTTTTATCCAAGGTTAAACTTTTTTTATCTGCTAACCTTTTTGAACAAGTTATGCACGCTTTTAAGATAAGATAAGATATGCTTTATGTATCTCACAAGGAGAAATTTACATGTCACGTTTGGCATGGATAGAACACTCAGATTGTGCAAAAGGAGGAAATGTGCAAACATGTTACATGCAGGATATATGTACAATAAAAGTGGCAATTTAAAGTGAAAATCAGATATAGTGTCAATAGTAGTAGTGCAGGTTTATTTTTATATTTATTTTTATTTTTTTAGTCTTATACAGTGACTCAAAGTGACTTATTGTACAGTCTGACAGCGGTGGGGATAAAGGCCCTGCGGTAGCGCTCCTTCCTACACTGAGGGTGCCTCAGTCTTCCACTGAAGGAGCTCCTCAGCTCCTCTACAGTCCTGTGCAGTGGGTGGGAGGTATTGTTCATGATGGAGGTGGCTTTGGCTAGCACCCTCCTGTCCCTCACCTCCTCCACAGAGTCCAGGGGCCTCCTGACCCTCACCTCCTCCACAGAGTCCAGGGAGCAGCCCAGAGTGGAGCTGGCCCTCCTGACCAGCTTGTTCAGTCTGTTTCTGTCCCGCTCTGTGCTGCCCGGGGCCCAGCACACGGCAGCGTAGTAAATGGCAGAAGCTACCACAGAGTCATAAAAGGTCCTAAGCAGACGCCTGCTCACTCCGAAGGACCTCAGCCTCCTCAGAAGGAAGAGGCGACTTTGGCTTCTTGTGCAGGGCGTTTGTATTATGGGACCAGTCCAGTTTATTGTTAATGTGAACACCCAGATACTTGAAGCTGTCCACCAGCTCAATGTCCTCCCCCTGGATGTTCAGCGGCGTGTGGGAAAGTTGGTTTCCTCCTGAAGTCGACAAAGTCTGTGGTAACCGACCGATATTCCAGATCGTTCCCCTCAGACACACAGCCCACGATGGCGGAGTCGTCGGAGAACTTCTGCAGGTGACAGCTGTGTGTGTCATGTATGAAGTCTGAAGTATAGATGGTGAAGAGAAACAGTGAGAGGACAGTGCCCTGAGCGGCCCCAGTGCTGCAGACTACCACCTCAGCCTCACAGCTGCAGGCTCACATACTGTGGTCGGTCCGAGAGGTAGTTGATGGTCCATGCAGTGAGGCTACTGTCCACTCCCGCGTCCTCCATCTTCCCCCGCAGCAGTGCCAGTCTGATGGTGTTGAAAGCACTGGAGAAGTTGAAGAACATGACCCTCAGAGCGCTCCCGGCGGGCTCCAGGTGGGAGAACGTCCGCTGCAGGAAGTAGATGACGGCGTCCTCTACTCCGATGTTGGGCCTGTAGGCGAACTGCAGTGGGTCCAGGGCGGGGCTGACCACTTATTTCTTCTCGTCTGGACGCACTCTACTCCGGTATTTCACACTAGGCACTTCACCGGCTACAGTTAGTCCAGAACTTTGCGGCACGGCTTTTAACAGGAACCAAAAAGCGCGACCACATCACTCCTGTCCTTGCGTCCTTGCACTGGCTTCCTGTTAATTTTAGAATTGATTTTAAGATTTATTGTCAAGCTTTGAATGGCCCCTCCTTACATCTCGGACCTCATCCAAATTTACCACCCGCCCCGCGCGCTGAGGTCCGAGGGCCAGCTCCAGCTCGTGGTACCTAAGACAAGACTTAAAACCCGAGGGGACAGGGCCTTCTCTGTGGCTGGACCAAAGCTCTTGAACGCTCTGCCCCCCCACATCAAAACAGCTCCCTCGTTGGAATGTTTTAAGTTTCGTCTTAAGACTCACTTTTTTTTTTTATTCTTTTTTTTTATATAAATGTGTGTATTTATTTGTTGCCATTTTGCATGTTGTACAGCACTTTGGAAACTGCATGTTTATGAAATGTGCTATATAAATAAAGTGGATTGGATTGGATTATGTCAAACAGTTGACAGATATGTTGGGCCAGTAGTTAGAATGTATTAATTTATGCCACTGGTGAAAAAAAAATGGAGCGACCGGTGACAAAAAGACGTTTAGCAGCTCATAGAAGAAGTGCTCAGCAGCTCATGGGGAGGACCGCCAGACCAAAGCATCCAAAAGAAAATATTAAGAAATAAAATTATCCTCACATTATATATGTGATTATTATTTTTAAATGGTTGAATGAGAGCCTGTCTGAGCTGTACAGGCCGAAGGCAGTGTTGGCCTTGGTCTCTCAACCATGGGCTGCTCCACCAGTGCATCATGGAACACCATGGTCCTGTGCTGTTGTGGGGAACCGAGCCAGGATCACTTGTACCGGGAGGTACCGGAGCGTATCCCCATTATGTCCCACAGCCATCTTCCTCTGATCAAACCCGGGCAGCGCTCCACGGTGACGAGCGTCTTTGCTTGGACCCGCATGAACCAAATGCGCGTTGCACTGCTTGTAGGTGCATATAACAATCCACACATTTGTGGGAGACTTTTGAGTTTGACATCTTGCACGTTATTTAATAACACAAACTAGCCCTAACATAGTTTCGTAAAACTGCATATTTGTATGCCTATAATTTCGCCTTAGTGGGAATATGTTTATTGTTGTCCGAATCTTGCATTTCATGCATGTTTTGGCATGTTGGGATGAAGGTTGAGATGGGACCTGCGGCGTATATTTTTCATAAATGCTAACACCTATTAACGGTTTAATTAGCATTTTTATCAATGATTGCATCACATGTAGTCTATGTTTTCAACTTCAGCAGCTTTTTGTTCATAAAAGTAAAATATTTATTTAAGTTATTTTGATTAGCATTTATGGATATTACAATGGACATTGTGGTAAATTAATCTAAGGCAACTAAAGTGAGACTGGCACAATGTAAACATGAGTAGAGTAGAGTTAGCTAACTTGCCCAACACTAATTAGCTTGAATCTCACATATAAGGCTAAAAGGTTAAAAGAGTTGCGCACTATTATGTAAAAAACTGATGAAAATATGTTTATACCTTGTTCAGATGACAGTGAAACTTCCTACAGATTCCAGCCCAGACTGCTGTCCTCTGCTGTGAGAGATCACCTAGCGTTTCTATGCGGAAGTGAAAAAGTGCGACTTCAGAGCCGTATTTGGATTATTTCTGAAGAATGGATTATACTTTGGGAAATACAAGTGGATATTATTTTTCAATGAAGAGTTATGGAGAGAAAGACACTAAGCAAGGATGGGGAAAGTCTAATTTGTTGGAGCAGCAGAAGAAGAAAGGTAAAAAACGTATACAAACACGATTTATTTTGTGCCCATATTATGCGTTATCTCTTTTTAATGCAAAGTCTGATATCGTTTACACTTACACATAACTATAGCTGAGAAAATAAGCTTTAAAATGATATATAGCTTGTGGCTTATGAAGTTCAAAATACATGTGCTATTGCCAGCGGATGTATTTTTTTTCTCGTCTAGCGGGCTTAAGCCAGGAGCAGGTTCAAGCAGTTGAGGAAGCGACGAGAAACCAGAGCTTCTCTTCTATCTGGTTCAAGCAAAGGGCAGGAAGGGTTACTGCATCCAAGCTTAAACAAGTGTTGCACAGCAGTCCTGGAAACCCATCCAAGGCACTAATTAAATCAATTTGCTACCCTGAAGTGCAAACATTGTCAACAGCAACAATGAGGTATTTATCAGGGAAAGGTGAGGGAGGAAAAACATGTTTATTAATATGCGGTTCTGGCATGGGTATATTACATTTATATTAGAATAAACCAGAAAAAAATAATCCAGCAATGCCAATTACACCCCACAGAGTAGGCCAGTGTGTGGGCTGTGTCAGTGAAGTGTGGGGACAGCTTTGTCCTGCTCATACCATACCAGGTGTGCTCAAAACGAATCCACGATCGCCTCAGCTCACCATCACGTCACCCGTATAGTCCCACCTTGTCTGTATTAATAACAGACCATTATAAGTACCAGGAAACTAATCACAAATTAATTCATATAAAGTTTAAATTCCATGTGCACACAAGTAAATACTACAATGGCCTTAACAAGAGTTTTAACTAGATAGTTTAAATCAAATAGTAAAAAAATTTACACAAAACAGTTATATATCACTACTAATACACACTTAATGTTAATGCTGGTTCACCAGTATCCCTTATACCGCCCTCCGATGAAAGGAAAGGAAATTACGAACTTAGAGAATTATAAAAAAAGGTTTAATATATCAAACAAGAATCCAATAAAAGACAGGCAGAGAGAAACAACCTGGGTCTGCTGCGGAAAAAAAAAAAAAAAATGAAACAGGCAAAGTCAATAAGACAGACCCTGAAATACGCCTCACCTCTTATACCAAAGTTCAAAAACACACATGTGACCATCATGGTGACAATATTAACCTAATCGAACCTTGAGGTGAGTAAAACCAATCTCCTCTCAACTGTCTGGAGAAAGTGGTCTTCTTGTCACAACACAAGTTTCCTGCTTCAAATGCTTGTTTACTTATGCTCTTGTTTACTCTTGCTCTTTCACTCGTCCTGGTGCCTGGGAGAATTCGCGATTTAGTGGTTAACTTGACTAGACTAATCAACACACATTTATTAACATTATAATACACATAACATTTCTTATCACTTAACTATAGTTTTACATTGAAATCCCAGTGTCCCCAGCATGACAACATACAGAGCTAACTCGCTAATGCGTAACGCAATGGGTATGCCGCTAGCTTAGCACTATTCACAACAACATGCCAGCCGATTGGCTGCACAAGACTCCCCACGGCCCAGTAGTCAGCTCTAAAGGGTATTTCAACACTTAACTTCTTATCAAAACACAATGAAAATCTGTGAATATTTTTCTAATACGCACCTTCCACAGCTGTACCATCCAGCCTCCCCACGAACACTTCTGAGGAGAGGCCCGCACACAGGTGGACCAAATCATCCTACTCGCCTACCATTGCCTGCGCGAGTCACCGTGACATTGCATGCTAATACGCGGTTTAATAAAAAAAAACAGCGAGACACAGCGGGATAATAATAATATATTATACACATATAAAATTGCTCTCATTATAAATATGCATATTATTTTTATTAATAATATTCAGGTTTTTCCTCAGGATACAAGAGGTAGAAGGTAGATTATGAAAAAGCAGGGGGCCGTGGATAGAACCCTGTGGAAACCTCCAGAAGTGAGGTGAAGAACGAAGGAAAAGAATTTTAAGTTGGAGAAACTGGATGCGGTCCAGAAAGTAGGAATGGAACCAGGAGAGGGGGTACTTGAATGCCATGGAGGAGAAGGTCAGGAGGAATGGAGAGTGTACCCGGAGTCAGCAGAGAGAAGGTTCAAAGAGGGTGGAGAGTTAACAGGAGTCAGCAGAGAGAAGACAGGAAGGAGATGGAGAGGTGAACCACAGAGAGGAAAGGACAGAGGAGGATGAGAGTGAACCAGCAGAGGGGAGAAGTCAGAGGAGGATGGAGAAGTGAACCAGCAGAGAGGGAGAGGGTCAGGAGGAGGATGAGAGTGAACCCCAGAGAGTGAGAAGGTCATTGGGGATTTTGGACAGGGCTTTCAGGGCTGTAAGGGAGTGGAAGCCAGGCTTAAAGTTGTTCTTAGTGGTTATTGTGGGAAAGTAAGAGTGGAGTTGAGCAACAGTTTTTTCAAGCAGTTTGTAGATAGAAGGGAATGGATCAAGATTGGGCTGAATTATGGGGTCAGAGGATCGAAACCAGGTTTCTTGAGTATGGGAAGTGACGGCAGCAGAGTGGTGAGGCACAGCACCATGAGATAAAGAGGTTTATAATTATGTTTGTGATGAGAGGGAAAGGTGACAGTGTGGAGCTTTAACAAGGACGGTGGAGAGAGGTCAAGTTGCCAGGAGGGATTGGATTGGATTAGGTGGAGATTTGGTTTGACAGATGGGGAGTAAAGGAAAGAGAAGCGGTGTTGAGCTGGGAAGAATGGAGCAGAGCATTGAGAAGAGAAAAAATGAGGCCAGGGTATTGCAAAAATCAGATGATAGAGAGAAGGAAGAAGAGTCGGAATGGTTTTGTGATGGACTGAGATGAGTGAAAAAAGTGCATTGGCGTTACCTCCCCTTTGAGCTGATTAAACGGAGTAGTATTGGATTTGCGCAGTGGGAGATGGAGTCTTTGTAATGGAGGTATGTTTTGTACATGTCATGTGAAGATGAGTCCATTTTTCTGTAGAGTCTTTCAGTTGGCGGCCTTCGTTTTGAGTTGTCTGAGGGGTGGGAGTGAACAGGGCTGTGTAATTGAAGGAGAGTGGGGCCCCACCACCCACCAAGCGTTGAAAATGTTTTGGAGGTTTGTGTTGTAGTGTGTTGTAGATAAGCACCATCAGCACTGGGTAGGATATGGATGAGAGTTGTAAATTGTCCAGGTTAATGTCCACTGATTTTACGGAAAGGTAAGTGCGTGGTGGTTGGATTTGGTGAAGGACAGGGTTGATATTTAATGAGATGAGTAGATTGTCTGTGTATGGGAGGTGGTCATTTGAAGTCCCAATGAACGTTCCTGAGCAGCGGAATAAAAGTCCAGAATAAGTCCTTTATTGTGAGTGGGGAGTTCACAAACTGTCCAAACAGGAGTAAATCTTTTGTGGGGTGTGACATACACATACACACACTCGGTGGCTGAGTGTTGTGAGTCACACTCCATATCAGCAAGAAGGTCCTGGTTCGAATCCAGGTCGAACAGGGTCTTTCGCGAGTGGAGTTTGCATTCTCCCCCATCGCCTGCTTATTTTCCTCCGGTACCCTGTTTCCCTACACTAAAAACATGCACATTAGGTTAAATTCCTTCAGCATCCACATCTGGAAGATGAGTTCCCGACGCTGTTACGACGGCGAACCGCTGCGCATCTGACGTAAGCCTCCGGCCATCAGGGTCCAAGATGCCGAGGATCAATAAAGTGCACCTTTACATTACACACACACATACCAGTACAGACCAAAAGTGTGGACACCCTCTCTCCATCACTGAGTTCTTTTCATCTGGGCCACATGACCTCCACAGTCCACCGACCGTGAACCCAGTCCCAGATGGTTTTGGGGCTGGACCACAGGGTTAGGGGACCAACAAGTGCTAAGCATCATGGGAACTCCTTCAAGACTGTTGGAGACCATTTCATGTCCTCGTTGAAGGCTCATCCAGAGTATGCGAAAGAGAAAAAAAGGCCCCATATCAGAGCAAAGAGGTCAACTTTTAAGAACCAGAATATAACAAATATTTTCACTTGGTTCATAATTTTTTTTTTTTAGGCAAGTACATAATTCCACATGAGTTCATTCATAGTTTTTGAGCCTTCAGAGTCAATCTACAATTTTGATAGTCATGAAGAGAAAAAACTGGTGGGGTGTTGACCAAACTTTTGGTCTGAACTATAAACACACATATAAACCACACACCACACACCACAGTATTACACACACACATCCAGTACAGTGGGGTAAAAAAGTTTTTAGTCCGCCACCGATTGTGCAAGTTCTCCCACTTAAAATAATGACAAGGTTCTTAATTTTCATCATCAGGTACACGTTATCTGTGAGACAGAATGTAAAAAACATTCCAGGAATTCACGATTGTAAGGATTTTATAGAATAGATTTGTAAATTAATGGGTGGAAAATAATATTTGGTCAATAAAAAAATTCAGCTCAATACTGGGATATATAATCTCTTTGTTGGCAATAACAGAGGTCAAACGATTACGATAGGTCTTTACCAGGTTTGCACTCAACAGTAGCTGGTAATTTGGCCCATTCCTCCATGCTTGATTTCTCGAGAGCCAGTTTTGGGGGCTGTCGCCGAGCAACTGGGCACTGGAGACTGGCTCCGAGGACTTCAAATGCTTCATACGGAGCCACTCCTTCGTTGCCCGGGCATGTGTTTTGGATCATTGTCCATGCTGGAAGACCCAGCCACGTTCATCTTCAAGCTCTCACTGATAGGATGGAGGTTATGGGTCAAAATCTCACGATACATGGCCCCATTCATTCATTCCTTAACACGTTCAGTCGTCCTGTCCCCGTAGCAGAAAAACAGCCCAAAGCATGACGTTTTCCACCCCCATGCTTCACGTATGGTGGTTTTTTCTTGGATGCACATCAGTAATCTTCTTCCTCCAAACACGACGACGTTTGAGTTTAGATATTTATACCAAACATTTAATCTACCCCACCCAAATAACATTCTCTCCCAATCCCTCTGCTGTTATCTCCATGTGCTCTCTGGCAAAATTCCAGACGGCCTGGACATGCACTGGCTCACAGGGGGACACTCTGGCACTGCAGGATGTGAAATCCTTTCGTCGTAGGGTGTTACTGATGGTAACTTTTGTTACTTTGTCCCCAGCCTCTCTGCAGGCATTCACCAGGTCCCCCCGTGTGGTTTTCGGGATTGTTGATCACCGTTTCTCATGATCATTTTGACCCACGGCGTGAGATCTTGCGTGAGCCCCAGATCGAGGGAGAATTATCATGGTCGTGTATGTCCTTCCATTTCTGGACTAATTGCTCCCACAGTTGATGGTTCACACCAAGCTACTTACCACTCTTCCCAGTCCTGGTGCAGGGCTACAATTCTTTTTCCGTGTCCTGCGACACTCTTTGTCGTGCCAAAGTGGAGTTTGGAGTCTGACTGTTTGAGGCTGTGACAGGTGTATTTTATACAGATAACGAGTTCAAACAGTGCCATTAATACAGGTAACGAGTGGAGGACAGAAGAGCTTCTTAAAGAAAGAAGTTTACAGGGTCTGTGAGAGCCAGAGATTTCTTGTTTGAAGTGACAAATTACTTATTCTCCACCATGCTTTATCAAATAATTCTTAAAAAATCCTAACAATGTGAATTCCTGGATTTTTTTCACATTCTGTCTCTCACAGTCTTGAAGTGTACCTATGATGAAAATTATAGACCTTTGTCATTATTTCAAAGGGCAGAACTTGCACCAAATCGGTGGCTGACTAAATCATTTTTGCCCCACTGTATAGACACACACACCCCTACAGAAATAATACCAACCACACACTTATACACATATATATAACAACAAACAGGTCTCCCTCTAGTCCCGCTCTAAATGTCCTCTTAATTGTGAATTACTGGTACTATACTTTTATTCCTCACGTATTTTACTGGTGCTTGTGGGGCAGGGGGTCCTCCACATGATGCAGACCAGGATCATTGCGCTGAAGGCGCAGTGGAGAGGTGGGTCTCTCTGGTCTCAGGGTCTCCCCCTCTCTTGGGTGTCTTTCTGGCCTCTCCTCTTTGGTCCTCTCTCTGGTCTCTCTCTCTGGTCCTCTCTCTGTCTCGTCTCTCTGGTCCTCTCTCTTTGGCCTCTCTCATGGCCTCTGCTCATGGTCTCTCTCTCTGGTCTCTCTCTGGTTCTCTCCTCTGGTCTCTCTCTCTGGTCCTCTCTCTCTGGTCTCTCTCTGGTCCTCTCTCTGGTCTCTCTCCTCTGGTCTCTCTCTCCTGGCCTCTCTTCTGGTCTCTCTCACTGTCTCTTCTCTCTGGTATCTCTCTCTGGTCTCTCTCTCTCCTCTTCTCACTGTTCTCTCCTTTGGTCGCTCTCTGTCTCTCTCCTGGTCTCTCTCGGCCTCTCTCCTCTGGCCTGTCTCTGGTCTCGCTCTTTGGGCCTCGCTGGCCTCCTCTTTCTCTCTCCTGGTCTCTTCTCTCTCTCTCTCTAGTCACTCTCTGGTCATCACTTCTTGGCCTCTCACGGGTCCCCTCTGCCCTCTTTGGCCTCTCTTTGGCCTCTCTCAGTCTCTCTTGGCCTCCTCTCTGGTCTCTCTCCTTGGCCTCTCTCTGGTCTCTTTCATCTCTCTCCGGGGTCCTCTCTGTCTCTTTTCTGGAACACTCTCTTCTGGTCTCTCTCGTGGCCTCTCTCTGTTACTCTCTCTTGGCCTCTCTCTGGTCCTCTCTCTTGGGCCTCTTTCTGGTCTCTCTCTCTGGCCTCTCTCTGGTCTCTCTCTCGGGCCTCTCACTGGTCGCTCTCTTTGGTCTCTCTCACTCTCTCTCTAGTCTCTCGATTTGGCCTCTCTCTGGTCTCTATCTCTGGTCTCTCTCTCTGGTCTCTACGGTCTCTTCTCTCTCGCTCTGCACTTTGCCTCGTCTCTGTCTCTCTCTTTGGGCCTCACTCTGTCCTCTCTCTTTTGGTCTCTTTCTTATCTCTCTCTAGTCTCTCTCTCTGGTCCTCTCTCTCAGGCCTCTCTTGGCCTCTCTCTCTGGACTCGCTCTCTTGTGCCTCTCGCTGGTCCTCTCTCTGGCATCATCTCTGGTTTCTCTCTTTGGTCTCTCTCCTTTTGCCTCGCTGGCCTCTCTCTCGGGTCTCCTCTCCTTTGGCCTCTCGCGTGGTCTCTCTCTGTCCTCTCTCTGGTTTCTCTCTTTGGCCCTCTCTGGTTCCCTCTCTCTGTTCCTCCTCTCTGGTCTCTCTCTTTGGCCTCTCTTGGCCTCTCTCTGGTCTCCTCTGGGCTGTCATAATCCAAACCTCACACCTCTTTTACTTTCAGGATTCGAAGCAAGATTCTAGACCCGACAACAAGATGGTGGCCCGGATCTCACAAGTCTCTCCGGCTGCAGGTGAAGCTGTTCCATACTGTGGTCCCTGTTTATTGCAGGGGTTAGATTGTTCTAAAATATTAACCCACATAATTGAAATCTGTGGATGTAACAGCTGTATGCTTCAATTGTGAGAGAGTGAGAGAGCAGAGTGAGAGAGACCAGAGTGAGAGAGACCAGAGTGGGGAAGGAGAAGGACCAGAGTGAGAGATACCAGAGTAGAGGAGAGACCATAGTGGAGAGAGACCGGAGTGAGAGAGACGAGTGAGAGAGACCGGAGTGATAGAGACCGAGTGAAGAGACCCGAGCGCGAGTGACTGAGTGAATGTTTTTTGAGGACCCTTTGGATACAGTTCTAACCTCTGCTTAATAATTCCGTGTGTGTGTCCATGTGTGTGGTGTGTGGTGTGTGTGCTGATTAAGTGTGGATAGATTGCGTTGTGTCTGCTGAGAGAATCATCCGTAGCCATATCTCTGTAAGAGGCACCAGGGGCACTCCCCGGAGGAGGGAGCCGCGAATCAGCAAGGCCGCTCAAGCCTCAACAGCTGGGTACTGTGTGGTGTCCTGTGTCGCGTGTCCTGCGTCTGTCTCTCTCTGTCCATCACCTCTCTGTCTCTCTGTCTCCTCTCTCTCCCCTCTCTCCTCTCCTCTCTCTCGTCTGCCTGCGCCTCTCGGTCTCCTCTCTCTCTCTGTCTCTCTCTGTCTCTCTCTCTCTCTCTGTCTCTCTCTGTCCTCGTCTCGTCGCTCTCTGTCTGTCTCTCTCTGTCCGCTGTTCCTCTCTGTTCTCTCTCTCTCACTGTCTCTCTCACTCTGTCTCTGTTCGCTGTCTCGTCTCTCTCTGTCTCTTTCTCTCTGTCTCTTTCACTCTCGCGTCTCTTTCTCTCTCTGTCTGTCTCTGGCTCCTCTCTCTCTACTCTCTCCTCGGTCCTCTCTCTGTCTGTCTCTCATCTGTCACTCTCTGTCACTGTTCCTCTCTGTCTCTCCTCTCTGTCTCGCTCTCTCAGTCTTGTCTCTCCTGTCCTGTCTCTGCTCTGTCTGTATCTCTGTCTCTCCTGACCTGTACTCTCTCTCTGTCTCTCCCTCTCTCTGTCTCTTCTCCTCGCCTGATAACCATGAAATTGACATCACGATAGAATACATTAAACCTTTTGGGGCAAAGTAGCAGAATTTT
This sequence comes from Knipowitschia caucasica, assembly GCA_964034765.1. Lineage (NCBI taxonomy): Eukaryota > Metazoa > Chordata > Actinopteri > Gobiiformes > Gobiidae > Knipowitschia > Knipowitschia caucasica. The sequence continues at coordinate 11,458,393 of OZ035824.1, read as the reverse complement.
TACACAAACTTGTTCCAGGACACATTTCTATACAGCAGCTCTGCCCTCAGACGTGCGCTATGTACTTTGATGGTCTTGTGTGTTTAATTGTCTTGTGTGTTTAATGGTCCCTGGGTTTTCTTGGTGCTCTGACTTTCACACACCTTCACCTTTGTGTCGGTTTCTCCTCCAAATCCCTCTGAGGGTTTATCACCATGTTTGTGTTCATGAGTGTCTCTTGGTTAATCAGCCATGTTGTGTGACATGAGTGTCTCTGGTTTAATCACACATGTTTGTGTTCAGAGTGTCTCTGTATAATCACCATGTTTGTTGTCATGAGTGTCTGGTTAATAAGCCATGTTTTGTGTTCATGAGTTCTCTGGTTAATCATCATGTTTGTGTTCATGGGGGGGGGGGGGGGGGGGGGGGGGGGGGGGTGGGGGGGGGGGGGGGGGGGGGGGGGGGGGGGGTGTGTCTCCTGGTTTAATCAGCCTGTTTGTGTTCATGAGTGTCTGTTAGATAAAGCCATGTTTGTGTTCATGAAAGACTCTGGTTAATCAGCCATTTTGTGTTCATGATGTCCCTCCGGTTAAAAGCTATGTTTGTGTGCATGAGTGTCTCTGGTTAATCAGTCATGTTTGTGTTCATGAGTCTCTGGTTTAATCAGCCAGGATTGTGTTCAAGATTCCTCTGGTTAATCACCATGAGTGTGTTCATGATGTCGGGTTAATCACATGTTCTTGTTCATGAGTGACCTCTGGTTAATCAGCCGATGTTGTGTGGTTCATTAGTCTCTGGTTATCAGCCTGGGGTTGGGGGGTTTTGGGATTTGTGTTCATGAGTGCTCTGGTTAAACATCCATGTTTGTGTTCAGTGAGTTCTCCTGGATAATAACCATGTTTGTGTTTTCATGATGGCTCTGGCTTTAGCTGTGGGTCATCCACTTTTTCTAACAGTGTGTTTGTTTGTGTGTATTGTTGTGTGTGTGTGTGGTGCGTGCGTGCGTGTGGTACGGGTGGGTGTGTGTCTGAGTCGTCTGTGTGTTGTCTCTGTGTGATCTCTGTGTCTGTGTGTGTGTGTTTGGTGTCCTGTTGTATCTGTGTGTGTGTGTAGACACCTGTCCCAGGGCGTGACCCTCAGATGGCATGGTGTATTGAGAACGAGCTCCTCCTGTTCAGCAGAGCTCGTCTGGAGGTGGAGAACCAGGCCCCCAGCGCCTCCTGGAGCAGGGCATGGAGATCCAGTACTGACTCGGGACTGATCCGGGACTGATCCGGGAATGATCCGGACTGACCCGGAATGAATCTGGGACTGACCGGAATGAATCTGGGACTGACCCGGAACTGACCCGTGACTGGATTCCTCCAAAGTCAGAAGTCTTCTTCATTCTTCGCCAAGGGATAAAAATAAATAGAAAAGAAAAAGTGTGGTAGCCGCTACCTGCAGGTGACTGCCTGATCCTGTCCACCCTGAAGCTAAGCAGACGGGGCCGTGGTACGGCAGAGAGTGGGGGACTTTGTTTAGTCCCTATTTTTAGAGACCTTGACTTGGATTTGTTGCTCAAACTCAGACTTGACCTCTGATTTACTAACAAATGATGCAAGTGTTTGTTTAACAAATTGTGTGTTTCTAAGTGTGGTGATGTCTGTGTGCCCTGACAGAACCCGACCCAGGTTGGCACAGCCCAGCAGGGGTTCCCACAACCTGGGGCGCCTGAGAAAGGACTGGGCTGACTGATGGTGGAGGCGCACACACCAGGCCCGAGAACACATCTTTCTGCCTCTGCTCTGGAGCTCAGGGCCTCACACAGAACAACACCAGAGGTAACACACAGACACCACAGAGGTAAACACACACACAGACTCACACAGACACACAACAACAGAGGTAATGATGCGTTCAGAACCCATAGACTGTTATATATGAACCCTATCTGCCCGCGTGCATCGCGCCGAGCACGCGCACAATGTTTTTAACAAATATCAATTTTACTCGCGAAGGTAAACTAGCAACTTACTTTTTTTCCTCTGTGAATACGTATTCAGTGCTTTCCTGTAACGTACAATACGTTTGGGGGTCTTGCGATGCACGAGGAATAAAATACCGTTTGTCTAAAGTCCGTGTCAAAGCGGACACCTTGAGGTACAAACAGCTGTGAGATCCAAACACACGGGACTGCCAAAGATCGTCAGAGAGTGCGATGTCTCACTTCTCTGCGTTTACTTGTTGTCCCACCGTTGAAACTACATCTGCGATTGCAATAAACCGCTGAAGAGTGCGCAGTATGATAAAGACGATAATAAATACATAAAATGACATTATGTGTAATATGATGTAAATAAATATATGTATATATGAAATATTTGATGTTTTTTTTTTTTTGGCTCAGTTTCTTATGTTTAAGTTTTTTACAGCTGTACTACAGAACAACCCAGCATTATAAACAAACTGCTTCAGGAAGGGCATCCTGGAGTACAGAGTTTTTTGGCTTTTATAGTGGAATTTTTGTAAAAAGTATAATAGTTAGAGAATTCAATTTTTTTCCCCATTATCCCCAAGACCATAAATAACATTTCTAGCCAGTGTAAAATAGTTGTTATAGCATTTCATTGTGTTTTGTTCAATACATTTTTGTTTAAATTTGATTTTTCCGCTTGATTTTTTCTTTGTCTTCATGATTCCATAATTGTATTTAATCAGATGACAGATTTACAATAGAAAATTCTAAAACCCCAGGAGTACTGAAAAAACAAAGTAATACTGCTTGACTCTGCATCAAAAGATTGACTGTTTTATGAACAATATCGCACAAAAGAAAACCAGGCGAGGAAAGTTCCCCAAAATGACCCCATGTGCCATAGAGTGTTAACGACAGAGTCACAAAGCGTCCAAAGGCGTCGGGTTTACATTTGAGAATACAAGGGGGACGCGGCAGAGATCCCGCGCGCGTCAATCTCCTCCCGACGCGCGGCCATTGAGCGTTTTCGCGCTTCTGGTGCGGCACGTGTTGAAGATTTCAAGAGTTTTTTTTACCTTCTAGCTTGGCCGCTGTGTCCCTCCCTCCGAGTTGTGTTGGCACCATAGAAGCCCCGCCCCAAAACGCTCTCTTCCCTGACACTCCTCCAGTCTGCCTCTACAATACAATACAATTTATTCTTGTATAGCCTATAGTCAACTACAGAAGTAATTCTCGGGAGGACTTAACAAAACCATGAAATCACCAACACAAGTCAGAGAAATCAACAGTTAAAACAGAGGAAATATATACAGCAACACACAGAAAAAATGTCCATGCATGTATTTTGTAAATGTTAAGAGTCCTGGATCATCCCCAATCCTTTCTGTTGGACACGATTTAGTGAATTATTTATTTATTTATTTGGAGGATAAGCCCCTAGAGATGAAACATCTCTTTTCGAGGGGGTCCTCAAAAAGGTACAGAGGTTGACAGATACAAATGCATACAATAAAGAAACAATAAAGACAAAAGGCAAAAAGCAACAATAACACAATTATCACACAAAACAAACTCGCACACACACACACACACTCACAACACACACACACACACCATGACTGTTGAAATATATTTGAATGCAGACAATAAAAAGTGAAAATACTAAACGTATTCATTATTAAAGGGCATTAAACATAGGATTATGTAACTAACTGTCCAACAAGAACCCTCCTGCATCAACAAGGAAAAACTGTTAAAAACCCAGTGAGAAAAAAGTGAGAAACCTTGAGGAGAACTAGGGAAACCCACAGGGAGGGAGACCCATTGAGAAAGGATCCGCTCCTCCGGACTGAGAGGCTTATGATCTGGACCTAAGCAGCCTACCGGATCATGGAACCAGTGGCCGCTGAACGGGGACAGAGGTCCGGTGCAGACTGAAGCACTCCCAGGCGGGTCGGGCAAGGGCAGTCCGCAGGTGTAGATGGAGGAGGCCTGCTCAGAGGTCCCGTCATCGTAACCATAAAACACCAGGGGACCAACGGTGAATAGCCAATGAACAAACTACAGTAAAACCCAATATGCTAAACAGGAAAAGGAGAAGGAGGAAGGATAGTGCTCAAGTACAAACTTCCCCAGCAAACTGACTCCCTATGCAGCTTGAACTGACAGTCTGATGAGTTTAAGCCTTCCTCCGAGTTCTAAAGCCAAGTTTTATCTAATTTATACTCGCGCGGCACGGAGGTGACGTGACGTCACTTGCGCAACGCGTTGGTCACCGCAAGGCCCTTACGTTGCCTGCCCTGCAGCATCGAAATTTTCTAACTACGTAAGGATTGCTGCAAGGAATCTCCGCTGTGATTGGTCCATGTGTGTGTATTGGAAGGAAGCATGGAGCGGCTGCAGCAGGGACATGGACGAGGCACTATGGAGCAGAGAGCTTTGTGCTTCGAAGGAAAAGCAGTTTGGGCTCAGAGCCTGATATACAGGAGACTGTGGACTATCTAACATATATATAACTTATATCTAACATATATATAACTTATAAACTGTGCAGTCGTTTGTTTTGCACTGTTCCTGTCTTTGTTTGAATCGTAGCTGCGTTTGTTGCTTTCCTCCTGCACTCGTAAATCGTTTATGTTTGTCTCAGATATTTACCACTATTGTTGTTTTGCTGTTTGTGCTGAAAACTATTTAATAATAACTATGTTTCCAACAAGAACTGTGTCTTTATTCACAGAATCACAGTTGAAATGACTTATAAAATAATGAATCCATAAAACTATCACATAAACCTACAGTAGAAACACGTGTAATGAACTCAAACAGCTTTGTTTGCTATTGTTGTTCTGAAGAGGACAAAGTAGCAGCGTGAATGGGACCGCTCCTGTGTGATTGCCCTCATGTGGTTTGTTGTGGGATTATAACATTCTCCTCAAAACTCCGTAAGGGGAACGCGCCAGTATAACATCAATTGTGCTTGCGTAGGTCCACCGCAACCGCTAACGTAAGCCACGCCGCGCAAGTATACTCTAGGCTTAATAAGTGCTGAATAAATACCAATTAAGAGCTATGCTACGTACAGTTGATCAGGGCAACAGCCAGGTTTTATGTGTATCTGAATGCCCATATTAACCTATACATGTCGGTGTGAACCAATAATAGGATTTCCTCTATTTTTTCATGCATCTCTTTGTGGATATGGACTGCTCAATAGCACCACTTCTATTCTGTCTCAGTTGTGATACTAAAACTGTATGTTGTCCATTTTAGTCAACCAGAGCCAATATGACCATACAGTACATATCATTCTATACCACCAAAATACTCAAATTTAACTCAAACATAATTCCTGAGTCTTTCCAGGTTGAACCGGTATCATTGGTCTCCCTTCACAGCACTAACCAGGCCCCAAACTAGCTTTTGAGAATTTACATTTTGCTTATGTTATTTTGTGTCTAACATGGCAAAGTTTAATTCAAGGCACTGTATACTAGTGTCTATGGAGCTCCAGGTCTGTTTCTGTGAGTGAACTATATATTTTTTTGCATATTATTTCTCATTATGCTCTGTCACAGCTCTGCCCTCATCCCTCTCATCCCTATAGCCTCCCATTACACAAAGCCATTAATCAAGCACTTATTATGAAACCTCCGGGGCTGGACCTGTTCGTCGGGAGAGAACACCGGCATCCCCACGCTCCGGTACTCTCATGTTCTCTCCATGTCCCAGGCAGCCCTCCGTGACCTGCCTGGAGGCCACCCACCAACAGCTCAGCAGGTTTTAGGGGAGGCCCAGGCTAAGCGCTTCAATAAACAAATGCGTTTAGCACCCGCGCGCCTACAGGCAAATCTTGTTAGCACGCACGGTCTGCTTTAAAGGCCGCACAGTTGAGATTCAAAACCATTTTTAATCTAATGCATGTGTGTTTTGTTGTTTTATTCTCAAGTTTGTGTTTTGTTAAAAATTCCCCTAATGACATACCGCAGGTGGTCCGCTTTCCCCTACCGCTAAAAAACATGTAGAATAGGTCTGGCATGGCCTCCTGTATGGCAACCCTGCTTCCATCACTGCATGGAGTGAGAGGAAAAATGCCCACAATTGCAAAGCGCTTTATGGCTCTGTCTGTGAAAGGCGCTATGTAAATGAGGATTACTTAATTACTTCACGTCACTGTATAGAAAGAGTAATTACTATATCCACTATTTACCATTTAATGTAATGAGAGGTCCAACCTGAGTGAACAAGAAGGGGATTTTTAAAAGCTGTCCGTTTAGTTTAATTGGCCACCTTTAATTTCAGCTCATGTCCAATCAAACCTCATGAATACAAATAATAGAAAGCGCAGCCGGAATCATCACGATCCCCCCTCCCCTCCTTTTGAAAATTAAAATCCAGTCGCTTAGCTGAATTAGCATGCCACATACTTATGCATCGCCGGATTATTGCTTAATATTCAAATGTCAAGCTGTCGTGGTACGCAGGTGTTCTCCATTACAGTTGGCCCCCTCTTTTTAGAGTATTTGAAAAAGAATAAAGACTTGTATTATTATGCGCCACCTGTTCGCAAGCTTCTGAGTCCTGTCAGTCAGAGAAATGGATTATGGAATTTGAGGGGGAAATATTGGCGCGGTCCATCAAAGAGCGATAACTGCTCAGATCGCTCCGCTGTCATATTGGAGCGAGGGTGACGTCGTGGAAATTGTCATTGGAAATTTGGCCGTGGGCAAGGGCAGTTTTCAGAGGTGGAATGGGGACTTTAACTGTAAGAATGAAGATGTTTGGATCTAGTATATGGGTGATAGATTTGTAATAGAATGGTCAACAAATCAAAAGCCTCATTCTGTCAGCGCAAAACCATGGGAACCCACACCACGATTGGCGAGCACAAGTTTACATACGTCTTTCTTATCAAATTTGGTTTTTACAAATCTTTATAAACACACTCACTGTGAAGCTGGTTGGTCGTCAAAAGGACTCGGTCTTTTGGCCCGAGGCGTGATCAGTAAAGTAAACCTTCACCTTTTTGTTCATTACGTGTTAATCAATTAATTTATTCATCATTTTTTGCATATTTCAATGAGACAAAATGACATTTATCTTGCGCTTGTGTTTTATTTTAGCTTTTTTGTAATTTGTTTTCATGTCCAAGGTATAAGCAACCAATGCAACACTATACATACAACACTATACATACAGATTTTGGTGGGTTTTACCAATCATTTTTAAAAGCTATCACGATAGTTTCATTATCATCTGTCATGTTTCATGGCACCACCTGCATGTGAAAGCCAGATCCCATAAAACCTTTGAAGCTAAGCAGGAAAAGGCCTGGTTATTACTGTGATGTGAAACCTCTTGAAACAGCAGTGGAAAAAGTGCCAAACTGTCTTGATTCAAGACACTTCACCGACATTACCCACTGAGTCTGGTGTGTTCGCACAGTTGTAGTTGGTGGTCGGAGGGACCAATGGCATAGATTGGTTGCCTCCCTTGCCCCAGGGCAGCTGTGGCTATACGTGTATCTTATGACCACCGTGTATGGAGTGAATGAGTAATACAATGTCAAGCATTTTGAGTGTTCAAAAATGTGCTACATGAAACCAATGCATTTTTTAACATTAAATCAGTGATCAATATTACTTTCTCTAACCACAACTTTCATATTAGAATGCACTGAACACAAAAACTCAGACAGACAAGACACTGTCATCTCAAACATCTCTCCTCAAGGACAGACTTGTATCTATCCATTAGTTTCCAAGAACTCTCTCATGCTCGCCTGCCTCCTAACCTCCATAGTCTAACCGATTCTTTAAGGGAAATATTGCCATCAATCAAAGCCAGGCTCATGCATCGACACTGTCACGGAGCGCTCTTCCGGCTGCTTCGTGCCTGGACGGAATCTCTTTGTTCCACATAGATTTATAACAATCCTCCACGCGTCACCGTCCGTCCTCCTCCTGCCTGTCCAAACGCTTTAGCCAGTGCTGCAGTGACGGCCCATTGAGCGGAGCGCAGGGAGAGAGCAGGGCTTTCAGTGTGGACATGTGTGAAGAGTGTGCATGCGTGTGTATGTGTGTGTGTGTGTGTGTGTCTGTGGAATGCAGCGTACAATGCAAGAGGCCTGTATCTCTGCTGCCCCACACAGGAAAGAGAAGGGAACTGTAGAAAGAGGGTGGGAGAAAACTGGTGCTGAATGGGAGATGGATGCTTACAGTATGTGAGTGTGGTGCTTTGGTGCAGGGGCGTAGCTGCATGAGAGGCAGTGAAGGCTTGGGCCCCCTCAGATAGAAAGGACAGACTAGATGTATTTTAAAGGAAACATATTTGTCCTGCTCTTTTACTTAAAGTGTTTTTTGGGGGGAAAAACTGAAATTCTATTTCTTGCGTCATCGGTGGGACATCCAGCACATAAGACTTACCGGTTTTCAAGTGTTCAAGGCCTAACAGTTAAATGAGTTACTAGAGGCACTAAGCTTATAGTGGTGAAGCTAAAAGAAAAAAAGAGACTCATATCAGCCTCAAAAATATCATCAGATATATTATAGATGTCTTGCCAGTCCATTGGTTTTGTAAGCCAGACATACTGTACAGTAAGGGACAGGATGGAAGAAATGTCCAAACGTTTTCCCAGATTATTGCTTGATAGTGATTAACAAACCCACCATAATATTCTTGTATCTGAAAGTCCTTTCCACATATTATATTGTCACTACTTCACAACACTTTAGGTCTAAACCAGGGGTGACCAGATTGACATCCCTGGACTAAACTAAGACTGGACATTTGACAGTTACCATAGTTACCAGGAACCAGGAGTTTCCCTCCACCACAATTTAAAATTATAGCCTCTTTGGAATGGACACAATCTCTTGATTGGAGCCTTGTTAGGTCTTACAAAGCTGTAAATGGACAATGGGAGAAGCAGGGTGAGGCTCCAGAGCCGAATCGCATCATGAATGATCTGCCAACAGCCTCCACACGTGGATTTCCTCATTTCCTCAGGTTTCTCATCACATCCTGTTCACACCCCTGCTGTCAATCAAAATCATTGCCAAAGGCTGTAACAATGGGAGATAGATCAGTTAATATTGTTTATATCTTGATTTCTAAAGACAATTTTCAAATAAAAACACCAGGCAATAAAGGCTTATTTGCAGAGCGGAAATGTGACTGTGACAGTGGCAGGTTTTATTGCTACCAGTGCGACCAGCATTTCCACCACGAAACTCACGCACTCTTTGAGCCCTCTGCTGTTTTTGCCTATGCTCCTGATTACATGTGTCTGATATATTCTAATTAAACTGTATTTGACTCAACAATTTAGTTTCCGTTCTTTATCCACAGCCTCAGACCTGAATCCACAGCCTCAGTCCTGGATCTATGGACTCAGTACTGGATCCACAGCTTCAGTCCTGGATCTATGGACTCAGTGCTGGATCCACAGCTTCAGTCCTGGATCTATGGACTCAGTGCTGGATCTACAGCCTCAGTCGTGGATCTAAAGCCTCAGACTTGGATTTATACACCCTCAGTCTTGGATCTACAGCCTTCATCCTGGATCTACAGCTACAGCCTCAGTCTTGGACATATGGCGTCAGTCCTGGATCTATGGCCTCAGTTTTGGATGTATACAGCATCCCTAACCCTGGATCTACAGCCTCAGTCTTTGATCTACAGCCTCAGTTCCAGATCCACGGCCTTTTCCTAGATCTACAGCCTCAGTCCTGGATCTACAGCCTCAGTTCTGGATCCACAACCTCAGTTCTGATCAGTTGTGTGCGAATCGACAACTGCTGTTGTGAATTAGGGCTGTACCAAAATGTTGTATTGCTTCACTGGCCTTTGTCAGGGTTCCAGCACCAGTTAAAGTTATTATGAAAGGGGTTATGAACAAACTAATTAGACTCAAACACAAACATCAAAGGGAGTTTTTATATTCAGAAATGTAATCTAAACCACCAGCTGTTTTCTGGTAGATTTTGGGGTCGACAGCTGCCATTCTGTAAAAATATTTGTAGCATCTGAAAACATAGGGAAAAATGCGTGCTCTAACAAGTGCATTGACTTAAATAATACACCATATCTTCTGAACTGTTGAACGTCCTCAAAATAGCATTCCACAACAGGATTGAAACCAATGAATGTGAAAATATGAAATTGTATCATTCCGCGTAAAAGGATAAAAAAAGCCCATTGGAATCGAAGCATGTGTGCAATGCATCTGTGATGTTGTTGTTGCTGTTTTTTTCTTGAATGGCTTAGCCCACACATGAAACAGAGGATTAGTCACATATCCATTACACATTATGTTCACGGTACATGAACGCTAAAGGATTAAGTTCATTATCAAGGGTGCATAGTGTCTCCTTATGCTCAAATGAATGAAATACGCACGACTCCAGCAATGTGTGTAGAAAATGATATTTAACTTCACTGTAAAACTGTAAAAGACATTAACCCATAAGGATCCAATATACCAGGAAGTGGTAGCTATAGTTTGAAGTCTGTAAACTCCCTCACCACAATCTATGCACTTTTCTAACCACCTCATTTTACTGCAAATTTAAGTATGATTGTGGAGTTATTAAATATATTTGTATGTTTGAGTGCTACTGCAGCTGTAAAAAGCTGCGCCTATACAGTGTAAAATACAGTTACAGAGGACACTGTAACTACTGAGGGGCACGAGCAGGACTGATAAGGGCTACGGGAAGACCGCGGTAGTCCTCTGAACTCATCACAGCAGAGCACACAAGCCATGAAAGTTTTCTTCTGACTCTAAATGTAGCTAAATGTCATGTTTTACGAGCAGTTTTACAGCGCAGGAGAAGCACGCTGTTAAAAAAGAACATACAACAATCTGCTACACAGTGAGGCCGTGGAAGGAGAACCAGGAGGAAGAGACTAATGTATGTCAAATCAGACATTCTGGAATGACTCAGGACCAGATTCAACTCCAAACTTACAAATATACATTGTAAAAAAGTAAGAAAAAAAAGTTGATGGGGTTTCACATGAATTCTTCTGGGCAGCCCCATTCCATAGTGTTGGAAATGCTTTACAGTGAGTCAGAAGTTCTTGGGATGCAGGAGTCCCCAGAAAACCATACCACAGTGAAGCATGTGTAAAGGAAAAGATGAATGGGGCCATGTACAGGGTGAATTTGGAACAAAGCATTTTGAAGATGAAACGTGGGTCAAAATACCAGCTACAGTGTGCGGGCAGTTTAGAGAATCAAGGATTGGAACAACAATATGTGTTCGTCCAATTTGAGTTAATATGTTATGACGCTCAAAATTCAGTTATCCATTCAATAGTAATCTGTAATGAGGGAAATGACAGATAACTACACTCTAATTTATTAACAAAGCACTTTGTTGTTATTGATAAGTGAATAGATGAATTGTTCTATGACTGTAGGATGTCAACAAGAAGAAAGAACACAGCTTTACTAGACATTGTGATGGTTTTGACTACTACATTGTTTCCTTATAACAAACAAACCCAGAGTAGTATTTATGATATGAAGTTACAGCATTACTACTACAGCAACTCGTCCCCTACAGTCAAATGAACCGCTTTCACGTCCCCTGGGTGAGGTTCCCTCTTAATTTGTTTCATTAATGCCACCCGTTCAAAATAAAAGTGTGCCTTCAATTAGACCCCACCATGCTAGATTTAGCTCAAAATTAAGCTTAATTTAATTGGCCACTTTTTCCACCAGATTAGAGTGTTTCTCTTACTCCTTTTTATTCCCTGTATTTGCTACTTACGAAATAAAACGTATTCTTAAAATCTCATTTTAGGGTCAAAACAAGCAAATGTATAAAACACAAAAAGAATATTATGCGTGTCTCTTTGTTTTGTTTTTTTTATTTATTTACACTTTCTCAGCTGTGAACATTGCCATGTGATTGTAGAAAACGTAGTTTTTACTAAAACTGAATTATAAGCTGCACTTTTTTTAAAGGCATAAAACTGCTTAGAGAGTGGTGTTAGTTTTATAATAAGATCATTCTATTATGGACTGAGACAGGAGCTTTAAGAGAGAGAGGCAGAGCTACATGTTTCTGATGACAACATCGATGGATCTAAAAACCTCTGTTTTAAAGCTGCACTAACTGACTTTATTTTTGTATTCATTACGAAAATGCTATCCATGTCCATGTAGTGCATTGGGATATACATCATTTTGAAGAAAAAGTAGCGCAGATTTGTGCTGGCGTGACATTATATTTTAGATCGAGTTTTGATGAAACAAGGAAGAGAATGTGTTTCGGGTCGCGGATTGTGACCAATAGCAGCGCACCACTAGCCCCCACTTTCGTGAGAAATCTACAGGTCCGTTAGCATAGACGGCTGAGTTAGCACAACAAGACGAGGAGCTAACCTGAAACTTTGTGTGTCTTCGTCACCGGTTACTGCTTACACAGCGAAACAGCCCTCCAAAAGAAAGTCCCGTTCCTCCGCGCTTCCCGGTTCTATCGTTCTATGGTCACGCCATCCACGTGCAAATCCATATTCGTGTATTATCCATATTGGGAGACACTAACTCCGTCCCAACAGTGGGTGTGTGTGTGGGGCGATAGTTTCGTGGGTGCGGGGAGGGGAGCAGAAAGAGAGAGGCCAGAGAGTCCACGGCTTCAAAATCCCAAAGTCAGTTAGTGCAGCTTTAATTCAGGAACAAAGCTGTAATATGGTTAAAAGAGAAAAGAATGATGTAGCAAGTCTCTTTATTATTGATTTTATTTCCATTTTCAAAACTTGTTTTTTTTCTGCAGTGCCGACACAAAATCTGCATTCGCTGCATGTTTTTGTATATCAAGTTGTGAAGTGCAAAACATTAGTGCCCCATCTAAAGAAGTGCTGAAGCAAACCCAGCCCAGTGCGATCTGTTTTCAAAGAACGCGAGAGCAGAAGGAAGAGCAAAAAGAGTTGTAAACAGATCCTGGAGCTGCAGGCAGAACTCGCCATGAGCTGCATTTATGTGTTGGCCAAAGTCCTCAGAAGATTGGGAAGATCCTGGAGTCGGACGAGACTCCAGGAACTCACCACAGATGCAGCCTGTTACCTGCAGTGTCCTCCTGCTGTAAGTAAGTAAGTAAACTTTATCTATGTATCGCCTTTCACAGACCAGAGTCACAAAGCGGTTTACAATTGTGGGCATCTCTCTCTCCACACAGAGATGGGAGCGGGGTCGCCAGTACAGGAGGCCAGACATATTTTACATGTTTTTAGTGGTAGGGGAAACCGGAGCACCCGGAGGAAACCGGAGGAGACATGGAGAGAACTCCACTCAGAAAGGCCCTATTCCCACCGGGATTTAGACCCAGGACCTTCTTGCTGAGAAGCGAGAGTGCGATCCACTCAGCCACCGTGCCTGCTATAACTACTGTGCAATATTTTAGGAATAACTTAAGAAGAAAAAAAGGGAATTGCAATCGTAGAACATTGTTTGTGCTATTTATATTTGAATGTGAGTGTGTGTGTGTGCATGTGCGTGTGTGTATTTGTGTGCGTGGGTGTGCGTATATTTGTGTGTGTGTGTGTGTTGTTTTTGTGATGTGTATAAAATTCTACAAACATTACAAATGTAAATGTCTCTCAGTTTAGAACTAAGAAAGGCTGTGAGTTGGCGCCTGGCTGCTGTAATTTTAGGATTTTCCTGTTAGAAGAGCTGACTAACTGTGACGCACTCTGACTAAACTTAGCAGAGCTGTCCATTGTCGTCATTCTTGCAATTGTATAAAAGATATATGGATGTCATGGGGAGCTATTGAATTGATCTAAAGCTACTCGATAGGTGTTTTCATTATGTACGTACACAAAAAAAACATCAATGAGTCATGTCATTGCCACATGTGGTTGGCCAATTGAAATGAGAACTGACTTTTGTATCTAGTTATTGCTCAAAATGTTGTGTTCATGTTCATTACATGAACAAATAGTCTCTAGTGTAACTTTGGGGTGGAGGCAGTTGAAAGATATTTTGTGTACCTGTCAAATGTCAGACTTGTAGTAGTTTAGAGCTCATTTCCATAAATCCTGGTCAAATGTGTAAGAAATATTGTCTCTTAAGGGTGTCTAGAAGTGGTGACAATATTTTTAAAAAACAGATGCATGATGGTGGCCAGTAAAAAGGATATTCAGACATAAGAACATTATGGTAGGTTTGTGAGTCTAATCACTATCAGATAAAGATCTAGGGAAACATTTTATTAAACATTTCTTTCAAAACTTGCTTTTTTCCTATAAAGTTATATTGGCACCCGCCCACTGACTTGAACACTATTCTATTACATGTACTATTGTGCCAAAGTTGTGCAGAACATTAGTATTTTATGAAATTATCTCAAATGCGTCAAAGTGTCAATGCTGAGAGGTCTGAAACTTTATACAGTTGTTGCCTACCAAGTATTTGGGTTGAACTATCAGAAGAATGGCTCATATGATAAAAAATAATACATACATTCTTCAAGTGTATATTTACAGAATGAAGAAGACGAGAAGACATTGAGGTATGCCCAACATTTTGTGAACAAGGCAAAATGTCACGTGAAAAATGTAGGTAGTGTGTGTCTTTTTGGCATATAGTAGTTAAAATCAAGTCTCCTCTCTTTAATATCCTTATCTGTGAGATGATTGCTTGTACAGCATGAGCAGCTTTCCTGTGACGGGCTGCACAACGCTTGAATCCACACATCTTTGAGATATGAATGCATTCGTGACGCTGCTGCTTTTGTTCCCCCCATCTGTGTGTGTGGCCCTGTTTGTGTGTGTGTGTGTACTCTGTCTTGTAAACGGCTGCCTTGAGTCTTGCCCGGAGCTGTTCCCCAGTGTCCTTGGCTGGATCCTCAGGGGGTCTGTAGGCGTGCTGGGACTGAGCTTAAGCGGGCGCCATGCATGAGCAGCCACACTGAAACCCTTTGGGTGTGGAGCCAGAGGGGGGGCAACATGAGAAGATCACACTGTCATTTTCTCCACAGGCAGCGACAGCCAGGTCAGCTCCGCATGAGGGCTTTGTGAGCGCCGAGAAAAGATGAGGAATTACACGTGAAAGAAAAGGTGCAGTGGTCGTTTGGAGGATGATTCATGGGCGAGAAGCATGGTTAAAGATGTATTATTCTACGATTCTTCCCGATGTCATGGTGGTTTTGTTTATCGTGTTGTTTTGAAAGATGCAATATGCAAAGCGGGCTTCGTCAGAGCAGACATATTATGCAAAATTGTCTTTTCTTAGCTTTCAACCGTATCACAAAATTGTTCCCTCTTCAAAAGAGACAGACTCCATTCTCACGATAATCGGAAATCCCCCTGTTTCTTCTGTCCTTCTGTTAAAAGCTTTGTTATCAAACATGGTTCACTGGGACCTCCTCAGGGTTAGGGACGTCATGGAAAGTTTGATAGGACGTGTGTGCATGGCATGGATCTATAATAATAACTGGATAGGGTATTACTAGCTTAAAGCTGTCCCACCCATGGGCACAGCGGGCGCCCGTGGTACTGCAAACTAAATTCACCCGGGCTACCCAGAAAAATGTCCCATAGAACTCAATGTATATTAAAACAGCACGACCTCAGCTGACAGAAAACCTACAGCTTTCAGAAATATCAGATTTTGTGGGGATTATAGTGTACCTTGTCATTATGAACTTTTTTTCTTCTTAAATCCTTCGGCTTTCTTTAAATCCACACTTTATTGCCACAAACTCTGCACCTTTCCTTACCGCTCTGGCTCCGCTCTGCTGCTGCTCTGATCAGCAGCTCTGATTGGTCAGAGCGCACCTGAGCCCCTCTGTGCACGTGCATGAGAGCCACATACGCGTATTTGGCGCAACGCATCATGGGAGATAATCCACTGCTCATAACCGGGAGGACCAGACGATGCCCAAATACAGGCATGTTCAACTAATCTCCCGGTCCCCATGAAGTCCCATGCACTACTGAGCACAAGCCATTCATTTGAATAGGGCGCCATCTTGGATCACCAGGGCTTGGTGCATGGATGACTAAATGGTGCCTCGCTTCTGTCAGTGTGCCCCAGGGCAGCTGTGGTTAGTTTATCACCACTGTTTATGGATTGAATGAATAATGAAACGTAAAGCGTCAAAAGCGCTGTATAAATCAGATGCATTATTATTTTGTTTTTTGTTATTTAGTTGTAGTAATGCAGAAACGTATAAGCCAAAAAATGCTTTGAAAAATAAGGTCCTGGAATTCTGGGGGTGCTAAGCTTTAGCTCGAGACTCTCGTTCACAACATGTGAATGTGACAGATGTAACAGCAGCACTGGATCACTTACAATCATTTAAAAGACTTTGTTGGCTGCATCCCAGACAGGGCACCGAGATGCACCAAGCAGCTTCTGAAAACTGTCAACAAGAGCGTGGAGCAAAACAACTGCTGCTCCAAACTTGAGGAAAGACTTTGTCAACAACGTGATGCAGGAAATGAGGGATGGCAGTCACACAGAAGAGGAGAGAACAGGCCACTGACAAACAGTCTACGGTCTACTGTGAACACAACGTCCACAACGAGAAAAAAAAACACAAAGACAGGAAGCAGTTCCGGTGAGTGTCTGGATGCTCCAAGACATCTGCTTGTGTCAACATTTGTGCGTCAGGCTGATAAACGCCCTACAGACTCAAAGTGGGCCTTTCTAGATCTACTATTTGAGATATATTGTTCTGAAAGTGGAGCAGATAATTTGAGGAACAAGAAGAGGAGAGTGTCTACATCCAGAGGACCGGCTTCCTCTCATAGAAACACACACACATTTACACACACACACACACACACACATCGGACATTGTCAATACAAGAAACTTGAGAGCCTGCAATGTACACACACCTAATGTCGTTACCGCAGCTAAAGCTAACAGGGCAAAAAAAGCTGCAACCCCTGGCAGTTTCAGTCCCATGACAATCCCAAAGTTTAATCCAAGACGCTCTCACAGGTGAAGATTAAAATACATTGAGAAACTCACTGTTACTTTTTAATTTAACTTGAGTAAAACATCAGTTGTCTGCCCTCTTTATACTGATACTGTTACTTTAACTTAATATTTAATGATAATGGACTACTTTAGACCAATAACAGAAAATGATATAAGAAAATTGTAGGGAGATGTGTGTGATTTGCGTTTAATTATTTCAAAATTGCACAAGATATATAGACAATTAATCACAGAAAAATGTAAAATAGGATCATTATCATAAGAGAAAACAAGAAAACCTGTGCATGGTTTGAAAAAGGATTGGTCGAAGCAAAACGTTATTTTAGTCCAAGTCCCTCTCAGCCACGGTTGGATGCCAAGTCGCTGTATAGAATATGTCCTGGATTTAGAAGCTTGTTTAGCAATTCTGATACTTTGCCATCTAAAGGGTTAATATTGGGTATTAGCACTGAAAAAAGCTGGATTGATGCATCTATAGCTGTCATCATACATTGACATCCACCCACCGACAGGCAGGTGGGATAAGAGCATGCTTGTAAAGGCTTCTTTTGAGGTTATTTTAGTCGTGGCTCATAAATACTTCACTGCATCTTATCGCTGTGATGTCTCAGCACAATTTACAACTTACCACTGCAAAATAACCTTTTCTCTTTCTCTGAATCCAGGATGCGGATCTATGGACACAGTGTATATGCTGTGTGTTGTCTCATATTGGCTGCAACATCTAAACTATAAGTACTGGATCAATAGTACTTTCTCTGTATCCTTTGCAAACAAGAACAATTTGTCGATCTTTGCAGAGCAGACAGACATAACACAGACAGTGGTTTAGCAAAACAAAAAAGAACATCCTTCCAAAATGTCAGCAAGTTATTAAATTCTTCCGTGATGCAAAAGAGCAGACCACAGCGCGGTGGTGAGTGTGTGGGAGAAGAGAGGCTGCTTTTGGAGTTCAACAGCCAAATCCTCTGCTTTTTGTCAAACTAAGATCAAGCAATAACTTTGTTTGAATGAAGAAACTTTTGAAAGATTCTTTTTTTACGCAGAATTGCCTTCAACACACTCATCAATGTTTTACTTTTGAATGCGCTGGAAAACGGCAGCAAGTCCTAAGTAGCTCTGAAACACTTGTTGTTTTGTGGCCTGTCCTGCTCCACCTGTCGTTTTTCATCCCCAGTTCTCAATAACTTGTGTTGCCCATTTGTAGTAGGTATAGAAGAGGTTCTTTATCCTCTCTGATAAAGAGAAACAGCTAAACTCCAAATCCTTCTAAAAAAACCAATGCAACCACTTAAGAACGGAATTGTGCAGCTAATTTGTATTGTGTGTTTTTATATACACATATTTACGACTGGATCATTCCCATAGTTACGGAGGGGAAACTACTGAATTAACATCATCAAGTTAATCATAGTCCATACATGCTTGAATGCTAGTTGAAAGTGTTCAGTCATTTATTATGACTCCAGCTGTGAGCAGCGTTGTCTTTGATAGCTAGCTACAAGCTGAGTGTTTGGCTGATAGAGATACAGCGGTTTCCAAGAGCATTTATTTCACTCTCCGTAACTATGGAAATGATCATGTTGCGAATACGTGTCTAACTGTAAGAACTGTATGTTTTTTAAACGGTTTGAGGATTGATTTGTGAATACCTTTTGGCCTGGATGCCTTAAGGTGATTTTCTGGAGTTTGTCAGAAAAAAGTGAGAGAGGTACATGATTTGAACCCCCCCCCCAAAAAAAAAACAACCCAAGCTTCCTCCGCCTTTCTTTCTGATTGGTCTAGCCTACTTGTCTGTGCACACGCCAGGTCAATGGTTAAAGCAGCAGCAGTAGAACGCTTCATTGATTTCACAGACTCTCCCATCACCTCTGTGGAGTCCTTTCGTTTCCTGGGCACCACCATCACCCAGGACCTCAAGTGGGAGCCGACCATCAGCTCCCTCATCAAGAAGGCCCAGCAGAGGTTGTAACTTCCTGCTGCAGCTCAGGAAAGCCAAGCTGCCTGCACAGATCTTGGTGCAGTTCTACATGGCCATCATCGAGTCCATCCTCACCTCCTCCATCACCGTGTGGTTCGCTGGAGCCACAGTCAGGGACAAGCAGAGAAGGTGATCGGCTGCAGCCTCCCATCGCTGCAGGACCTGAGCTCGAGGCCGGGCTGGTCGTATCACAGCTGACCCATCTCACCCAGCACATGGACTATGCTGTTGGACTCTTGAACACTTCATAACCTGTAACCTTTACTCCCGCCCTCTAGAAGTCCCCTACTGGTCTTTATAAAGTCCCCTACTGCCCTTTATAATGTCACTTACTGCCCTTATAATGTCCCTTTACTCTGCTGTCACCTTACATTGTTTGCACCATGTGCACTTGTATATTGTAAATAGTAATTGTAATTATTATTTTAAATGTATTCCTTAGAAGTGCTTTTTATTTTTTATTTTCTTATTATGCCTTCTCTACCCTTTCCTCTCTTTCTAACTGTTGCAATGAGCCAAAGAAATTTCCAATTCTGTGACTTCCTGTTACTTACGTGGCAATAAAAATGATTCTGATTTGAATGTAATTTCAAAGCTTTGTTCCGTATTTCTTGATAACGAACCCCTCAAACCAATAATGAGCGCTGCCCTTTGGCAACACACTCTGTGCTTGTAACTCAGGTGTGTAAAATACAAAGATTACTCCTGTCACAAAAGGCTTTCAGCGCCCGTCACAAACCACTACTGTCTGTGTAAGAGAAGCTATTGAAGCTAGCCACGCTCAAAAACAAAAATATCAATCAATCAACACATTTAAATGTTAATCGGAGGATACATTATACATATACATTCTTATCACACGTGCAGGGAGGTTTTCAGAATTATCTGGTAAAGTTCCATTCCATTCCATTCCATCTTCTTCCGCTTCATCCGTTGCCGGGTCGCGGGGGCAGCAGTCTAAGCAGAGACGCCCAGACTTCCCTATCCACACACACTTCCTCTAGCTTGTCTGGGGGGACCCCAAAGTGCTCCCAAGCCAGCTGAGAGACATAGTCCCTCCAGCGTGTCCTGGGTCTTCCCTGGGGCTTCCTCCCGGTGGGACGTGCCCGGAACACCTCCCCAGGGAGGCGTCCAGGAGGCATCCGGAACAGATGCCCGAGCCACCTCAACTAGTTCCTCTCGACGTGAAGAAGCAGCGGCTCTACTCCGAGCTCCTCCCGTGTGACTGAGCTCCTCACCCTATCTCTAAGGGAGCGCCCAGCCACTCTGCGGAGGAATCTCATTTCGACCGCCTGTATCCGCGATCTCGTTCTTTCGGTCATTACCCAAAGCTCATGACCATAGGTGAGGGAGGGAACGAAGATTGACCGGTAAATCGAGAGCTTTGCCTTTCGGCTCAGCTCCCTCTTTACCACAACGGTCCGAAACAGCGGCCGCATCACTGCGCACGCTGCACCGATCCGCCTGTCAATCTCACGCTCCATCCTTCCCTCACTCGTGAACAAGACCCCTAGATACTTGAACTCCTCCACTTGAGGAAGGACCTCCCCACCCACCTGAAGAGGGCAAGGCACCTTTTTCCGGTCGAGCACCATGGCCTCAGATTTGGAGGTGCGGATTCTCATCCCAGCCGCTTCACACTCGGCTGCAAACTGTCCCAGTGCATGTTGCAGGTCCTGGTTCGTTGGAGCCAACAGGACGACATCATCCGCAAACAGCAGAGATGAAATCCTGTGGTCCCCGAACCGGACCCCCTCCAACCCCTAGCTGGGCCTAGAAATTCTGTCCATGAACACAGTGAACAGAACCGGTGACAAAGGGCAGCCCTGGCGGAGGCCAACATGCACCAGGAACAAGTCTGACTTACTGCCGGCAATGTGAACAAAGCTCTGGCTCCGGTCATACAGGGACCGGACGGCCCTCAGCAGAGAACCCCGGACCCCGTACTCCCGGAGAACCCCCCAAAGGACACCCCGGGGGATTGAGGAGAACCTCGAAGTATTCCTTCCACCGCCCGACAATATCCCCAGTTGAGGTCAGCAACCCTCCACCCGCACCGTACACAGTGTTGGCAAAGAACTGCTTCCCCCTCCTGAGGCGCCGGATGGTTTGCCAGAATCTCTTTGAGGCCGACCGATAGTCATGCTCCATGGACTCTCCGAACTCCTCCCAGTCCCGGGTTTTTGCCTCTACAACAGCCCGGGCCGCGGTGCGCTTGGCCTGCCGATACTGGACAGCTGCTTCAGGAGTCCCATGAGCCATCATTGCTCGATAGGACTCCTTCTTCAGCCTGACGGCATCCCTTACTGTCGGTGTCCACCACCGGGTTTGGGGATTGCCGCCGGGACCAGCACCAGAGACCCTGCGACCACAGCTACGAGCCGCCGCACCGGCGATAGAGGAAGAGAACATGGTCCACTCGGACTCAATGTCCCCCTCCTCCGCCGGGACCTGGGAGAAGCTCTCCCGGAGGTGTGAGTTGAAAGTCTGTCTGACAGGGGGCTCAGCGAGACGTTCCCAGCAAACCCTCACTACACGCTTTGGCCTGCCAGGTCTGACCGGCTTCCTCCCATGCCAGCGGATCCAACTCACGACCAGGTGATGATCGGTTGACAGCTCCGCCCCTCTCTTCACCCGAGTGTCCGAGACACGCGGTCGAAGGTCAGATGATACGACAACAAAGTCGATCATCGACCTCTGGCCTAGGGTGTGCAGGTGCCACGTGCACTGGTGGACACCCTTGTGCTCGAACATGGTGTTCGTGATGGACAAACCGTGACTGGCACAGAAGTCCAACAACTGAACACCGCTCGGATTCAGACCGGGCAGGCCGTTCTTCCCAATCACCCCTCTCCAAGTGTCACTGGCATTTCCCACATGGGCGTTGAAGTCCCCCAGGAGAATAACGGAGTCCCCGGTTGGTGCACCGTCCAGTACCCCTCCCAAGGGTACTCTGCACTGCTGTTAGGCCTGTAAGCCGTCACAACAGTGAGAGACTTGTCCCCCACCCGCAGGCGGAGGGACGCGACCCTCTCATTCACCGGGGAGAACTCCAACACGTGGCGGCTGAGATGGGGGGCAATGAGAATGGCCACCCCAGCTCGCCACCTCTCCCTCTGGTAAAACTTTACGACAAAATGCAATCGCAGTTAACCCAGAAGTAACTATTAACATTAATTGAACATTTTAGGACACATTTGCAGTGGATCTGATTATGGATATAGGTTGAGTTTATAAATGGGTAACTCGGCGCGGATATTCAGAATTCTTTGTTCAGTTTTCATGTAGTTCCAGAGCTTAGTGGAGGCTTGATTCAGAGGCTCTGTGAAAACAAACAACTGAGCATGCGCGCAGCTACGAGCACAAGCGCACAGCTCTCGTGATGATTGACAGCTCTTGGCATCACTTGATTGGTTAAAGTGGACAGCATTGTGGATGGCTATGGCTAAGAGAAGGGAAGGCGCTACTTACTACCCGTAATATTACAATACATAAAATGACTTATTTTATATCAGCATTTAAGCCCAGCAGGTCAATTTAATACAATTCTTAAAACATGTAATTCATTTAGAGTTCCAGACTATCACGTTAAGAAAAAAGGTCTGAATGAGATGTTCCTGGTTAAATCAAGGTAATAAAAAACTAAAACAATGTGTGGAAATATAGTCCAAAAAATTGACGAAAGAGAGTCCAACCTGGGTGAGTAAACATCCAAGCACGATTGTATAAACTGTTTTTTCTTACCCCTGAGGCCTTCGAATGATGCTATAGAAACAAACAATCACTATTATTCAGTTCCATTGCCAGGATTTGAACAGAGACATTTGTGATGGCAGCTCCAGACCCATATTAGTCGGCCCGCACGCTGCGCTAACCCTTTGCGTTGCGGGCACCTTTCCTGTTCGCCCATAGATCAGCTCAAGTCCTCACTCCGAAGCCCTGCTGTTGATGAAGTGAGACTGTACCCAAACAACCACAACAGATCTCTTTGTCACCGGCGGACAGCATGCTCTCTCAGTCCGTCTGGAAGAGTGACTGATGAAACGCACCCCCCCCCCCCCAAAAAAGCACACACGCAAAGAAAATAGCCGAGTCGGCGCGTTCACCCAGCGGACGCCCGCACACAAGATTGATATTCCATCAGCGTTTGTTTGTTTAGTCCTAAATCTACCGAGAGTTTGCTCATAATATATTAACAACAGAACAATTCCATATGAGTTGTTTTTAAAGACGTCTGTCAGCAGTCTTTCTCCGTGAGGAAGCAGAATCTATGAGCGCGTTGACGACTCGCCCATTTGTTTTTCCATCTGCTTTGGATTTGCCGTGCGTAATAATACATCAGCACAATGCAGTTTTTGTTGTTTGAAAAGTTACAGCAATTCCCAGGTGGCCAGACTTGTTTTTTTTTTTCCGCAAGCTGAAGAAATAAAAATGTGTCCACTACTAACCCTACTATAGACGATCAGACGGAGAAGGTAACAGTAGCGTCAAATCTCCACATAACCTCATTTGTGGAGTTTGATTGAAATTATACAACATCTGCAAGTCGCATTAAGCCTTGACTTTGAATGACACGATTTAAGAATGTCATGACTTTGATTTTGAATGAGCCTAATGGTGTTATAGCTCGTCTGCAGCATGAATGCGTCTGGGAAAAGATTATGTCCAAAACGCTGTGGTCAAAATACAATACAATTTACAATACAATTTATTCTTTGTATAGCCCTAGGTCACAACAGAAGTCATCTCAGAGGACTTAACAAAACCATTGAAATCACCAACACAGGTCAGAGAATCAACAGCTTAAGAATAGGGCAGATTTCAGGATTTCTGGTGTCAATGCAAGATTCTACTAATTCCATTTCTGGAGAAATGCTGTGGCCACAGACTGACAGAAACAAATGCTTTGACAAACAGGCATTTCCATATAGAATTTAAAAACGTTCCCATATTTTAACTACATTTGAATCGTTAGTACTTTGGTCACTGTTATGCAAATGTTACCAATGAAAACTTACTAAATAGATGATAGATTGATAGATAGAAAAGATAGATAGATACTTTATTGATTACCTGTAGGAGAAATTCAAGTGTCCAGTAGCAGAAAAAAAAAATACAAAAAAAAAAGAGACTGAAGGAATATGTACAAGGATTATATATTAGTAATAACCATGGTTTGTTTCTACACATACCAGTGCATGCAAGAGGACTGGTGGATGGTCTGTGTCCCCAAGTCCCTATTTATGCACAGGACCCACCCAGTCTTACCTGCTTCAAAGAAACAATCACTGGGTTTAAGATAACCGTTTGTATTGTGTGGTTCTTACAGTGTGATGTTATTACATTATCTGGAAGGGTGTCCGTGGAGACATGCAGGTGACACCTCTCAGCATGTGTGAGTGTGTGTAAATGACAATGTGCATGATACAGGAGAGTGGGTACACAATCAAATTATACCTCCTCCTTTTGAACACTTATTTTTTGTGCTGTACTAGTATTTATATATAAGATCAGATCCGCTGAAGCGTGACAGCGCCCGGCACTCAACCTTGGCATGTCCTTCACCAGCAACACTTACAATAGAATGGCAATCCGCAAAAGATTTTGTATCGCCCTTGTCGTTATTTTCCAATCTTTCTATGAACTTCCAACCTTGATAATGAGAACCAAAGAATATCATATTTAATTTGAAAGCTGTTTTTCTTGATAAAACACTTTGATTCTAAACACTGATCTCAAATAATTAGTCATAGTTGAAATATACATATAACCAACCAGTCTGCAATCCTCCACCTTCTTTACTACTGTAAATGTCCCGATTTAGTTCAATGCAAACAAACCAGCACTCATTATCTTCAGAAATATCTACTAGAAAATAATATACACACAATTACTTCTAAAACTTAAAATATGAATTTGGAAAAATAACAACATGGATTAGATTCATAATAACCTTTTACAAGGTAAAGACGTGAAAGAATGCACCAACAACATTCTGCATTTAACAGCAGCTGTGAAAATGGAAACTAAAACTAGAGCTTTGCGTGGTTTCGTTTGGACAGACAAAGGAGTAGAATTCTCCTCCGTGTGGCGGTCGACGCACAGGTAAATAGTTAGTGTATCCGCCGCCATTGTTGTTCACGTTTGATCTCGGCTACTGCGCATGTCTACAAAGATGGCGCCTCATACGGTCGACATGGCTCTTTGCTGCTCTCTTTTTCTTTTGTTTTTACTTTTTAACTGCGCATCTGGCTGTTCCTACACCCGTGAGGAACTTATGAACATCCGACCCACCGTTCCCATGGACCTATTGCCTGTTTTCTTGGCATCTGCGGCTGATTTAGTTCATGTTCTAGCCAAAAAAGTGTGGGCCCGTAAAAGGGGAAGGCGCGGAGGCCTGCTCGTGCGTCTTAGGAGGAGAGGAGCGCGCACAGCTCTCCCCGGCATTTTTCTCTCCAACGTACGCTCACTGGGCAATAAGATGGACGAACTCAGCCTGCTCATGAGAAGAAACAAGGACTTCGCCACATCCTGTGTCCTCTGCTTCACTGAGACCTGGCTAAATGAGCGGATCCCGGACTGCGCTCTGGAGCTGCAGGGCTTTGGGCTGTTCCGCGCGGATCGCCATTGTGCGCTCTCAGGGAAGAGCAGAGGCGGAGGGCTGTGTTTCTACGTCAATACAAACTGGTGTAACGATGTGACAGTGATCTCCAAGCACTGCTCTCCTGCTCTGGAATATCTTTTCATTCATTGTAAACCATATTACTCCCCGCGCGAAATTGTTTCATTCATTCTTGCCTCTGTTTACATACCGCCATGCGCGGACGCGCGCGAGGCTCAGCGCGCACTCGCAGAGCAAGTACTGTGTATGGAACGCTTATACCCGGACTCTCTGATTATTATCCTGGGGGATTTTAATAAGGGAAACTTGAGCCAGGAATTACCCAAATACAGACAGTTTATCAAATGCCCGACCAGAGAGGAGAACACTCTGAATCACTGTTACACCACCGTGCGCGGAGCTTTTCGCGCTGTTCCCAAGCCAGCCCTCGGCTTCTCAGATCACTCCATGATACATCTGGTTCTGTCACGTCACGTGGGTGAAAAATAAATGAGGCCCAAAAGGCAAAAACTGCAAAAAGATGGATTTAATGAAAGTAATACAAATCAAGACCTACCAAAAACACAGGGAACGGACAGAACTAAAACAGACTAGGAAAGACAATGACGGAACAGGGAGTGAAGGAACACACAGGGCTAAATACAAGACTAACGAGACACATGTTAGGATTTAAGCAGACAGAGACGGATCGTGGTGTGCCAAACTCTGGAAGTTTATTTAAGTTTCTCTCAAGTTCCACTGGTTTACTCTGTTTCTTTCTCTCAGACAGAATAAAGGCAGTACACAGTTTATATAGTCATTGTCACGTCACACATCGAAAGACATACGTGTCACAAAGAGACAGTCACATCATAGTCATAACATGGAGTCCTTGTAGAGTTCTTGTACAGTCCTGCACGTAGGCCATATTGCTATCTAATACTAATACCCTCCCCTTTGATCACATAATCACATGTGATCACTCAATTTGATCAATCAATAAAGTGGAAAAAGAAAAAAAAAATTCTAAAAAAAACTTTAAAAAATTATTAAAAACAAAGAAAATGTATGCATTACACTCATAATCATCAAATCAATATCAGTGGATTTTATCCTCTATCCTGGGAAAAAACAAAACAAATAAAAATAAAGTAAATAAATAAACAAAAAAACCCAAAAACAAATCAAAAATAAAAACAAACAAACACTATTGGACACACAAGAACTCAGCAGATTCAGTCAAAACACAGACAAAAACGAGTCTCAAATTAGAAGCTAATTTCACTTTTCTTATTCTATACTTTTATTCTAATGATAATTGTTTACACTTCACTTCACTGTATTTTCACTATTTAATCTTAGACTGTGTACTTTACTTTCACTATTCACTATAGTTTAAAACTATTCTAATCTATTCACAAATATGTTTGCATATTTGATTCTATTGAGCCATATTCTTAAACATACATTTTAATCTAATAAATCTCTCTGTGGTATTATACTCTAATTATCAGTGGCTTATTGTTAGTGGGATTTTGTTCCATGTCTATTCTCATTCTCAGGAATAAAACTGAACACAGTAAGGCAAATGGTCAACATTTACACTTCTATAGTGGTCAGTGATTTATTACTTTTTATTATCTCAAGATATTATTGTCAGGCAGTTTGGGATGAATGCACATCTTTAATCAAATTAGTATTATCCTTACAAGAGCTAATCTATTTTAGCAGGTTTGGGGTTGGGGTCAGTTATTCTACAATGGCGTTTGTGCTGGAAACTTCTCAATATCTAAATATCTACTATTGTGTTTTTGGGCTACACCCCAATACATCAAAATGCTTTTAAATGCTTTTGAATCTCTGTTGGTTGTAATCTATCTCATTGATCTAAGCTACTTTCATGAACTTTTTGTATTGTCAATATTCACTCATGTGTGAACACAAGTGAATTTGGCAAGTATCTAATAAAACTGTACATAAACTGTAATTAACTTTATCTACTTTTGAAGTAAATGCTTGTGAACCTATGTTGAAGGAAATGGTCCTTTTACCATTTGATATTAGCACTGGCTAAGAATATTCTCTATTTTTGAAAGCATCTATGGTTGATGCATTTATCTAATTCTATTTCTACACTATTTTTTAACTCCAAAGCTCGGTTGCAGCTTGAGCCAGGCATATTTCTACTCTAACTCTTATGTGGAAATGTTTATGAACAACAAAGGAAGTCAAATTCTACTTTTTTACTACTATTTAACATCTACTAAAACGCTACAATACTCATACTTTATCATTTTCAAAGTTTTTGTCTGTCAGATGTCTGAATACTTAACATGTATATTGCATTTGGTCACAGGTTCTGGTTGTAGCAATAGCATCGGCAATAGACGTTTTCATTGGCTGGTTCTTGTTCTGCAAATGGCTGTGTCCAATAGATCATCAGATGTCCAGAAGCTAGGGACAAACAAAAACAAAAGAAAGAATCATGAGTATCTCTCTCATTTAGCACTCATCAATGTATGATTTCAGAAATATAAACATCACTCCCCAGTTTTTCTCTCTCAGGTCCTCAGGTCCTCAGGTCCCCTGAGGGTGAGTCTCAGTCGTCATCAGGTCAGGTCATAGAGAGATGTCATCTTGGTCATCAGTAGGGTCCAAGCCATGGTTCTGGTCTCCAGATGCACATCAGATCTCCAGATACAGTCTTTTCACTTGAAGCACATCAGGTCATTTGCGATGCACTTCTGGTCAATGGTGCAGTGTCTCAGTTCCTGTACACAGCTTGTTATGCAATAGTTACTCTCTATGGTTAAGTCACTTTGATTCTACTTTAAAGACAATTTCTATTCATGCTGTTGCTAATGTCCCTCAGACAAAAAGCAAGCGCAATGATTCAGTTTACTTCTCTAATTTGTGTTTTTATCAGATCTAATTCTAATCAATGTAATTACTTCACACAGTACAAAATCAACAAATCAAAAGTGTCAGGACAGACGTCAATTATCTCCATGACAATATAGAATTCAAATGAACATTTCTGGTCTCAAAAAATACAGATTCAACTAAAGATTCAAGTGATAGACAATTAAAAATATGTGTTTACATTGGAGTAAACTTTTAAAATGCTTTTTTTTTTCTCATGTTCTGCTTTTTCATGTATCTATATGTAAATGTGAATGTGTGAGTGTATGTGTGTGTATGTGTGTATGTGAATTTTGGGGTTGTTTCTCCAGACTCCTCGAACCACCCGTAGGTGTCAAAGGTCACACTGTGGTGATGCAAACCAACTGGACACACTTTCAACTGCCTCTAGGTCTCTACCTGATGCTCCACCCATCACTGCCTCCAGAAACCTCCACTTTGTGGCCCCGGTCTCACTCCCACTTACTTCTGTAGTGGGGGGAGGGGCGTAGAAGTGGCATTGTTGCCCTTTGCTCTTAGCTCTGTGGCCTGTGGCTGGGTGGGCGTTGCGCTGTCCAGTGTCCAGCAGTGACCTCTCGTACAGTGAGGCAGAGTCTGAAAAACAATCCTTGAGACGGCCAATTTAAAAACAACAGATACAGTATCAGTTTGTGAATGAGATTGTTTTTCTCCCTGAAGTCAAAACAATTTTGGAGCGCTCTGGGTTTTCCCAAGCGCTATGTAAATAAAAGATTACTTATTATCTTACTAATGATGACATTTTTAAAACCAGAAACTCTCAATATAAAAAACAAGACTCAAATCTCTTAAACCTTCTTAAACTTTAAAATATGTATTATGTACTTTTGTACTGTGTGATTAATTATCTATGCATCCTTGGGTTTCTTGAAAGACGCCATGAAATGAAATTATTAAAAATCTCTATAGAAATGAACATTAATTTGTAAAAACATTTAAAACAAAACTTGAAATCAAACAAAAGATTTAGCTCCAGCTAAACTGGATTTGGTTCAATAAAACTCAATTGTGCGTCGGAGCTGCCTCCTCCTGTCTCTGAGCAGCAGCAAGGTCACGCGTGTAGTCAAAACAAAAACAAAAAGTCACCACTTGCAAGGTGAATTGGGTGAATTGGGTAGTTTAACTTAATAATACTTTTACAGCCTAATTCCCTCTTTCTTTTTTAGACGAAGTCTATAATCAATAATCAATTTTAACACAGATTCTAATTTAAATGTTTGAAAAACGGCTTTTGTAACTAAAATAAAAAATACATGAAAAAATTCTCACTAACAGCTATGAAATATCAGATACAATAATGGACTCAAAAGATAAGTAGCAGATTTAAAAAGAATGGAATCTAGAAATATGTTAGGTCTAAAAAGAATTGCACAGCTTTTAGCACTAATATTTGGGTTTCAAAAACATATAATATTCAAAACTTATTCACTAATGGTGTTTAAAAACGTTTAACTGTGTCATAACACAATGTTCAATGGCAAATTTCGCAAATTTAACGGAATAACAACTATGAAAAGCCTAAATCCTAAAAGCAGTAGCTTTGCTTCAGATTCAGAGCCAGAGCAGCGAAGGAGGGGGCCGTTTCCCTGACAACGGCAGCAGATAGAGATGTGCACACACAGGCAAAAAGATACAGAAGAATAACTTTCAAGATTACTTTGTTAAGCGAATATAACTGATGTTGTTCTTTATACTTTTGTCATCCAAATCTAGAAGTGATCACTTTCCACACTAGTAACAAAAGGCACTCTTGTCTTTAACGTACGCTTCTATTTTATCGAGGTAGCAAACTAATTTAAACTTAAAATCTCTTTCTAAAAAACAAAAACAACTGTTGGATACAACCCTCTCATAGCTCAACTGTAGATAAAACTCGGCAAAAAATGTAAATATCTCACAAAAGCTCTCATAGCTCAACTTTAGATAAAACTCTGCATTCTCCGGTGAACTCTGTTCACTCCAAAAACAAACGAACTAAAAAACAGAAAAACTCCCTTTTTCTGTATGTAATTTAAACCGTGATCACTGAAATATTGTTGCTTCTTTACTTTTGTCATTTATCAGCCTGAAATTCGTCAATTTCAAAGCTTTTGTAACAAAGGCCTCCTTAACACGTTTCCCTTTTTATTGCTTTTAATTTTACACTTTTGGATCCAACACTTTTCTCTGGCTAGCAAGGGGCCTCTACCCCGGTAATTACTTAGAAAAGGGCCTCTACCCTGTAATTACTCTTTTTCTCTTCTCAAGGGGCCTCTACCCCGGTAATTACTCTAAAAAGGGCCTCTACCCTGTAATTACTCTTTTTCTCAAGGGGCCTCTACCCCGGTAATTACTCTAAAAAGGGCCTCTACCCTGTAATTACTCTTTCTCTGCCCTGACTACTTCAAAGGACAGGGACCCCGATACGTCAAGGGGTTCCTTTTTCCTATAGGGACTGGTTACCCACACAGCTAACCTGTTTTCTACAACATAAGACATGACAAAGACGTGACAAAGACAAAACAAAGAAAATTTGATTTAGAGAGATTTGGACAGACCTCCGGGACAGCTCAAAATTTAGCTAGTATCCAATTATGCAGACTTTACATATTAAAAAAGGTGTCTGCTTACCTTATTTTCTTTGTCCGGACTGTTCGAGAGGTCGACCAACATCTTTTCCGCGTCAAAAAATTCAATTTAAACACAAAACAGAGAAAGTGAGGGAGCAAGAGCAAGCCCATCCAAAAGCGAGCCCTTTCAGCGTCCACTGGGATTTCTCCCCTTCCAGATAACGTGCTGTTGCTCCCACACGGCGAAAAAAAGAAACAGAGGAAATTCCCTCAAAACAATCCAGAGAATGGCACAAACCGAGCCGCGCATTCTCCACCAAATCTGTTAGGATTTAAGCAGACAGAGACGGATCGTGGTGTGCCAAACTCTGGAAGTTTATTTAAGTTTCTCTCAAGTTCCACTGGTTTACTCTGTTTCTTTCTCTCAGACAGAATAAAGGCAGTACACAGTTTATATAGTCATTGTCACGTCACACATCGAAAGACATACGTGTCACAAAGAGACAGTCACATCATAGTCATAACATGGAGTCCTTGTAGAGTTCTTGTACAGTCCTGCACGTAGGCCATATTGCTATCTAATACTAATACACAGGTGAGACAGATGAGGGCAGGACAGGTAATCAGACAACAGGAAGTACAACCAAAGAAGACACAGGAATAACACATTTCAAAATAAAACAGGAAATAAACTTAAACCATGACAGGTTCCTGCTTACAGACAGAGACTAAAGCTCTCGAAACCTGCAATGAGGAGCTCCAAAGTGTGGTCTGATGAAGCTGTGGAAGAGCTGCGCGCATGCATGGAATCTACAGACTGGGACCTTTTCAGAGCTGCCACAGATAGTTTGGATGAATATACGGACACTGTGACGTCATACATTCACTTCTGTGAGGATAGCATCATTCCAACAAGGACCAGGGTCATCTATAACAACGACAAACCCTGGTTCACTGCTAAACTCCGGCAGCTCAGGAAAGCAAAGGAGTCTGCTTTCAGGGAGGGGGACCGCAGCGGCTACAAAGCAGCTAAATATCAGTTCAGGAGAGAACTGAAAGCAGCCAAGTCCCGGCACAGAGAACGACTACAGGAGCAGTTTGGTAACAACGATACTGCTTCTGTCTGGAGGGGCCTACGGGAGATCACCAACTACAAACCCAAAGCCCCCCCCTGTGCTGACGACCACAAGCTAGCTGACGATCTGAACTTATTTTTCAGTCGCTTTGATGCTGCCCCTGACACCTCTCCCTCCCCCACCCCCCACTACTCTAACGACCCACCCATCAGCCCTGCCCCCAGCCTAACAATAGCCGCTAAAGAGATTAAACAACTCTTCTTGAGGCTGCACCCCCGCAAAGCTCCTGGCCCGGACCACGTGTCTCCGGCCACTCTGAGATACTGCGCCAGTGAGCTTACTCCTGTGTTCACGGACATTTTCAACACCTCTCTGCAGTCCTGCCATGTCCCGGCCTGCTTCAAATCCTCCATCATTGTCCCCGTCCCGAAGAAGCCCAGGATCACAGGACTCAATGACTACAGACCTGTAGCACTTACGTCTGTCGTCATGAAGTCATTTGAACGCCTGGTTCTCTCCCATCTCAAGTCCCTCACCTCCCCCCTCCTGGACCCCCTGCAGTTCGCCTACAGAGCCAACAGATCTGTAGACGACGCCATTAACCTGGCCCTCCACCACATCCTACAGCACCTGGACTCCCCGGGGACCTACGCCAGGGTCCTGTTCGTGGACTTCAGCTCTGCCTTCAACACAATCCTGCCATCCCTGCTCCAGGACAAGCTCTCCCAGCTCAACGTGCCCGATTCCACCTGCAGGTGGATCACTGACTTCCTGACGGACAGGAAGCAGCGAGTGCGTCTGGGGAAGAATGTCTCGGACTCTCGGATTATAAATACAGGAGCCCCACAGGGCTGTGTTCTTTCTCACCTGCTCTTCTCCCTGTACACCAACCACTGCACCTCCAGCCACGACTCCGTGAAGCTGATCAAGTTCGCGGACGACACCACCCTCATTGGACTCATCTCCAACAACGATGAGTCCGCCTACAGGAGGGAGGTGGACCGGCTGGTGTCCTGGTGCAGTGGTAACAACCTGGAGCTGAACGCCCAGAAGACAGTGGAGATGATTGTGGACTTCAGGAAGAGCACTGTCCCCCCACCCCCACCCTCCGTGATGGACTCCCCCATCACCTCTGTGGAGTCCTTCCGTTTCCTGGGCACCACCATCACCCAGGACCTCAAGTGGGAGCCGACCATCAGCTCTCTCATCAAGAAGGCCCAGCAGAGGATGTACTTCCTGCGGCAGCTCAGGAAAGCCAAGCTGCCTGCACAGATGTTGGTGCAGTTCTACACGGCCATCATCGAGTCCATCCTCACCTCCTCCGTCACCGTGTGGTTTGCTGGAGCCACAGTCAGGGACAAACAGAGACTACAGCGCATTGTGCGCTCTGCAGAGGAAGTGATCGGCCGCAGCCTTCCATCGCTGCAGGACCTGTACGTCGCCCGAGCTCGAGGCCGGGCTGGTCGTATCACAGCCGACCCCTCTCACCCTGCACATGGACTATTCCAACCACTCCCCTCAGGCAGGAGGCTGCGGTCCATCAGGACTAGAACCTCCCGCCACAAGAACAGTTTCTTCCCCTCTGCTGTTGGACTCTTGAACACTTCTTAACCTGTCCCTCCGCCCTTTATAAAGTCACTTTACTGCCCATCATACGTCACTTTACTTCACTGTACTGCTGTCACCTTACATTGTGTGCACCATGTGCACTTGTATATTGTAAATAGTAACTGTAACTCTATTTTAAATTTAAATTTATTCTTTAGAAGTGTTTTTTATTCTTATTTTTATTATCTCTTTTTGACTGTTGCACTGAGCCAAAGCAATTTCCTAGTCTGTGACCTCCTGTTACTTACGTGGCAATAAAAATGATTCTGATTCTGATTCTGATGTCTGAAAGTATGTGAGGGGAAGTGGAGGTCAAAGCAGGCATACACTTCACCTTTTTCTTCACACATTCTGTGAAACAACCCCAGCTGAGCAGAGTATCAGTTCGGTTCTATTCTCCACGCTCGCGTTTTCACCTGAAACACCTTCTTCATATAAAAGGAAGGCCAAAAGATACCAAAGGCTTTACTGTCACAGAATCTCTTATAGGTGTCCAGGCGCCATCTATAAGTTGTTGGCGCCTGGACAAGTCTAGTGAACTAAAGTGGCCCTATTTCTAAAAAGTTTGGTATAAATGTGTAGCCAAAAACTATACCAACAATGGCCCGGTGGTTAGTGCTTCAAAGCAAGTAGGTCATCGGTTTGATTCTGCCTCTCGGCCTTTCTGTGTGGAGTTCCCCTGCCACTAAAAACATTTACAATCAGAGAGGGTGCGTGTTTGTGACTGTGACAAAAAGCTACAATCTGGTAAATTTACAGTTAATGCTGTTCTTTTTTTCACACTGCCCCATCCCAACAAACAAATAAATATTATTATGAAATATATATGTATGTTTTTATCTGCTTTAAATTGACTTGCTGCTGGTAGTGTACTTAAACTCTAAAAGCCTTAACCCTACACCTCACATTTCCACATACTATGAATCGTCCTCATTATATTTGTGGAACACATTACACAGGACGAGTGTGATGTGTGGTGGGGTGAGCAAGGGCGCAGTGACAGGCGGCCCCAGATAAGTGCTCCGAGGGGGGAGAGGGAAGAGGCGGGGGTCTTGGCAGGGGGCTGATGTTGGCTCCCTCTCCTCACCCACTCCCCCTGTGCCCTGACTTGTCCTGTGTTGTGTTGTCAGTCGCCACATGGAGCGAGAAGGCTGATGAAAGACGTGGTAAAACCAGTCTAAAGCCTCTACGCCTAAATAAAAAGGTGAAAGCTGACAACTTGGAAGATAATTCAGATTAAACAATATGCTAATGTTGTTCGCTGGAAAATGTAACTTAACGTCTGAAAGGATGCCATCTGTTGAGAATCTGATCTACAAATTAATGAGTGGCAGATTCCAAGCCCAAAGGCATGTGTGACTTTATTTAAGATTATTTAAGTATTGTGCTGTTGTCTCATTTAATATAATCTAAAATCACGTTTCCACCGCAGGAGTTCCTGGTAAAAGGAGGGGAATGGAACGTCTACCGTCCCCTCACTCGGCCCTCTCTGTGGCTGTGTCTCCACTGCAGAGTAGAGCCCCTCGGCGACGTCATGAGATTTGATTGCCACATAAGAAAAACTCATTACGCCAAAGCCATGTATTTATTTTACAGTCGTTGTTGTGGTCTTTGATAGTCCTCCTTCAGTTTTTTTAAAACGTTTCACTACATTGTTTTGGAGAGTGATGAATCCCCGGTGCTTCAAGGTTCCCTGATATGTCTTAATATCAAAATGCTCACAACAATTGTAAAAAAGCACTTTGTGATTCACTGGTCGGTGAAAGGCGCTGTATGAATAAAGTTTACTTACTAATTTATACCTTTTCATTCCACAGCGCTGCCTCACATCCCCCTGAATAAACAATCAATGTTGTTTGTTTTTTTCCAGTGGTTTCTGCTAGGCTAATGCAGCTGGATTTTTTTTATTTCTGCTGGCGTCAAAGCCTGCCATCAGCTTTAGCCATCAGCGTCGGGTAAACCTCAAGCCACACCAGGAGCTTTTCAGGGCTGAACTAAGTACCTAGCATGGAGGAGGTACTCCGTTGGGCCCCATAAAAGTTCCGGTAAATAGCCCTGTGGGGGAGGTTCCAGCAGTGGAGACATGCACCAAAAATTACTCTGAAGTTCCTGCAGTGGAAACGCGACTTATGACTTGTGCATTGAATATTTGAAGTCTTTAAATATTCAAAAGCTGCTACTTTTTTCAAGTTCTTTGGATCTTGCATTTTTTTTTTTAGAGCGCCATCTGGTGCAGGAAGGGATTTGGACACGGCTCGATCAGCTTTTGCTCTCCAGGGTTGATGACGTAGCACCCATTCCTGCTTTCTGGTGTGTTTATGTGGAAAATAAATTCTTGAATCTTGAAAACCTGCGGCTTGTATTCAACTGCAGCTTCAATGTAGATAAAAACTTCTCTCTTTCCAAATTCAGCTGCAGCAGTCTATAAACAGGTGCACTTTCAGCAAATACTGACGCTGCAACAAAGTACCAACCCAGCAGATCAACGCTTTTGAAATCAATGCTGTCATAGGATGTGAGAAATGCATGACAGAGCGATAAATTGTAATATCATATCTGACAATTTTAAGACCTCAATATTTGGGTTCAATCCATTTCAGAAAAGATCATCAACAAAGTAAAGAGCAGGGAGGATGCACCAAGCGCGATGAAGCTGGGATTCAGGAGAACTTGAATGCAGGAGAATAAAGATTACTCAAACATGCATGACATTCAAATCTACATCTACAACATTCTGGACCTTTTGGATACATTGTAATTCTAATTTTTTCAAGGAGCCTGCATGGACAATCTATTTTTTTACTCGGCATACTTTAGGTGAATCAAAAAGTCTCAGTGTCATAGAGGTGGTTTGCTACTTCACTCTGGCCAAAGAGAAGATTTGCTTTAAGTCATGGTTATGCAAAACTGGAGACATGAAATTTCCCCACTGTGGGAAAAATAAAGGTTTTATCATTAAGTCCAAAACAGTGCACAGCGGCAAGTCGTGATTGATGCATGGGAAAAGTGCCGTCTCTTTTATTTTGAATGGGATAACGCTGCGCTCGTAAAATCTCTTGCTTTCTGCACTTTTGAGGCAAATAAATACATCTATGCTCCGTGGTCACAAAAACACTCCAGTGTGAGTGAAGCCCCCTCCTCTCCAGTCTCACCTTTTCCTCACAGAAATAAACTATATTGATCCATTGCAAGAAATGACTTTGTTGCCACATCTCAGAACATAAGTTCTGTTGACTCAAGGACAAAATGAAAAAATAAATTGGCGTCTCGGTGTGATGAGTCTGACTAAAGGACCCCCGGGGTATTCAGGGTGGGTCCTCCTGATGGAGCTGGGCTGTTTCTCTGTGAGCTGCTGGGCTGTGGAAAGGGCTCACCCCACTACAGAGCCTGATCTTTTAGTAAGCTTGTTGAATATGTTTTCATCTGCAGAACATGCTCCTTCACTCCAACATGCCATCCTGCAGAAGAGTACACTGGCCTCTATGGTGTGAAAGAAATTTTGTAGCAAAAGGGGGAGTTGATATTGAAGGAAAGCAGCCTCCTTCAATAAAAAAACTAAAAACAAATTCAAGAGACAGTTCCACCAGTTTGTCATATGTTCATCAATACATCCTCTTTGGAAGTCTTCAGCGCCGTGCAGTCATTGTGGTGCAGGAGTTTGAAGTTCATGTTTACTTCTATACCACTTGGACCTCATGATAGAGGTGCTCCCCCACTCGGCATATTTTCTTTATTCAAAACAATAAAAAAAAAAAAAATCGTCCCAAAGTGGGGAATTGTTGTTGCAGCTCACATACAGGATTAGGATTGATACTTGAGAAATGAATATACCTTCTACAACATGACATCTCAAACTGAAGATGATCAATAAATGTTTAAAGAAACGTGACTCTTTAGTTTGTCCCAACAGAAAGACAAATTTGACCTCAATATTTTGCCTTCTTCTCATAAGAAAACATTGCATTATTGTCAAAAAAAGACAGACAATAAGAGCAAGATTTTCCAGAGTTCAATTAAAACAATATCTAATTATCTTTACAATTAAATATTAATACACAACTCTCTGAGCTCTTATTTCCCTAACTATCCCTATGAGCTGAGAAAATGTAACTATCCCTCCAGGCCTGAAAATGTACTGAGAGGACACCCAGGTGCTCTGCGATGTCCCCTCTCTCTCTGTCCCTGCTCAGAATGCTCTTCAAAATGTCCTACCAACAGTTTTATTAAATGTGTAGAAAGAGAGCGGAAGTGCCTCCTAATACGTCATCTGGATCCTTTCTAGTCCCTTGAGTCTGGTCTGGTCTGGTTTTGGGTCTCATCCCTTGTCCCGGTAAGAGGGGCATGCTCTGTTCCTAAAAGAATACTTATTTCACAGAAACCAACCTTGTCCTCGAATCTTCCCTGAATTCACTGACTAGACTACGGCCTTTTATGCAAACACCTAATGATTAATATAAGAACACTTAAAAAAACACTTGATGATTAATCATTAGCATAAAACATTTTATAGAGACATTTCTGAAATTTACAACAGTATCCATGTTCAAAAGATCCCTTTTAGTAAGTTACTGTTTGACTCTTTGGGCTGAGAGGTGATTGGTTGAGTGAGGGTGGTCCTCTCTTTTTTCCTTCATTGTCTAAAAAAATCCAATCTGAATATGAGAGAGAGGCCAAAAATGCTTTCATTAGTGACAGCATAGAGACATGTTATTTTTTTAAGCCACCATTATTG
The DNA here is from genome assembly GCA_964034765.1 of Knipowitschia caucasica. NCBI lineage: Eukaryota > Metazoa > Chordata > Actinopteri > Gobiiformes > Gobiidae > Knipowitschia > Knipowitschia caucasica. The sequence continues at coordinate 11,420,010 of OZ035824.1, read as the reverse complement.
CTCCAAACTGTGTTATTTAAAGTGTGTAAATTGAGCAATTCTGCTTGTATACATGCTTGATTGCCATCTCTTGCACATAATCCCCCATTGGTATAATCACAAACATCACCACTATCACTGATGTTGATGTGCATTTTTGTTTTGGAATATTTATCATCTCGACTAAATGAAGAGGCTTTTTGCAGACTCATTTACTCACTCCGAGCAGATGCATCTCACCCGCTGATAGAAGGCCACTTTAGTGAATAGGAGCAGCTGTGTCAGCGTGGCGGCCGTCGTGTGGATTTCATTTGTATATTTTACACACATGAAGCAAGCGGCAGACACCATTTACTGATTAGAAGCACACTGGGAATATTTCGACTCTTTGAATGTAGACATGCTGCGACCGCTAACAGGCGAGACAAAGTTAATGTAGGCGTAATGGGCTTTGGGGTCTGTGCTTAAAATCTCAATATTGAGTTAATCCCAGTAGCAATAGTAATCATCTTTTTGTTTTACATTCATGCCGACACAACACGATACATACTATACTTTTATATAGTAAATTTGGCAAATTATAGAGAATGGGCTGTATCTCAATTCCAGCGATGACCAGGGCAGTAGTGCAAATAACAGCACAAGCAGCGCTCTGATTGGTTGTGGGTTGACTGCTACTTCACAGCAGGACAGTGTTTGAGAGGTTTTCAGACACATAATGAGTATTTACTAGCTTAAACCATCTAATAGCAGTGGCAATGTCATATAGCGACAGTATTGTATTGTATGTACTTTATATGAACAGGGACAGTGTAAAGTTAAGCATTAACACAAAAGGAGAGATACATGTACAAGGTTATACCCCCCCCCCCCCAACCCCCCCCCCCCCCCGACCCAGAAATGGATTAAGGGGTAGAAAATGGATGGATATACAATCCATGGATCTATTATATAATTTTTATAGCTTAAGCTGGTGGATGTTCATGGATGTACAGCAGCCTAAATTAACAAGAGATAAACAGTAAATTTTCCCATAGGCATAGATCTCAATGTTAACAAAAATGGCTTGTCCTCAGCTGACAGGGCTCTGATTCTGTGGGGATTAAAGTCTTCCTCATCATGAACATTTCTCTTGTGAAATTCATCAGTTTTCAATAAATGCACACTTTTGGGCATAATGTGGTGTCTGTACAGTGACGAACTAGTTCTTAGGGATTTTTTAAAATGGTAGTGTTTGTGGTTTTATATAGTTTAGTAACCTGGCTTTAACAAACAAACAAAACTATATACACACATTTTTTTAAAGTAGAGCAGGTACAAAATAGGTTGTCATAGATAATACACAAATAATAATAATGCCCAAAAATGTTGGATTGTAATTGTAACGACTTTATTATGTGACGATTACTGCATACTGTCCTTAATCAAAAGCTTAAAGGTAAATAGGCGGATTTTCACACATTTTAGGAAAGAACCGCCCTCTCCGATTTTTCAACAAAACTCCCTGGTCTTATTTGACGAGTACGTATCACCAAAATGATTGACATTTAGAAGGACCAATAGTCTTGATGATCCACCTGGAAGTAGAATATCCTCCTATAGACCTTCGGGGCGACAGTGGCTCAGCTGGTAGAGCCTTTTAGCCTGAAGGGGGTGGAGAAAGTATTGCGCCACAGTGGGGCGGCTGTGGCTGTAAAGTGACAAACTGTTGATGGGTCCTTAGGCAAAACACTTGATTGATTGATTGCTACAATAGTAGTTTATCACCACCGTGTATGGAATGAAAGAATAATGACCTGTGAAGCATGAGTGTCCAAAAAAGCGCTACAAAAAAAACCAATGCATGATTATTATTTTTATTATTTAAGTTTGGTGTCTTACCTTGACATGAGAATAGACTGAAAAGCATTCACTTTACTGCGTTTAATCATTCATTACTTGCCTATGGCTGCTCATATCTGAGTGGGTGCTTGAGCCACGCAACTCCCACAAGCACCCAAACTAAAGGTATTCTGAGAAATAACAACAGCAGTGGATTCATAAATACAAGAGAAACATTTACCTCAGCTCACCTTGAGTCACGCATTGCCAGTACAAAAGCCTCCCTCTGCTTCTGCTGTTTTATACCTGATCGTTAATGCTGTCTGACTGCAGCTGCATTGTTCCCGCTGAATGAATGCATTAGAATAAGACGACGGGTGATCAGTATGCCGTAAACAACTCCAGTTTATTCCACAACCACTTACCGCTCGACCCAATGTACTTTGCAAAGTGCTGCGACCTAGCTCACAAACCCAAAAAGGCTGTAGACGAAACCGCAAGCAGCCCAAAAGTGGGAGTGGAGACGTTAGATCGGAGTCAGATGGCCCAGTTAGATGAGAGTCGCTGGAAAAAATGGAATTGAGGACAGGCTGCAGGGTTAAAAACATTGTAATATGGTCTGGGCTGGGATGTGAATATGATTGTTGGATAGTTATGTTAAAAAATAATTAAGCTATTTATTCCAAATCCGTTATAGCTGTAGAAAAACCAGGCCAAGAAGTTATCTCAAGTCATGCAATAAGTTTGTGGCAAATCTCAAGTTCATATCCACTCTCAGCTCTATTTTTTTTGGCCAAGATGAGCTTTATAGTTGAGTTCAAAATGTTTGCCTGTTGGAACAACATTGGGGATTTGGAAGTATCATTCAAATTGCACAGAAAAGATGCAATGATGGAAGTTAGCCCAATCGTGTCTCGAACATTTCACCTGTACAGACCCCACTGGCTGATTTGAACTTAAACACTTTCAGAAGCCAGAGTTTTGCTTTCATGGTAAAGTTGACAATAAATAGCACTCTAACAACAGGCTATTCAACACAATTTAAGAACAAATGTATAATCTATTGTTGCTGTACGGAAATGTGTTTGACCCATGCTTCCAAAACCACTAATGCAGTTTGTCAGGAGCTGAGGACCCAACTCCAGATTTGTTATGCTGGAGGATATTATCTGCAGGTGAAACTTGGACAATTAGAATATTGTGGAGACGTTTCATTGATTTCATCATTCATTCATTATTTTCTACCCCTTTATAAGTACATTTCTGGGTCAGGGGGGTGGCAATGAGAGCTGCCACCCAATGCTCATAGCACCAGTCCCTCGCTGATCCTCTGCAGGTGGTGGGTCCACGGGAAGATGGCTGCTGCTCTGTCAACGGTGACACAGCCTTGGTCTTTCAGCGGGAGCTTTGGGCAATGTGGGGTTAAGTGTCTTGCCCAAGGACACAATGACAGCAGACATGAGTGGGAGCAGTTGGAGTAGGTCTTGTGGGGGGATAGAACCCATGACCTTCAGGCTCAAAGGCCAATGCTCTACCGACTGAGCCACTGTCGCCCCATCAGTTTATTTATTCAATTCAATTCAATTTATTCTTGAAACGTTGAATTCGCCAACACAGATCAGAGAATCACACATTGGTTTTGGTCAAAGGGGGGAATAGACAGACCAATGTCCATACGTGTTGATTCACGTCCATAAATGTTGAGGATGTCCTGGATCATCGCCATTATTTATATTTCTATGACACAACCTAAAATGTGATAGTAACTCAGTTTGGTTCAGTGAAATTCATCATCATGGGGAAGACTGCCGACCTGACAGTTGCGCAGAAAACCATCGTTGACATCCTCCACTAGAGAAAGACTCAAAAGTAACAGCAAAAGAAACTGGATGTTCTCATAGTGCTGTATCAAAGTGCGTTCATAAAAAGTTAAGAGGAAGAAAAAAGTGTGGAAGAAAGAGCTGCACAACCCTGAGGGATGACCGCAGTCTGAAGAAGAGAATTCAACTAATCAAAAGTGTGGGGGACATTCGCAAGGTCAGTCCAATTCCTCTTGTTAAGCTGCTCCCGAACTACTAACAAGTGTCTTACGTGGGCTGAAGAATAAACTGGTCTGGTTCTAAGTTGTAGTTGCTCGGGGGAAGAATGGATAAACTCACTATCCAAGATTCTTGAGGTTCAGTGTGAAGTTTCCACAGCCTGAGGTGATTTGGGGAGCCATGTTTTCTCCTGGTGTTGGACCACACTGCTTGGTTCAGTCCTGAGTCAATGCAGAGTGCCAGGAGATTTGAGTGTGCTTCATGCTTCCTTCAGGAGATGAGTTTAGGATTTTTCAAAAAGCTAAACAATCATTGCAATTCAAACTTTGATATCATTTTAAGATGTGAAACGTGAGACGCATCACATAAATGTATTTTTCCCAACATTCTAACTATCTGAGTTTCACATTTATAGAGCATGGTTTGAGTGATGGAGGATAGTGGATTGCCTGGAAGAAATTCATTCAGACACGTAGAGATATGCAAACTCCACACAGAAAGACAACATGCACTGGTCACATTTTGATCCTATCAAAAAAGTGTCCGTATTGGTGTTAAAGTTACTTCGTCACATAAAAGTACAAATTTTAGTTTGTGTTCGCTGGCAAAAAGAGCAAGTTCATCATATGCAATGGAAAAACAGGCTGTGATAGTGCAAAACTGTGCAGACAAACTGGCTATGCTTTGATAAAGAAACTTGAAATTCAGTCAATTCATCCATTCTCTTCCACACAAAGTACATAGATAATGTAATCTCCCTCTTACCTCTCGAGCAGTTCTCTGACTTTTTATACTTGGAAGAAAACATCAACAGGCTATCAAGATAATTGCATCAGCTTTTTCCTTGAAGAGAGGTGCCATCCTTGTCACCGCAGCATTGCTTGCATCAGGAAATCAAAGTACGGGTAAGCGTGGCCACGGAAGTCAAACTAGGTCACATTTGCACAATTTGCTTAGCTTTAAGCAATATTATATTAAATTAAAAGTTACTGATTAACAGCAGAGATGGCCTGACTTTCCCTCTCCACGGGACTCTTTAACATTAAATAACATGTATGGACATTGGTCCATAGGGACATTGGTCTCTCCATATGGACCAGTGCATGTGTATTTTCTGTGTCATAACTGTTGATTCTCTGATCTGGTTTGTTGATTTCAATCTGGAATCAATGGTTTTGTTAAGTCCTCTGAGATGACTGCTGTTGTGATTTAGGGCTATACAAGAATAAATTGTATTGTAATAGTATTCACGCACACTTCCTCCAGCTCATCTAGGAGAAGCATGGTGGCAATCCTAAGCCAGCTCAAGTGGGTCCTGGGCAGTGGGGGCGGGTCCCGGCTCAAAAGTGGCCAAAATGACGTGCGCTGACATGCAGATAAAAAAGCCTTTATATGACAAAACTGATCAAACCAATGCTGTAATGCATGAATAAAAAAAAAAAAAAAAATTCAGTTAAAAGCCAACCGTTGTACAGTCTGTCAAATATCCCCCCAGATGACCTTGAAAATATCATAAAATCAACTCATCCCCTGCCACAATCTCTCTTCTGGCCCGACAACATCTCCCCACCATATTTTTGTATCCATTTATCAGCTCACCTGTATCCATTTCACCTCACTGCTTCCGAGACACTCACACAACCCAAACCCACGCCTGTAAAAATAACCCAAAAGTCAATTCCAGCTTGCACGCGGGGGTTTCCATAAGCCCGCACTCTCACTCCTCTGTTCTATCTTCGGAGATAAGCTTTGTTTTGCTAGTGCGCTGAGATCCCTAATACATGCAAATAAAACTAGCGGCGTGAGTTCACCGGGGGGAAAGAAAACAATTTTTATATACACGCACAAAGCACACATGAAAGGATTTCCCAGTCAGACGGCGAGCTAGCCAGGCGGCAAAGTGAAATCTTACAGCGAGAGTGAAGAATAGCAATCAACCCATGCTTTTGCGAGGTTCTAAATTTGGCTGGGTCTCTTGGCAAAGTCGGCACCAGTGTTTCCCCCGCTGAGCATAGATGAGTAGCGCTGCGTTATGCTAGCTCCTCCGGCCCCTAACGGCTGCTTGCTTCCACAGGAGAGGGGGTAATGTTACACACTCCATTATTTTTATAGGCCTTGGGCATCTCAATCCACATCCATTCAGAATATATTGACTTTCGCTTTGCCGCATGATTGAGGCTTGTTTGCCTTCCCAGAGTGCTAGACGGGCCGGACAAGCGGACTGTAGAGGAGATGAATATCACATAAAGGGCTTTCCTACCTTTGGGCTCGGAGAATTATTTTAGCGAGCCTCAAAGTTTGAATGGGTAGCTGTTGCAATGACAGGAAAACATGGTGGAGTGAGTGCGTTATGGGTCACTTATTGCACAATAGTTTTGCTTAGGTGATGCCTGGAGATTCAATTATTAATTTAGTCTTGACCACCTTGCTCTGGAAGTTTTTATTTATGTATAAGAGTTGCTTGCTGGCATAACCACCACCAGTAAGATTTTCTGAAGGAGCATCTTTAACAAATGAGACAATGACAAAAAGTCCAGCAATACATTTATTTGAGAACATTGAGTGGTGAAAAAAAGTACCTTGGTAAAGATACTATTTAGTAAGACAATAAGACATACATCTGTACATAATGTCTGGTTTATATTTGTATGTTAAAGGTATATGAATATTTTCTACTTCCGGGAAGATCATTAAGGTCCTTTCAATTGTTAATCATTCTGGTGATAAGTGCTCGTCCAATAAGACCAGAGAGTTTCGTTCAAAAAGTTGGGAAAATCCTCCTATGAATATATTTAATACAAATATATATGCATGTCAATGTCATTAGTATACTCACAATATATTTACAGAAGATCAAAGAGTGCTGAAACATAGATACTTTTTACAAGTTGGCTTTTCTTTTCCTTAGGCTGAAGCAGTATAGTATTCGAAACATGAATTGTGATCAGGTTATTATTTTCAAAACAAAGAAGACAAAAAAACAGTTATTTGACAGTCATTCAACAAGACAAATATATTTAAACTTTTCAGTAAATGAGAGCTTTTGTCCTGTGTTTTCCAGGCACATGTTCGACTGAGTATAGTGTGCCGGGCAGCAGAAGGTCAGGTGTGCCGTTTGCAAAGCCACATGAAACATATTTATGACAAACTGCTGTGTTCTTTTATGTCCTTATTTACTGGCCTCACTTAAAACACACAGCAAGCAGCAGCCACTCCTGTGTCGTAGAGATATTCTTGCCAGTGAGTTAGCAGGACAGTGCTGAGGGATTTTTCAACAGTGACACGCAATGAACTATGAGGTTGTAGACTTGTTCTGTGCTCACCACTGATAACTCCTTTATAAATGAATATCAATCAATTCTTTTCCAGTATTTAATTCATTCACCGGTCTTCAACAACCTAGACGTTTGAAGACATCACTATACTCGCAATAATTAAAATATTAGAAGCCGTGCGATTGCATAGTTTAAACGCACAAAGCTGAGTCTAGAACACTCGGGAGCAGACATATCCAAAGGCGAAATTAACTTGGTATACTTAATTAAAGCTCAGAACCAGTGAAAACAAATTTAAAATCTGTGCATCTGGAAAATGTTGCCGAGCTAAAGTGGCCCTCTTACTGAAATGTTTGTACACCCTTGCTTCAGAAGATGTTACTCCATGGGTGTAATTTGAACTGGAGCCAAAGGATATCCATTAAAACAGACATGGTATGAGACCTTTTCTTCTCAGATTTGTGTCCCAACGTGTGTTGCAGAGTTTTGGATAAGTTTCAGACGCCAACTGACATGAGAAGAGGACAACAATCATTACACAATCAACAATACTGTAATACTCAGCAGCTTATCCAGAGAGGAAGCCAATATATAACCGTATGTGGAAAGGGGATTAAGATTAAGGCCCGTTTCCACCAACCCTACTTGGCCCGACCATATTCGACTCGACTCGGCTCTACTCTACCTGGTTGCCTTTCCACTACGCTTCAGTATCTCGTTCTGTATCCTAGCAACCTACCCACAACAAACCAGTATCAGGGAAAAATCCTTGGGGACCATTGCTTCCAGTGGCTTACCCTAACCCTCGGCTTGGATAGAACCAGCGCCAAGAAGGTGCTATTAAAGTACCTGGTACCAAATGGGGTTCAAATAGAGCCGAGCAGAGTAAAGTGTGGCTGGTGGAAAAGGAGCGTAGGGTATGTTGAAGCCTCTTCTGCTATGCTTCTCACCATCATCTCCTTAAACATATAAATATCATTGAAATAATTGAATGTTCTTCTTAGACAGACAGAAACATAACAAGAATTCTCTGAAAATGTATTGTGTTGATGAAAATAATAAAAATGCCTTTAGTACAGCTTTGTAGCCCAGATATTCTATCATATCATCACACATTCTACCCCCACACAATCACGGTTATTCCTCAGCTCTATTTATTACTATTGCCTGCTGCGATTTGTTTCCCACTGCTTATCATATTTACCATCAAAGCAGATAAGATTGCACTGCAGCAGGAGAGCAGCTCCATTCATTCTGCCTGTTACAGTAAGCCATAAAAGCTGCACTAAACCTGGCTTTACGGTCCCCTGGCCATGGACTCACGCGCGCTATTGCAGCCATTCCATTCCAACCAACGACCTGCCAGAGTCGTTCTTTCATTCTCTGAAGCGTTCCCAGCTCCTGCAGCTATGGTGGCTGTGCTATAGATATATGTCCAAATGGGATCGGCGTCATTATTTGAATGAGCGCAAGGAGCAAAATCGCAAAGGCTATCACCATTATAAGGGTCCTTCTACATTTTCGGCCAATCGATAAAATATAATCATAAACCTCCTGGAAATGTGAACGATTGAACTTTTTATTTCCAGTCAAACTCCAAACTTACCAATTGAAATATTTGAGCTTTTTTGCTTTAATACAGCTCCCTAAATCTGATTTCAAAATTTCAAATGCAACTCTCATTCTGTTCAAACCCAATGACACCAGCTATATTCAGAGTTTAGATTAACCAAACATGTAGGCCACTGTGAAGGCACATCTATCTCTGTGTTCCCACTTATAATTAGAGTAAGTGAGTCTGCAGAGGTCAGCTATAGGCCCTCCGCTTTGCAAACAGTTAAATTCGTACAAACAGTTAATTTTTTTCAGATTGTGTTCAGTCTGTTATAGATATTTGTATGTGAGTAATTTTCATGTTTCTCAATGCATTGGTTCTTGTACATGTCCTACTGTTCATATTTCAATTTTAACATTTATGGCGATTTAAATCAGCAAAAAGAGTTAACAAAGACAATAAACTAGTTAAATGAAAGGGGATAGGGATATAACATTGTGTTTGACCAACTTATACAGTAGTTTTTCTGTACTGTATATGGCTTTTTCCCACTGCAACCTTGAATTTTTAGTGATTTTTTTAAATGTGTTGAAATGTTGTGTTGACCCAGGACAATAGTGAGAAAGGTTGGTGTTTTATTTGGAATTGTGGAATGCACTTCAGCAAGTATATCATCCAACATTTATTGAACAATAAAGACATTTTCAAACATTGTATTTACAACTTTACAAGGAAAGAGCAGTGTGTGCAAAAGTGCGTACTCTTGTTGCATGATATGAAGTCATTATCCAAAGTATTGTCTCTTTTCACTTGACCCACAAGTAGCAATGACCTATAAAACTGTTTGGTTTTACTGCTGTCCAAATTACAGCTATATTTGATCACAATGTGGATACTGAACAAACATAATGACTTGCAAGGTGGGTTAAGTCCTGAGCCATTTTGCCATGCTAGCCCGTGTAGCTAGTATGGGGTTTTTGGTCAAAATTAGGCGGCGGAAATAAGGCGTTATGGCTGACACACACATGAGAACAGATTACCCTTTCCCATTTCAAAATCAATTACATTATTTTTTTTATCAATATGGTGTCTTACAATGTATTCAATGACAAAACAAAGACCCATGGGTGTCATGGATTCTTACTATATAGCCGATGGAAGCACGTTATGTCTTTAAAAAAAAGAAAAATGGCAATGTGTCTATATAAATATGCTCCCATTCGTGGAAACTCTGTCACAGTTTGTTGTCTTCAGGGGTTGGACGTGGTGGCGGCTGGAGGCGATTGGAAACCAGGACACATGCATTATTCATGTGACGCCTGGGAAGTCTTCATCATCAGCATATGCCGTTCTGATAGTAGTCTCTTTGAGTCAGGGCATACTGTATGTGTGGTCCCGCCCACTGGAGCTGCCAGGCCACTCTCTTGTCTCCCCCGTCGTTTCATTCATATATTTTTTCCCTCTCTCTCGTTGTTCAGTTATTCATCTGGAAGAATTGCATCGCTTAACTCCCCGGCCCCAGTGCTTTGTACGCACTCTGTGTTTACAGTGACACTGCTCCCAGGAGACCTATCTACTGCTATTAAGTGCTTAGACTCCGTGAACCATACCACCCCCATGCCATCATACATACATTCTGCAGCTTATATTTCAACCTCCTGTGAAGCAGTTTTGAATGTGTTTCACTGATTAATGCAGGCCTACATTAGCAGCAACTTTAGTATTCAAATATTAAAGTCACTGGTTTTAACAAAAGGGACAACATGGCTTTGCATGACTTTACAGAATTATCAATGTGCTATATAATGTGCCTTGTACAGTAGGTCCCATTCCGTTTTGTCGCCTTTCACGCGTGAATCACACGTGAGTCTCGTGTGATTCACGCGTCTTTTATTTTCCCCCCTCCCAGTGACGTTGCAATGACCAAAACAACCACCAGGTGGCACTTGTGAGCAGGGTTACATTGGCCAGTCTCTGGAATAACCCGCAGACATTAAAACTACTGCACACTGAGAAAAGTGTTGCAAGCGCAACTTTGAACCTAAGTACTTGTATTTGCAATTTCGGACTTAAAATGTATTCTTATGGTTTTAATATTAGAAAAATAATTTCCATTTACTAAAACAAAAACAATATACCCACAAATACGTTTTGTGTGTGTATTTAACTAAATTTTGAAAAAATATTGTTGGCAGTGCAGTGCTTCTTAAATCTGACGCTATCAATAAGTGTTCAGACAAAGTAATTTCTACTGGGCGGGAGTTTGCTTCCGGTTCGGACCGTTTCCGCGAGCTTGTTGTTGGTGATGGGCGCTGAGCCAGCCTTGGACACGGTCGTGTGGTTTCCCGTGAGATCCAACTCAAAGTAAGATTTTTTAAATATATGGTGCTTTCTCTGTAAGGTTTGTCGCGTATTTGATCAAATATATACAATCTGTGGTCAAATCGTCGTTTTATTTTCTTGGCAGTTCGTGTCCAAAATTACTTCATGTTAACTGTCTACTCTAGCCCCAAACATGTTGTTAGCATAAAACTGTGCCAGTATAATGGTCCTACAATTTCGTTGTTTAGCAAAGTGATTTGTGTTAAGACTCGTAACATTACCAACTACCCCTTAAATGTTCTGAACCATAATAACAGGCGTAGTTTTCGCAGTTTGGAGCTGCTAGCTAGTCAGTTTCTCTGAATAGGTTGCGTTCACGTTTTAGAATGTGATGATGGGCAGTTGTCAATACAACTCTATGGGAGAAATACAGTTTTTGTACGAACTCTCAAACAAAAATTGACAAATGTTTTTCCTCTTCAGTATTTGACGGTGATTAGATTTACTAACCCACTTTATTATTTGTATGGCTGAAAGTCCTTTCTACTGACCAACATCACGCTCATAATTTCAAAAATTGTCATTGGTTTATAATATAAACCAATGACAATTTTTGAAATCATTATGTGCTGAAAGAGGAGTCAATGAACTTTGAGACAGTTTTTTTCATGTGGATTCTCCTAGTAATGATCTCAGTCAATACTAGGAGTACTACTACTCATTAACCAAAAACTAAGACAAAAAATATGCAGTTTGCCAGTTACCATAGTTAACGCCATGGAATTTTCACTTGCCCTCCACCTCAGTTTTAAATGAACATGTGAACACAACCTATTGCATTGACTATCAAAACATATCAATGTCTAATGTATTTTTCCCTCTCAAATAGAGTCTGGAGGAAACTGAAGACACTCGGCAGAATATCGCCTATCCAGTGAAGATTGTCAAAGTTGGTGACACGTACGAGATCAGCATTGATGGCCTTCAATGCATTACAGGTTTGGGCACTGTAGCCAAGGCCTCCTGTATTCTTGTTGGCGTTATATACGCATTGGACTTGAAATACCCACCCAAGCTTCAGCACACATTTGAAACTTTTCAGAGATTACTGATTGGTCTCAGTCCTGTGAAACCAAGAGCATCTGTGAGATACAGTTCACTCCTTAAAAAGCTGTCTTAAAGTTTGAATTAAGGAATCCTCACTTTTGACCCTGTTCTAACATTGTTCAAATATAAAAAGTGTTTGAAAATTCAAAATGGTGAGTTATAGAGGCTTAGAAGCACAATGTATCAGTTTTGTGAACTGCAACTGCATGTTTGTGTGTTGCAGCAGACACCTTTGTAATTCCCTCTGCAGTAGATGTAGCCATTTTTTTTTTTTTGTCCTAGGGATGTGGATTGTTCATTTGGGAATTATCTGTTCACTCACTATGATTTAGTAATTTTACACATTGTGTAGGACAGGGGTTCTGAAACTTTTAAAGGCAGGAAAACAAAATGAAAATTTGGATGAAAATATTCATTTCACATTGCCCTTTTTATTGGTAGTTGTTTCCTTTTTAAAATATTGTATATCACAAGGAATTGTTTTATATATATATTATATATAAAAAAAAATTGTCCACTCACCTTTGGCCCTCCGCGGGCGGTTATCCCTCTCTAAGCTCGGGTCCTCTACCAGAGGCCAGGGAGCTTGAGGGTTCTGCGCAGTATCTTTGCTGTTCCTAGCACTGCACATTTCTGGACCGAGATGTCCGAGGTTGTTCCGGGGATCCGCTGTAACCACTCATCTAGTTTCGGGGTCACTGCCCCGAGTGCACCGATCACCACGGGCACTACTGTCACCTTTACCCTCCAGGCCCTCTCCAGCTCCTCTCTGAGACCTTGGTATTTCTCAAGCTTTTCATGTTCTTTTTTCCGGATGTTACCATCGCTTGAAATTGCCACGTCCACCACCACGGCTGTCCTCTGCCCTTTGTCTACCACCACGATGTCAGGTTGGTTTGCCATTACCATTCGGTCGGTCTGTATCTGGAAGTCCCACAGGATCTTCGCACGCTCATTTTCCACCACCTTTGGAGGAGTTTCCCACTTAGACCTTGGGGTTTCCAGCCAATACTCTCCACAGATGTTTCTGTACACTATGCCAGCCACTTGGTTATGGCGTTCCATGTAGGCCTTCCCTGCCAGCATCTTGCACCCTGCAGTTATGTGTTGGATCGTCTCAGGTGCCTCTTTGCACAACCGACACCTTGGGTCTTGTCTGGTGTGGTATATCTGGGCCTCTATCGCTCTGGTGCTCAGTGCCTGTTCCTGTGTGCAGCCATGATGAGTGCCTCTGTGCTGTCCTGTAGGCCAGCCCTTTCTAGCCATTGGTAGGACTTCTTGAGATCAGCCACTTCTGTTATGCTCCGGTGGTACATGCCGTGTAGGGGCTTGTTCTCCCATGATGGGCTCTCCTCCAGCACCTCCTCATCTCGCCACTGCCTGAGACATTCACTGAGTACGTCATCCGTTTTGGCCTTCTCCATGATGTAGTTATGGAGTTTGGATGTTTCGTCCTGGACAGTGGCTCTCACACTCACTAGTCCTCGGCCTCCTTCTTTACGGCTTACGTACAGTCTCAGGGTGCTGGATTTGGGATGGAACCCGCCATGCATGGTAAGGAGCTTTCGAGTTTTAACATCCGTGGTCTGAATCTCTTCCTTTGGCCACCTGATTATTCCTGCAGGGTATCTGATCACTGGCAGGGCGTAGCTGTTAATTGCCCGGGCCTTGTTCTTGCCATTGAGCCGGCTTCTTAGGACCTGCCTTACTCGCTGGAGGTATTTGGCAGTTGCCGCTTTCCTCGTCACCTGTTCGAGGTTGCCATTTGCCTGTGGTATACCGAGATACTTGTAACTGTCCTCAACGTCTGCTATTGTTCCCTCTGGGAGTGAGATCCCTTCTGTGTGGACTACCTTGCCTCTCCGAGTCACCATCCTGCTACATTTCTCGAGCCCGAATGACATCCCGATGTCATGGCTGTAGATCCTGGTTGTTTGGATCAGAGAGTCGATGTCTCTCTCGCTCTTGGCGTACAGCTTGATGTCATCCATGTAGAGGAGGTGACTGATCTTTGCTCCGTTCCTGAGGCGGTATCCATAGCCAGTCTGGTCAATTACTTGGCTTAGAGGGTTGAGGCCTATGCAGAACAGTAGTGGGGACAGAGCATCTCCTTGGTAGATACCACATTTGATGGTCACTTGTGCGAGCGGCTTGCCATTTGCCTCAAGGGTAGTCTTCCACATTCGTTTGCAACGAAGTCCCTTAGAGCCCTGTTGATATTGTACAACTTCAAGCATTCCATGATCCATGTGTGTGGCATTGAGTCGTAGGCTTTCTGGTAATCAATCCAGGCTGTGCACAGGTTGGTGTGTCGTGACCGGCAGTCTTGGGCGACTGTTCTGTCAACCAGGAGCTGGTGTTTGGCTCCTCTGGTGTCCCTACCAATGCCCTTCTGTGCTGTGCTCATGAATTATTCCATATGCCCACTTATCTTAGCCGCAATGATGCCTGACATGAGCTTCCATGTTGTGGAGAGACAGGTTATTGGCCGGTAGTTGGAGGGGACTGCACCCTTGACAGGGTCCTTCATGATCAGGACCGTTCGCCATTCTGGGTGAGTCCCATCTCTCAGCAGCTGGTTCATTTGTGCTGCTAGGCGCTCATGGAGTGATGTGAGTGTCCTTAGCCAGTAGGCATGGACCATATCAGGGCCAGGTGCTGTCCAGTTTTTCATACCTGAGACTCTTTCTCGGATGTCTGCCTCTGTGATGGTAACTGAGTTCTGTTCTGGGAGGTGGCTGTGCTCCTCTCTCAGGGACACCAGCCATTGTGCACTTCTGTTATGTGCTGCATCCTTCTCCCATATGTTCCTCCAGAACTGTTCAGTTTCCAGCCTCGGTGGATCTGCTCCCCTGTTGTTACCCTGCCACTGAGCGTACACCTTCGCAGGTTGTGTTGCGAACAGCCTGTTCACCCTTCTGGCTTCATTCTCTTTAGTGTACCTCTGTAGGCGGCTGGCCAGGGCTTGGAGCCTTTGTTTGGCAGTTTCGAGTGCTTCAGGTATGGTCATCTGGCTGTACTTTCTGGGTACTGGTCTTTTCATTGCACCTCTCTGGGCCTCTGTTAATTGACTCACTTCTCTCCGAGCCGCCTTGATCTTAGCCTCCAACCGTCTTTTCCATGGTGGGTATTGTCCATGGCTCCCATGGTTGCTCTTATAGCCAAGCATCTCTAGGATCACTGCTGCTGAAGTGTATTTCAGCTCATTGGTTTCAGTGATTGTGGTGGTAGGTATTGCCCTCACTGCTGCATTCACGCTTTCTATGAGATCCTTAGGTGGTACTTCACACAACCGCTGTAACCGGTGTCTTTGCCCTGTGCCCATTCTAGCCATGATCTTAGCTTTCAGGTCAGTCGCTGCCTCGTTCAGCGTTATCGGTTCCATTGGGGCTATGTACCCAATATCTGGTTGGGGAGTTGCAGTTGGTGGGATCTCCCCTCTGACCTCGGCAACTGTGGCATCATATATGTGTTGTACTTCATCAATCTCAAGCTGTGATAGCAGTTGCCGTTTGTGGATGTTGGAGCATTGAGCTACCAGTTGTTTCGGGGTCAACTGTGACTGTGGGTTTCGAAGTAACCATTCAGCCCACATTCTCTGCATGTAACCTCTTTGGCCAGGGTTACTCGAGTAGTAGCATTCCAACAGAGCCCTGTTATCGCATCTCGTCCACTTTCGCCTTGTTCCAGTAGCCCACTTTTCATCAAGGTGCTCTGGTTCCCCAGCACTGACGCAGACCTTGTTTGGCCGGGCGACGGCTGATCCGGCATCTCATTGCTTATTTGTACCTTCATGGTTATGAGTTAGGCAGTAGCATTAAGGGTCTTGCCCAAGGACCCTCACTGGATGTTGGTGTTAATGTGCTCCCGGTGGGATTCGAATATATATATATATATATATATATAGGGGCTAGAGCCTGCGTCCTCTAGCCCCTACAACGCTGCTTAACACCAGGGCTTCGACTTCAAAATTCTAAAATAAAAAAAAAAAATCGCTATATATATATGTAGGGTGACTACTTATCATTAGCTGATTATAATTGCTTATTAGTATAAATTTGGTAGTGGGGGTCTGCTTTATATTTATTTTTGGCACCAGCAATGTGTGGGACACACTGCGCAGACCAAACCAAATCTTTGCCTCGATATCAATCTTATAATCTAAGGGTGTAGAATACGTTTTATCCGCCAGTGATAGTCCGAGATCTTAACAACACGACTCTGATAGGATTGAGTTAAAGAAAAGGGATTTATTGATTACAAAGTGGGACGAAGCATGACGAAAAGGGATTTCTGGTCACATTTGAGTAGGAGCTGTACACATTTCATTCAAATTGAACACTGAACAAGGAACAGTCTTACTTGGGAGTCGTTCAGAGGGAGATGGGTGGTTAAGATGAGGATGGAGGAATGAAGAAAGGATGAGGATGAAGAATAGGATGGAGGCGATGTCTCGTCCACGTGGTCTTTGTTCGAACAGGGAGCAGGAGGAAGCCGGCAGGTCGGGTCCAGGCGTGGGTTCCACACACACACGGTCTAGGATAGCGTTTGTGGTGGGGTGTTCCAAGGAGCCTGAAAGTGGCGATAGAAGGTCCTCGTCTCCGACAGCGAGAGTGGTTGCTGTCCTCGTGGGTGTACAGGTCCGAGATGGTGGCGGGCGTGGGCCGTGTAGGGGACACGTACCCACGGGGTGGTTGTTATAGTGGATTCGGGAGAAACAAGAGAAAGAACAATGGCGTGTGGGTGCTCATATAGGCTTCCCAGGGGGCGTGTCCATGCCGCCCCTGCCCTCTGTGGACAGACCCCTTTTACAACAGACAGTTTGTAAAGGAAACACACAGGATTGATGCTAATAATCATAAGACATGTACAAACACACACCGTATTTCATTACTTTGACACTGATACACACATATGGGGCACAATGCAGATTATTGGAGTACTGGACCCAGGGGTACCGGTTCGCAATTGTCCGTCCCGGGTGTGATAGTGTCCATTGTTCACAAGGGGGCGTCAGAGCGCCGCGGGGGAGTCTTTGATTGTCCGGTGGCAGGAGTCTGTGAGCGAGGGCAGGGTTGTGATCTTTGATCTCTACAGGCAGGCAGAGACAGAGGTGCTTATCCCCGTGGTGACTTTATTGCTCTTTTTGGCATCTGTAATCCTCATGATTGATGGCGGCTTGTGGCTGATCCCATGGCTCCTTTGAAGCTGTATCTCTCCATTTGGTCAATGGTAAACAGAGTGGACAGGCTTGGTCCTGCCCTAAGTTTAACCTTACATACCCCCCCCACGGCAGAGATGCACCTTCCGACAAGGTGCATGTCATGTCGGATATGCTGTGGGGTTGTCTTCAGTCGGTCTTCTCGCCTGTTCGGGTGTTAGTGTACAATTTGTGGTGACATGTTACAACATTCCCGTCTCAATGTGACTCAGTAGCTCGCAAGCGCCTAACTGGGGCAGGCTCGTAGCGGTTGGGTCTCGGGCCTCTGGCTTGGTTTGTCGAGGCCGGGTTTTCTCTAAGGCGAGTCCTGGCCCTGCAGGCCAGTTCTAACCGGGATCAGGGGTTTTAGGGAGTGAGCTCCGGCCGTGAACTCTAAGGTTTGGGCCGGTGCGCCTGACTCCTGGGTCTCTTGGTCTGGAAGACTCAAAGTTCCAAGCCAAGAGAGTAGCAGGAGTTTCTACTTTAGGGGACTAGGATACAAAATAGGAAACTTCAAAAATCAAAAAGGGTGGCTGCCTTGGCAGCGGGTAGGAGCGTCGTTAAGGCACTCGATGGTGAGGGGTTCCCATCTTGCTCGTTCTAAAAGGGGAGTGTGAGGGTTACACGAATATATGACGTAGCAAGTGGGGCTTTAATTACGAGGGACATTTCCTGCATATAAATGGGGATGACAGGCATGATTGTCTAGGAGACTGATTAGGTATCGAGGTAGGTTGGTTGGGTCTGAGCTGGTGACTCTTAGTGGTGTTTTAGGCCCTTGGTTCACCTTCCGTGATAGAAAGGGTGACCGCCTCGAGTGGGTGACTTTGGAGGTCCTCGTACTCTGACTCATTGACCTGGGGACGCCGACTCAAATTGCCACGCTCGACGGCGCTGTCGCCCCGGTTTGGTCGTCTACGGATCTGTCTCGTCATTGCCTTCGTGCACCTGTTAAAGCTATCGCGGAGTCGTCTAACCCGTCTATTTAGGACGAAGGCCATGACTACGACCAGGCCGTACCCGAGTCCTACCGCGATGGCCATGACTGTATCGGGGGCGGCCCAGGAGTAGGCTACTGGTTGGTGGTGGATGGTCGGTCGCTTGGCAATCTCTTGAAGGAGGTTGTCTACGACCGTAACGTCAACGGTTTGTGCCCCCTCGTAGGTGGCTTGGACTAGGGTAGAGGGTTGAAGTTCCAAGGCCCTTTTCTCAAAGAACTCTGGTACCTCGACCTCTGCCTCGTACTGGTTTGGGTACAGGTGGTATAGTGCCAGGTCAGCACGAGAAGGAAAGTGGGCCACATGTTCTGCAAGGCGTGAAACAACTGTTAGGGGTTAGACAGAGACAGAGAGAGAGGGAGTCGATTAGTGCAGCCGAGAAGAGTGTTAGTGAGTGCTGGGCTAATCGTGTTTGAGGTCACGTGGTGTGTTCCTAACTGGGTTTTGAAGTGTGCCCTGCTTGTCCCATGGGGCTTTGTTTGTGTGGTTTGGTTTGGCTGTAACGGGCCCATCTGAGGGTGGGCTCTCTACCTTTTGTGACCTCGATTTGGTGCACTGCGGTTGAGAGTTTGTTTCCCACCCTGTATGGTCTTGACCAGCGGGGTAGCGATTTCCGGCGTAGTCTGGTGGGGCCGGTCCCCGCATGTCCTGGGGAGTGTGCCAAGGTGTAATACCATACCTGGTTTTTGACCTGGGGGTGGTCCTGCGGGTCGGTCCTGTATTGGTTTGTCCTCAGGGGCCGGGGGAGTTTCACGTTCTCGACACTCCGGTTTGGGGATACATACCTTAGTATTTTGGTCCCCGTCCGGTCCGTTGTTTCTACCTGTTGTGGTGCCTGACGTGTGTCATGGGCGTGTGCCAACATTACCCCCCCCTGCTTCGAGGCACCACGAGTACTGACGAAGTGAGTGTATCGGAAGCAGAGTCTAACAGCCCATGGCGTATCGGCAGTATTAGGGCGCGGCGTTAAACCGCAGCGGTAGGCGCGGCGTAAGGGACGCAGCGTGAGATGCACCTGCGTGGGAGACGCAGCTGTGGCGTTTGAGACGCAGCGTGGGGCGCGGCGTAAGGGCGCGGCGCAAGGGCGCGGCGTTTAGGTACGCAGCGGCGTTAGAGGCGCAGCTGTGGCGTTTGAGACGCGGCAGCGGCGTTTTAGACGCGGCAGCGGCGTTTGAGACGCGGCAGCGGCGTAAGGGTGCGCCGTGAGGGCTCGGCGCAAGGGCGCGGCGTTTAGAGACGCAGCGTGGGGCGCGGCGTGAGGGCGCGGCGTTTAGGTACGCAGCGGCGTTAGAGGCGCGGCTGTGGCGTTTGAGACGCGGCAGCGGCGTTTTAGACGCGCCAGCGGCGTTTTAGACGCGCCAGCGGCGTTTGAGACGCGCCAGCGGCGTAAGGGCGCGCCGTGGGGGCGCGCCGTGAGGGCGCGGCGCAAGGGCGCGGCGTTTAGAGACGCAGCGTGGGGCGCGGCGTAAGGTAGGAGACGCAGCGTGAGAGACGCAGCGTGAGAGACGCAGCGCAGGAGACGCAGCGCAGGAGACGCAGCGTCGGTTTGAGACGCAGCGTGGGGCGCGGCGTAGCTTGAGACGCAGCGTAGGAGACGCAGCGTAGGAGACGCAGCGCAGGAGACGCAGCGCAGGGCGCGGCGTAGCTTGAGACGCAGCGTCGGTTTGAGACGCAGCGCGGGGCGCGGCGTGGCTTGAGACGCAGCGTAGGAGACGCAGCGTGAGAGACGCAGCGTGAGAGACGCAGCGTCGGTTTGAGACGCAGCGTGGGGCGCGGCGTAGCTTGAGACGCAGCGTCGGTCTGAGACGCAGCGTGGGGCGCGGCGTAGCTTGAGACGCAGCGTAGGAGACGCAGCGCAGGAGACGCAGCGCAGGGCGCGGCGTAGCTTGAGACGCAGCGTCGGTTTGAGACGCAGCGCGGGGCGCGGCGTGGCTTGAGACGCAGCGTAGGAGACGCAGCGTGAGAGACGCAGCGTGAGAGACGCAGCGTGGGAGACGCAGCGCGGGAGACGCAGCGCAGGGCGCGGCGTAGCTTGAGACGCAGCGTCGGTTTGAGACGCAGCGTGGGGCGCGGCGTAGCTTAAGACGCAGCGTCGGTTTGAGACGCAGCGTGGGGCGCGGCGTAGCTTGAGACGCAGCGTCGGTCTGAGACGCAGCGTGGGGCGCGGCGTGAGGGCGCGGCGTTTAGGTACGCAGGGGCGTTAGAGGCGCGGCTGTGGCGTTTGAGACGCGGCAGCGGCGTTTTAGACGCGCCAGCGGCGTTTGAGACGCGCCAGCGGCGTAAGGGCGCGCCGTGAGGGCGCGGCGCAAGGGCGCGGCGTTTAGAGACGCAGCGTGGGGCGCGGCGTAAGGTAGGAGACGCAGCGTGAGAGACGCAGCGTGAGAGACGCAGCGCAGGAGACGCAGCGCAGGAGACGCAGCGTCGGTTTGAGACGCAGCGTGGGGCGCGGCGTAGCTTGAGACGCAGCGTAGGAGACGCAGCGCAGGAGACGCAGCGCAGGGCGCGGCGTAGCTTGAGACGCAGCGTCGGTTTGAGACGCAGCGCGGGGCGCGGCGTGGCTTGAGACGCAGCGTAGGAGACGCAGCGTGAGAGACGCAGCGTGAGAGACGCAGCGTCGGTTTGAGACGCAGCGTGGGGCGCGGCGTAGCTTGAGACGCAGCGTCGGTCTGAGACGCAGCGTGGGGCGCGGCGTAGCTTGAGACGCAGCGTAGGAGACGCAGCGCAGGAGACGCAGCGCAGGGCGCGGCGTAGCTTGAGACGCAGCGTCGGTTTGAGACGCAGCGCGGGGCGCGGCGTGGCTTGAGACGCAGCGTAGGAGACGCAGCGTGAGAGACGCAGCGTGAGAGACGCAGCGTGGGAGACGCAGCGCGGGAGACGCAGCGCAGGGCGCGGCGTAGCTTGAGACGCAGCGTCGGTTTGAGACGCAGCGTGGGGCGCGGCGTAGCTTGAGACGCAGCGTCGGTCTGAGACGCAGCGTGGGGCGCGGCGTAGCTTGAGACGCAGCGTGGGTCTGAGACGC
Organism: Knipowitschia caucasica; assembly: GCA_964034765.1. Taxonomy (NCBI): domain Eukaryota; kingdom Metazoa; phylum Chordata; class Actinopteri; order Gobiiformes; family Gobiidae; genus Knipowitschia; species Knipowitschia caucasica. The sequence continues at coordinate 11,398,695 of OZ035824.1, read as the reverse complement.
AGCGTGGGGCGCGGCGTAGCTTGAGACGCAGCGTAGGAGACGCAGCGCGAGAGACGCAGCGCAGGAGACGCAGCGCAGGGCGCGGCGTAGCTTGAGACGCAGCGTCGGTTTGAGACGCAGCGTGGGGCGCGGCGTAGCTTGAGACGCAGCGTCGGTTTGAGACGCAGCGTGGCTTGAGACGCAGCGTAGGAGACGCAGCGTGAGAGACGCAGCGTGAGAGACGCAGCGTCGGTTCGAGACGCAGCGTGGGGCGCGGCGTAGCTTGAGACGCAGCGTCGGTGTGAGACGCAGCTCAAGTAGGCAGTAGCAAAAGGCAGCAGGCTGAGGCAAGGCAATGCAGTTTTAGTGACAGTGAGGGTTAGAAATAGAGTATTAGGTTTGGTGTAGTACCATCAAACATAGAGTTTGGCAGAGTAGAGTGGCTATAAATTGGAGCTGCGCTCTGCGCACTGTATTCTCCCTGGTTCTTGTCTGTCAGGCGTGCTCTGCGTACTGTATTCTCCCTGGTTCTTGACTGTCAGGCGCGAGTGTTGCTCGTGTGTGTCTTTGGGAACTAATTATTTTAAAATAGTCTCTTTCAATTGCAAGTTTTGTAATCTGTTTGTTTGATCAATGGATAAAAATAAATGCAATTTAATTAAATGGCACCTTGGCCTGTCTTATACCTGTTTGCCTGCAGGACAGTTCCCTAAACTAACATATCATACTAAAATAGGGTGGGGTTGTTGCAACAATTAATCTACTTAGAAGTTATCCTAAATTACAGCCAGCTAAAGCTCGGTACCAAGACAAACGAAAAAGTAACGCAATAGTTACTTTTACTGCTAACTAGTTACTTTTATAGTGGAGTAACTCAGTTAGTAAGTCAATTACTTTTTGGAAGAAGTAACTAGTAACTGTAACTAATTACTTTTTCAAAGTAACTTACCCAACACTGGTAATTATATTTGATAATCTCATTTAACTTAAATTGGAGTGGATTTGAAATAGAATGTTAAACATGCGATTAATCGTGAGTTAACTCACCATTACTATGCGATTAATCAACTAAAAAAATTTAATCGTTTGACAGCCCTAATATATATATATATATATATATATATATATATATATATATATATATATATATATATATATATATATATATATATATAGAAACGTGTAGTGGGGGCCCATTGAGACTGTTTGTACCCGGGGCCCAGAATTTGGTGCTACCCCCCTGAAGACAGAGGAGCAGACTCTTCTCTGGATCAGCTCGTTTGAGTCGAGGTGACGTCACCTCTACACAAGAGATGGCTATAATCTCACAAGCTTTGATTGTTGTGTGGTGTATCACACAACAATAATATCACACATGTGTATAGGATTGAGTGTGAAACATGAAGAAAAGCGTGATATAGGACCTTTAAAGACAATGACACTGGCCCAGTCCCAATACCCACACTGCACCCTACGCCCTCCTATGAAGTGTGCATTTGTTGGAAGTGCACACCAGGGTTGGAGTGCGCAGGTTACAAGTGTGCACAAAAGGCAGAATTGGGACAGTACACACTCCTGACAGTACAGAATTGGGACAGTACACACTCCTCTTCCGCTCCGTCGAGCAAAGTCGTGTCTCAGACGCTCCTGCTTCTGACTGCTTGCTATCTCCTGTTTTTGTCTTTTTCCTGGAGTTTTGCCACAGACAACTTTAACAAGAATGGAAATGATTAACTGGTCCCTCAACGCAATTGATTCTATCTTTTCAACACGTAAGCGTGGGTCTGGAGAGCCCGTGTGCCCGGACGGGACTTCACCTGCGGGGTATACTCTTGACAGCTGGAACAAGTTTCAGCCCCTCTGTCTGTCGACCCTGTCCATTGAAGATTCGGAAGACGTATATATCTTTGGCATTTTGGTGGTGGGAATCCTCCTGTTTGGGTTTGGAGCAGTTCTCTTCTACCACAAATTCGGAGGCATGGCAGTTCGCAAGATTCACGACCTGCTGGCCAACAAAATTGATGGGATGTACAAGGAGCTTAGCCGCGTCGTGGTTGAGAGCGCCGTGGCTGGACAAAGGAGAGTGGTTTTGGTGGAACAGTTGATAAAAGATCTCGCAGCTCGTTCACTCGAAGGGAATAAAAACTCTGGAGTTGAGATTGAATGACATCGTGTGCCAGGCTTGAACTCTCTGACCCGGCTTGGATTTGCCCCTGTGTACGGAGGTCTGAGGGCGCCGCAATTCGGATTAATTGGATTTAATAGAATATCTGCCTGTTTTTGACTGCTACATTGCATATAAGGCGATGTGTTTTTCTCCTGCTGTGTCTTCTCTCCACTCTTATCTCACATTCCTTCGGCCAAGGCCATAAAAACAAGGTCCCAATCTACAACAATTTCACACTAGTCAGTCTCCAGCTCGGATCCCGCTCCCCCGCCTCCCTCTACCTATCCATCTTGTTCCCTCCCTCCCCTCCACTCCTCATTGTGTTTCCGACTCACCCCCTCCCTGACCCCGCCCCCCTCTGACAGCCACATTGGCCGGCAATCGGAGGTGCTCATCCCGAGAAAAAAATCCGTGGTTTATACAAAGCACAATGTGTCTATCCAACTGTCTGTTGTAACCTGAATGTTATTGCTCTCTGCTGTTTATTCTACTGTTTGTCGCATGGCGCCGTAAAGATGGCGCCGTGGCAAGAGCTCTGGTGTGTGTCGTCTTCTCTGTCTGGTGCACACCGGGGTAGTCTTGCACAGTTTTTCCAATGTGGTTTTACTGCAAATGGCAAATAAATGAATCTGAATCTGAATCTGAAATCTGAGTGCAGGTTACGTCATCGACTCGTCAGAGATGGTCATTTTCAGACCTAAACTTTATAAACATTAAAGGTAATTTAAGACGTTTATGCTTCTTTCCAAGTAACATAGCAAAACTTATTTACACACATACTGCATATATATTTCAAAATTTGCATTTTCCCAACGTTTTGGTGTGTACCGCAAAGAATTATGGGCAATATCCTTTGCCAGAGTGCGCATAGATGCAGGCTACGGCAAAGTGTGGATCAGGGGCGCAAAGGGGGCGGGGCCAAAGACCTCCCTGGAGAATTGGGACACCCTACGCACTCGCACACTTTATCGGGAACGCACAAATGAGGGGCGCGAGGGTAGAAGTGCGAGTATTGGGACGGGGCCACTGTTGACTTTGTCTTTTCATGTAAGTCCCTGTGCTACCACCAGAGGGACCAGAGAGAGACCTCCACTGTTACAGGAAACTGAGGTTCCATTTCTAGAGGAGAGACAAAGAGGATGTGTTTTATTTCACACTGATGGTTTTACTGAAAAAACAAAAACCATTTGAACCCAACATTAATTCATGACAGAAATATCTGAGATTGTATTTGCATAAAAACATGTATTGTGGATTTCTCACATCACTGCAGTGAAGGTCTTTCTGTGTGTGTTTGTGTGTCAGTGATTGTGTGTTTGTGTGTGTTATCTTTCAATGGTGGTTTTACGAGCTGTGTTAGTAGCTGTACTGCTTCAAAATATCTAAAATAGGTTATTGACAAAGTAAACAAAAACAGGGCAATAGCTGTTGATTTGCATGTTGTGTCTATTAAAGCTGGGGTACCTAAATAATCAGGTTTCCCAGACCCCTAAAAACAGTAGCTCCCCCATTATCGCCAAAATAAAAGCCCTGGAACACGTTGGAACTAACTTTAACCCAATGTCATGTGACCAACAGGCGATGAACTCTCCACAGGTGAAAGTAGATCCTCACGTTTCTGCCTTTCTCTCCATTTTGAAAGAACTCAAACTTCCAAACAGGAGGGAGCAGCAAAAGTGGGACTATTGTTGGTGTGATTCCTCATGTGTTCAATGCCCATGTGAGAAAAGCTTCAGAAACAACCATCTCATCTGGACTTTTGAAATAGAGGCCATTTTCCTGCCCTTCACAGGTCCTTCATGACCCATGCACGACAGTCCAAAAGTCTCCATTCTCCAACATTGTTCAGAACAGGTGACTACTGCTGTAACCTTCCCGATCATGTGACCAACACCACGTCAATGGAATCTGTGATGTGTGCAAAATGTTGTGTGTTTGTTGAACGACTTTAGCAAATCATCAAGAAATCAAGCATTCCTCCATGATGTGTCTAAGTCCTAACTCTGTAGTGAAAGCTAAGTTAAGTTAAAAAGTCATTTCACACTTTTTATATTTGCCTGCTGGTGTTTTTACAGGTCCATCTATGTATCTATCGTCACCTAATCTTCAAGCACTCCTTCCAGGTGGATGGATGGAAGAGGATGACGAGACACTAGGCCTTCTCACGAGCTGTAGGGGCAACAGACGGCTGCCAGGTCCAGTTTAGGCCTCCAGGGGGCGCTGATGGGCAGTCCTTCAAGATCAGGAAGCTTTTGGACAGCATCGTCCTGTGACCATCAGAGTCTGGACCAAGTCTCTCTGGACATGTATGTGAGCTGTCCTGGGTCAGGTACCCCAGCTTTAATGCTTTATTGCATCTACTCTTTGTCACCACTAGATGTCATCGTTCAGAGAGAGAGGACACTTCACAATATGCAACACTTTTATTCTGATAAACAGGAACTCAAACAAAAATATACACATCTTTTCTACAAATAACATTCTTTTGGCTCGTTTCATCTTTTTGAAATTTGGCCCAAAACACTTTTACAAACAGCAGCAACTAACTGTGACCCAAACCTTTACCTGAGCCCAGGACACACAGGTTTACACTTCTGTACTCTGCAAACTTCATCTCAAATAAATCCAAAAGTCCAGAGGGTCTGTGTCTCTCACATGGGAACGCCTCAGGACTCCACTCTGTTGTGTTTCCATCCCACTCTAGTATCTGGTACATGAAGCACTTGTATTTGTTAGTGGTTCACACAACCACCAACAATGAAAAAATACATTACAATCAAAAAATATATCAAGCAAGTAAGTTTTTATTTACATAGCACCTTTCACAGACCAGAGTCACAAAACGCTCTACAATTGTTGTGGGCATTTGTGTCTCACTCCACACAGAGATGGGAGCGAGGCCGCCAGTACAGGAGGCACGTGCCAGATCTATTGAACATGTTTTTTTAGTGGAAACCTACACAGGCACGGGGAGAACATGCAGACTCAGATAGGCCCTTCTTCCTCAGAAGTGAGAGGTCGATCCACTCAACCACAGTGCTGCCCAAACGATCAACATTTCTGAGGTTCTAGCTTGCCTTTAGCCTGACTCTCGCCAGACCCATGTAGTTCGCTGCACTTCACACATGAGTCTGGTACTGAGCCATAGTGGTTGGATTTCAGAAGGCAGGGCCTTGTAAAAAAAATCCTTGTATGTGATTGGATAGACCACTTGTCTGTTATCTTGAATGAAGTCTGCTTTCAACCACTCACATCGAAGCACACGGCTCCCATAGGTTGCCAAATCCCAGCAAGATTTTCCAACCCAAAATCCGCGAGAATATCCACACACACAAAAAAACACTCAGAATGATTTTTTGGCTAAAAACGTAATGTAATCAACTTGGGCTATCATGATTCTGTTTATTGTCTTTCTGTTTATTCTGTTTTATCTCTTTGAAAAAAATATGCGGGAACCACCAAACCTGGCAACCCTGCTGCATAGTGTGTAAACAGGAACACTGAACCAGTGCTTCAACCAAACTTTACAGGAACATTTGACTCTTAAACCACATATATATCAACATAGAACCATCTACATCTCGCCTCAAATTGCATTAAAAGTGACATCCGTGTCTTAATTCGATCGTATTTACTCTTTTAAAAATATTTGCAGACTTTACGTCCGCCATCTTGGATTCCTCTCGCTGCTGCATGAGAGAAGCTTGAGAAGGCAGTGCAAACCCCACGTAACACCGGCAATCCTGATTGGTCGATTAAAAAATAATCTTGGGAAGGCGTTCGCTATGGCGTCGATACCAGACCCATGTGGTTCAGCCAAACGCCTCTGGTGGAGCATGGCGGAACTACAAGGGTCTGGCAGAGCGAGGCTAGCTTGTCTTAGCATCCGTCTTGACAACACTTCTATCCCTGTTCTGGTGCAAAGCTAACGCCACAGAACGAATACCCATGCAAGGAAATTGGTTCCAGCTAACTCTCTTCTGCATTAAGACTATCACTATGGGTGACATCAGCACTTGATTATTCTACTCATAATGTACGCCATATGCTCTCAATGCTTCCCCTGCCTATAGAACTAATAAAGACTTTGGTTCTTGCATATTCTTCATGTCTCAAAATCATTTCCAGCCCATTCACAGAGACTAATATGATGTCCAATAAAGCCCAAAGGTCAAGATGACGAGGTAATTCCTCACTGTCGGCGCTGGTGGGTTCTCTGCATACTAAACATTTGTATGAGCAGATTGCTAAGCATGTAGCACTGATTAGACACACGTATCTGGAATGGCTCTCACTGAATAAAGCAAATGGGAAAATAATAGATTTATCTCATTTAGTTAACACCAGACTACATAATTTTGTGAGATATTTAGAGAGGATGGTTCTCTCTTCTTTTTTTTTTCTGACTGAAAAAGCCTTGCCTGTGGCCTTCAGCGCTATAAAGCTAATACTGGCATCATATTTACAGTAATGTTGACAAATGTGTACTTTCCCTATTTAAGTAAACCAAAACAATAAAATAAAGTAGTCTTTTTCTGCTAAAACTCTTATACGTATCTGTTAAGCCCCATCTTTTGAGGCCCTACTCGGCTCTTTTCGACCTGGTTGCCTTTCCATTAGACTTTAGTATCTTGCCCTGTATCCTAGCAACCGACCCAGAAAACAACCAGTATCCAGGGAAATTCCTTGGTACCCATGGGTTCCCAGCAGCACTCTGAACAATGATCAGTTAAATCCTGTTTTCACCACCCCTACTTGGCCCTATTTAGTTCTACTCGGCTCTGTTCTACCCCGAGTAGAGTATAACTTTAGTTTCAGCTCGGCCTGGTCAGAACCAGCGCCTAGCAGGTGCTACAGGTCTTTTCACAAGTGCTTCTGATAAACTGAGGCCAAAGGACCTAAACACCTATCCTATTAAGTTTCATTGAAGAGGAGCGATGGAGATTATAGACAGACAGAACAAGCTCTTGATATACATTACGGTGGTTTTGATCTTGGACCCGGAGGACCATGCTTTATTGCAACAATCATAAATGTGTTTGTTTCACTGGACTCTGGCTGTTTGCTGAAACAATGGTGTTTCTCTTTATGTTCATAATGGTCACTGTCCATCATGTGTTCTGTTGCTTGAAAGTTTCTGTGTTAGAACAAATTTTCAGATGTATTTTGCAGGGTTACTGATAATATTTTCACAGTTGTAAAACACATTGCTGCTCCCTACAGTCAGACCTCACATCCTCCGCTTCATCAGGAAGGGCTGTTCAAGTTGTCCCTCTCCAGAATGGCCAGTTCTTTTCATATGTGAATGCAAAATGTCTGGGGGCCTCAACCCCTAACTAAAACATGTAGAGTTAGGTTCATGAGCCAGGCCCTTGTAAAAATGCTCCCCTATGGGCCCACCACCCACATAAGGATCCATGGGGCATCGGTATAGAGAGGACTGGGCAGCAGTCGAAGGCGGAGACCTCAAAGTCCCAGTCCACGCAGACAGCTGATTCTAGAGGGTCAGGGTTCGGAGAACACATGATTCCATCTTTGCTGTTTGCGGATGATGTTGTCCTGTTGGCACCAAGGAACCAGGACATGCAACATGCATGGTGACAGTTGCAGCGGAGTGTGAAGCGGCTGGGATGAGAATCAGCACCTCCAAATCTGAGGCCATGGTGCTTGGCCGGAAAAAGGCCTTGCCTTGCCTTGCGTGTGCTGCACGTCCCACTGGGAGGAGGCCCCGTAGGAGACCAAGGACACGCTGGAGGGACTATGTCTCTCAGCTGGCCTAGGAACGCCTTGGGGTCCCCAAGGAGTGCGTGCTATTGGTTAAACAGGGCTGATGGAAACGCTCCCAATCGGGGTAGAGTAGGGGTGGGCGATATGGCCTAAAATTCATATTGCGGTATAATTTGGTGTGTGAATTTCAATGTAGGTCTAGCAGGTTCTTGCATAAAATAGTCAAGATTGTTACTTATTTATATAGTATAATCTAGTATATATATTTGTAGTATAGTTGTGAGACAAATGCTGTAACATACATTATTTATGTATGTTACAGTAAAGACCATTTACTGTAAAAGCAAATAAACAAGAAAGACATATGTGTTCATTTAAAATATTAAAAAAAACTCACAAATGTTGAAATCAAAGCCTGTAGCAGTTAGACATGGTCATTATTTATAGTGTCTGAGAGTTTTTTGCAGGTACATGGCTTCAGTAAAAGCCATTGTTCGTTTACAAAGCTGGTCTTGCGATATGTTGACGCTCTCTAAGCGTTTTTCTCTGCACTTGCAGTGAACTGGATGATTCAATGGATTTATGTTCATTAAAACAGCACGTTGGATTTGAACAATTGATGTAAATGGTCATTTTGGCACAATAAATTTTGTTTAACAAAGTAGCTTTTGTGAGCAATTGACCGCGGAGGTCCAAATCTGACGCTAACTTTCCCAAACTTCTGATGTGATGATGCTGCGGACACGGCACACACATGGATCTATTTTGGCTCACGCTGGCGCTTCGAGCCTAAAGGGATAGGCCTAAAGGTAGACTCTTAAACTGTGATTACTGTGTGTGTATTTACCTCTGCTGGGGCCGCTGTGACAACAATACAGAGACAGAAACACGGTGTGAATGCCGTGCTGTTAGGCTAATGCTGCTAGGCTAATGTGCTAGGCTAATGTGCTAGGCTCATGCGCTAGGCTCATGCTGCTGAATGCCGGTTTGTTTGGATGCTCTCTGCTGGCGTCAGAGCCTGCGCAATTTGATGACATAATGACCTATTGCAATAAGCCGGTATAACAAAAATCTCTACCATGGGCCAAATTTATATCGCATACCGCTTATACCGTATATATCGCCCAGCCCTAGGGTAGAGTATAAAGCCAAGTAGAGAAGGCCCATGTAGAACTGGTTTAAACAGGGCTTTATCTTTTGTTTGAAATGTAATATTGTCTATATCAATAATGCTCCACTATGACTCCTGGCCCAGGCGCAGCTAGAATGGGACAAGATGGAGACTTTGTAAACAAAATATTGTATCAGGAAACCCCCACTGGAAAGAGCCTTGGCAGAAGATCTCTGGGCTTTTATCTTTAAAGCAGACATTATCCACACTGTGTTTCTTGGATCCATTTGTCCCAATGCCTCTGCTGGAGCCAGTAAATATATCATCATTTATTTAATTCTATTTGTCATTAGAACGATGTGCCAGTGCTTATTTTTATATTTTTGTGGGTTGCAAACCTCCTCCGATAGCCCCTTTTTATTTTACTTATACTTGTTCCTTGATAAATATCAAAGCAAAGGAAGGTTTCTCACCCATCATCTGTACTTCTTAGCAGGTTTTCCCAACGTTTCGTCCTCAATCCAAAGGACTTCTTCAGGGAATGAATTCTCAGACCGCCTATGGGTGTGGTTAGCCACACCCTAATCCTGATACTAACTCATAAACAATCTACGGTCTGCTTGATGTAGAAGGGGAGCAGGTCTAATGACCCTGCTGAGGCTAACGACCCTAACTCCTTAGCATGTCACAGACCTATTGTCTGCTGGGATGCTCAAGTGGAGTGTAGGTCTCACCCCTCCTAACTCATTAGCATGTCACTGACCTTGTCCCAAGTTGATAAATATGTCATCTAAAAATGTATGTGTAGACACTGACACTGATACTTTGAATGATCTGATTTCTAAGTTTGAGAATATTCTTACTTAGCACTCCAAACTCATGTATTATTCAGTTTCAGCTTCTTGCAAGATTTTGAGAACTTTTTCACACTTTACTTCATTTAATAATTGCTAAGTCAACTGTTGAATTCTGAAAGCCAAAACATGAAATGTTCTGCAACTTGTAATGTAATAAATGTATAAAGTTATATTTATATCCAGTTCCAATTTCAGGAGAATGAAAGATTGTTGTGTTTTGCATAGATTTTCCCTTTTCTTTTCTATTACATTTCAAAGGATAAGAGGAAAACATATAAATGCTCGTTGTTATTTTGGACTCCAGATTGTTCCCAATTTATGCCATTATTTTTGCATCAAGACAAAACTGACCTTTACTCACATTTTCAACAATCGCCTTACTGATATTCGCAGAACCGCAGAAAAATCTTACTTCTGCTAAATGTTCTAATGATCCCTGCATATGCACTCGTCCATAGCCTGCTCTTATCTACTCTTTGTATACTTACAGGATCCTCTGAGTTCAGGCTGACTTAATAGAGCTGTCATGGAGGAAGATGGAGCGGAGGGACGGGCCTTACAAGTGTGGAACAATGTCAGGTCCCCGAGCGCACACCATGCCTCACTTTTATGTGACGTTTAGGGCTGTCGCGGCCGCATGGCTGCTCCAACAAGCCCAGGCCCTGATGATGGAGCAGCCCAAGGTGGGCAATGAGCCTGGGGAAGTTTAAAGGCCGAATGTAATGTTGGACAGACTGGAGGGAACTTTTGGTGAAATGATGTTCACCTATAAGAAAAACTTCAGTGGAGTTGTGTTTGTTAACAAGATAACAAATAAAACCCCAAATAACCCCCCCAAAAAACATTTCTCTCAAATAAATTGGTACTGTGAGTCACACCAGGCCCACAGATATTTACTGATACAGGTGTCACAGACTTTGCTGCAGTGATGTAAGACAAGTGGCTGAATCTATGAGGAAGTCTGCCAGTAGAGGAAACAACTGACGTTCACTTTCAACGAAGGCAAGGTTCTCAGTCATTGATTACAAGCAAAAAAACAAATCTTTCAGAAGCCGTTTTTATGTGATTTTGGAAACTCGGAAATGGGAATAAATGCTGGTCAACAAATCAACTGGAAAACCCGGACTGGTTCAATGGTCCCTCGGAGTTCCCGACTTTACATCACTGTGACGTGTGTCAGATTGGAAATAGGATGAAAGAATCAAGACAAACTGAGATGGGATGTGTGTTATACCTAAGCAGACACAGGGAGAACATGCAAACTTCACTCAGAAAGGCCCTGTTCCAACCAGGATTTGAACCCAAAACCTTCTGCTGAGAAGCAAGAGTGCTATCCACTCAGCCACGTGCCACCCAGGCTGTTGACACCCCCTCCTCATAACTTTCAGGGGTTTTTTCTGTCCCAGTCAAAGTTTCAGAGGTAACTTTACAATTCAGAGAACTTCAGTGTCTTTTGGCAGCCTCAGCTTTAGAAAAGAGACATTTTTAAACAAACTCACATGCTATTATTTAAAGCAGCAGTAAGCGATTTGGTCGTTTCCAGCAGTTTCTTCTGCCTGAGCGAGTTAGTAGCCCCGCCCCCGTCTCCTCGTCACACCACATGAACGCGCATCGTCTTGGTGATGGCAGCAGCAGGTTCATCTCCGTCAGGTCTACTCGTAAGTATATTAACAACAAACTCTGGGAGTGATATATTAGCATAGAATAGCTCAGTTGTAACCTAGCTATAACACTGGAAGCAGCTTGGTGTTAGCTAGGATAGCATCACTAAGAAAGAGATAAAAACAATCCAGTCTTTTATAGAATAATACTGCTTTTATAGTTGGCACACTGATAACTGTTGTGATAAACATAATGTTGCAGATTGCAGTGTGACGTGTCTCAACATTATGCACTGTAACATCTGTTACAGTGCATATGTATTAGATGAATGTAATGCATATACATTACAACAACAGAGCTTTACATGAAGGTTATTTAAAGTAATACATTACTGCTTTCCTCACAATTTGTATATTTGGAGTTCTTTATAGACAACACTGTAGTAATGTATTATGTGAAAGTAAAGCTGCATCTCACTGGAAGCTGCCTTCTCAATGTCACAAAATAAAGATACATTTATTGATGTAATCAACATCTGTATTATGTGCTTATTGTTCAGAGAATGAAGACAAAATCAAAGTGTATCAGAGCTGTACAGTGAGATGTGGGACTGAAAAACAATTCCAGTAAAGCTTGTCCGAAACGCAAAAGTACTGAGCTGTACAGTGAGATGTGGGACTGAAAAACAATTCCAGTAAAGCTTGTCCGAAACGCAAAAGTACTGTCATAACTAATTATGTTACACTATTACACTGTAAGGAAACCACTTTGAAAGAAAAGCTACAAGTAACAGAATAGCTTGTTTGAACACATTTCCTCAAAATAATTCATAAGCAGCCACGCACACACAGCCACAAGCACACACAGCCACAAGCACACACAGCCACACACAGTCACACACAGTCACACACAGTCACACAGTCACAAGCACACACAGCCACAAGCACACACAGTCACACACAGTCACACACAGTCACACACAGTCACACAGTCACAAGCACACACAGCCACAAGCACACACAGTCACACACAGTCACATACAGTCACACAGTCACAAGCACACACAGCCACAAGCACACACAGTCACACACAGTCACACACAGTCACACACAGTCACACAGTCACAAGCACACACAGCCACAAGCACACACAGTCACACGCACACACAGTCACACGCACACACAGTCACACGCACACACAGTCACACGCACACACAGTCACACGCACACACAGCCACACGCACACACAGCCACACGCACACACAGCCACACGCACACACAGCCACAAGCACACACAGCCACACGCACACACAGCCACACGCACACACAGTCACACGCACACACAGTCACGCTTCAGGGGCCCAGGTTGAAGGAACTGGAGTCTTCCTCTGGCAGAGATTTTCCTTTGAAACATAATAGAAGAGACATCAGTTTTATCTACTCAAATATGACTTTGATATATTCATCATCAACAACATCAGTATTTATTGATCACCAGGAGTGGCCCCTGATCCACAGGATCCTTGAACATGTTTATTTGGACTGTGAGAGACTGTGCATTGTGAGAGAAAGACACTTACATCGGCTGTTTTGGGAGTCGAGTGATTATCTCACTCCTCTTGATTGTTGAAGAAACTCAGCGACAGTTTTGTCAACACTGACTCCTGGAACATGATCGATATTCATTTTGGACCTCAGGGCAGCAACACAACTGTAGGGATGAACGATACACACATCACAACATCATTATCATAATCACTGCGTCCCATATATGCATTCACAACAACCTACATGACAAATGTGGGGTGTAAAGTCTTCCTCAGGAGATGACAATGGCCATTCTTCTAATTCTGGAAGCAAAGTCTTGTCTTCCCAGTCAATACTAGAGAAAGAAGAGCTCAGCAGAAAAGTATCTAGTCGTTATGGCATTGTTTTTTTTAAAATAGTTATTTAACTTGCATTATGGAGGCTTTTGAACTCTTGTACATTGAAGACCTCATTCCAATTGATTTAGGCCATACTGGAAAAGATACAGAGAAAAGAATGCAATGAAGACATGTAAATTATTACAATGTCTATTATATCATCCTCATAATTTATTTGGTAGTAGTCAGCAAGACTTTTCTTACTTATTCTCAATACATAATAATAAAAATGTATGTAGTGGTCACGGAAGTTAGATTTGAGGTAAAGAGATATTGTTTTTATAACAATAAAACTAATATACAGAGTGCAAGTTGCAAAACTTAGTCATTGAAGAATGAAATGCAGACCTACATATATATATATAGTGCAAGCAACTATGTTTATTGGCAAAAACAAACGATTCATACAGATCAGAAGTGTTCGTAGCAGCCACATCATATTCACAACTACAGACAGCTAATGCTAACAGCTAACGCTAATGCTAACAGCTAACGCTAATGCTAACAGCATACGCTAATGCTAATGGCTAACGCTAATGCTAACAGCGAACGCTAATGCTAACAGCTAACGCTAATGCTAACAGCGAACGCTAATGCTAACAGCGAACGCTAATGCTAACAGCGAACGCTAATGCTAACACCACTTCACGGGGGAACTCTGGTGATATGGTCATTTAATTTTGTACATGTGGGGAACTAATAATTGACCGGAGTTTATGGATGGCTGAGGCTGGGCTAAGGCTTCGATGTTGTGTTGTCTGTTGTTGTTTCTCAAAGCTAAGCCAAGGTAATGCGCAGTTATTGCCACAAAATGCGGCCGTATTTCTACAACAGCTGGGGATTTTTAACTAGCTAACTTGGTGAAAACCCGCATTACAGTCTCAGGCAACAATATGTATAAATAATACAACTACTACTGCCACTACTGAGTAACATGCTCACCTGTTCAGTCGGAGAGAGGAATCCACGGAGCTAGAGGTCGCCAACATGAATGCAGCTGGTCACCATGTTGCGCCTACTTTTTGTCGTTCCTCTGTTTCTGGCGTTTTGCCTGTATTTAATAAATCCATGGTATTTAGTCTGCAGCAGCGCTGGAGGCGGCTTTTCCTTCTCCGCCATGTTTGTTTTGAAGAGTGCGCGTGCACACACGGGAGAAACCCCTTATAAGGCGTGCTCTCTCGTCATTGGATAAGCGCATAGGATGTGAGGTTTTTTTATTAAATAGGTGGGAGAAGACTGGAAGGAATGAGAGATCCGTGTTTAGGTACAAACACTCTATATAAGTGATGGCTATTGGAATATATCAATATTTAAGACGTATATTAACACCCAAAAATCGCTTACTGCTGCTTTAAACAAAACATTGTAATTGTGCATATTTTTCTAATTCCAGCCTTATTTGAGCGAGTCCTGCTGTACACTGGAAGTCAAGAGTGAGCTAAATGTCAGCTGCCATCCCCACATGTTATTTGTCAAATTCCATATTGATTTCCATAGAGAGATTTCTGCCGCTCGCTCGGCCCATCCATCATAAGTGAAGTGTGTGAGCAGCGGATTAGTCCACTGTGAGAATGTTAGCCCAGGAATGATGTGCTGTAGTACTAACAACCAAAGTGGGAGGGGAATATACAATCAAATAAACAGGTGATGGTCCTGCTGTTTTGACCTAATTGTCGAGATGATGTGTACTGCATGGGAACGTGTGAGTCATGGGAAGAAAATAAACACATTTAGCCTTTTACCACATTTCACATTTACCACAAAATGGCACAATACTGATCCACACCAGCATCATACAGAAATAGACTGACTGACTGTTATAGCTTCATAGTTACATACTACTATAAAACTGTGGTTTAAAAAGTGAAATTTTTCTTCTTCTTATGAAATTACTTTTTCTCACACGATTCTACTTTCTGAATATGTCTGTACATGATTTTAGATCATGCATTTTATTAGATTATATTAAACATCTTCAAGGTGATATTATGCAATCTGGACTTTTTTTTACCTTTTAACTATGTTACAACGTTGTTTCCTCATCAAAAAGAAACCTGACGCTGTTTTTAGATCCATCCATGCTCATATCAGGAGCTTCGGGCACAAACATGTATGTCTGCACCATCGTCTAAAAGCTTGAGATTACATAGAAAAGGAAATGATGTATATCCCTAATCTTCCCACTTTCCAAAGTCAGACAACAACAATTCAAAAATGTACCTGGATTCTCTTTGCTCGTTCATGAGAAAGGCACAAGAATCATCACTGCTTCTGAGAAAAATAGGAGAAAATATAGTTTAGGAGGTCCATCTTGTCTTCTCAGTAGAATAAAGTGAGTTTGTACTTCTATACCAGACAATTGTAAAATGGCATTGTTATTATCTTGACATGTTTCAACAGTATACTTCTGTCTTTCTCAGAAGCATCTCATTTCAAGGTCATGTCAAGGTAAAAACAATTCTGACTTAAGATTTTCTGGTGTGACTGTCTGACAACTTCAGATCAAAAACTGCATGTTGTTCCTTAACGTGCACAATAACATGCACGTACACGTAACACTGTAAACCCTAACGTCAATCTTATTTCAGATATCAAAGTTATTTTAAATTGATTTTTTCCCAGTCACTACTCCGGGCCTTCTTTGAATTGAGCTGTCTCTGTTCAAGTAAGCCACACTTTTGATATTTTGAACATGTACAGTGTTCAAAATGTCAGGTATCTTAAAAGCACGGCGGCTGAGTGGGTAGCACTTTCGCTTCTCAGCAAGAAGGTTCTGAGTACAAATCTCAGTCGGAATAGGCCTTTCTGATATATTTACTGTATATGTATAAAATCACAGACAAGCTTTATTGCAATAAATCGGGTTTTGCGAGTAATCTACACATGGAGTTCACTTGGCAACATCAAGTAAAGTATGTACTCGAAGAATTCAAGTGAAGTTAATATGCAATTTATTTTCAAGGTTTTTTCAAGTACACTTTACTCGTCACGGTTTACGGTGTACAATCATAGAAAATTCTGAAAAGCTTTTCTGTTTATTATGAAGTAAAACCTTCAGCGTAATATATAAAACACATCCCCTCTCAGTTTGTCTCCATTCTTTCATCCGATTCCATTCTGACACGTGTCACAGTGAACTTGGGAACCGCACGGGACCACTGACCCAGCCCGGGTTTTCCAGTTGAATTGTTGAGCAGCATTCATTGCCATTTCCGAGTTTCCGAGATCACATGGGCGCAGCTTTAGCCATGTAATAGTGTGATGTCATTGCACCAATATGGCATCAAGCTCAGAGCAGTTTTCTCCATTTTAAAACAGAAGTATTGCCCATAAATGACGGGACATGTCTCAACCACCTTCCTCTGGTGGTTGCATGGGGAATTGCAGACAGAAACATTTCAGCACGTATTTTCCCCTGAAGTTATTGATTCACGTTCTAAAACATGAAAGGGCAAAAGTTCCATTATCATGACAAAATGACTATGTTGCAGTTCTGTCTCCAAAGCAATACACTTCACCATTACTCAAACATACAAACATCAAATGAAACCGGTAAATATATATTAACCTCATGCAGCCTCAGCCCCATTTGCTCCTAATATAAACGAAACGAATAGTGAAAACATATTGCACCTTGCGGGCCTCTAACAATAAATCCTTTTACCGTTCTCCACGCTCTAAATCCTATAGTGACACGTGCCCTTGTTCTAATGCTCTGTTGCTCCCCTGAGGCCCCTGGCTCCACATGTTGGTGTAGTTGGCATATAGCATCCACCTGTCGGGCCTCTTTAGCGTGATTCGCCTGGATGGAAACGTGGTCATATGAATCGTGGGTTTTTTTCTGATCCTTGAAGGCATCACGTGGCTCTGTCCATAACCGCTGTAAATTGGACTGGGAGATGTGATAACCTTGAGAGAATGTTGTGATTATACACAGATTGCCCAATGGTATAGACTGATTATTGTTTTCTTATTCTATGGAGATATGTACCATACACACAGTTGTAAGTAAGTAAGTAAGTGATGCTTATTTCTATAGCGCATTTTACAGACCAAGGTCACCCGAAGCGCTTTACAATGTTCAGAAATCAGATATTTTTTTCCATTCTCTTCACACGGTGATGTCGGAAGCAAGACGCAGAATATACTGGCGCATCAAAGCCCCGAACCAACACCATCCATTCACTCACTTGTTACATCTCATACCTATTGTGCATGTTTTTAGTGGTAGGGGAAACCGGAGCACCTGGAGGAAACAAAGCAGGGAGAACATGTAAACTCCACTCAGCTCACAATTCAAATAATGCAAAATAAAACATTGCTCATGCATGTATTATTATAGCTCTGTCGCGTCTAAATATCTGCTTTTTCAGACAAAAAAGTGAAAAAGAAATGAATCGTTTCTAATAACATGAAATCAGCATGTTGGGGTCTCATTTGTTGACAACATTTGGCATTAACCAGGTTATTTATATTGTGAAAACCAATAACCATGTGTTACCTATGAAAAAGGTGTAGGTGACATATAGATTTATAGGCGGACTTTTTAACTATGTTTTTGATTGGTCCCTCTTCAAAAATACACATGGAATGGTTTTTAGATTCATCCATGCAAATTTGTCCGGTAAAATATGTATCACACGACAGCGGTTGCACCCGGTAATTTTCAAATTTTGGACTGAAACTTTAAAAAAAACTTTGCATCTCCCTCTAGTGGTAGCATAGGGATAGGACAGGGCAACAGCATAATTAATCCTCGATACTACATTTTCGACTGAAGACAATATTTTAAATTCTAAAACAAATATTAGTAAATAGTCTCATTATAACTTTGCGTGGGAATTGATTTTTACAACCAGTGTG
Source organism: Knipowitschia caucasica (assembly GCA_964034765.1). Classification (NCBI taxonomy): domain Eukaryota; kingdom Metazoa; phylum Chordata; class Actinopteri; order Gobiiformes; family Gobiidae; genus Knipowitschia; species Knipowitschia caucasica. The sequence continues at coordinate 11,380,465 of OZ035824.1, read as the reverse complement.
TCGTTTTTAGAGCCACGTATGTATTCGTTCTTTCAGTCCACAAGCACAACATATTACAGTAAGCCTCATGTCAGTGTTTATTTTACCATCCTGACATGATTAAAGTTTTAAAAACCAAGCAATGAGCAGGCCTTCTCCTCCCTCCCCTCCGTCTGTGGGGACTTGTGTTTTGGGCCTCCTCTTCCCTGGCTTCATTTGGCTTGTCGGAGCTGCCTGACACAGTGCGTGCTCAGCAGAAAAGCAGCCTTCCCTTCACACGCTAATGCCCCGGACCACGCCATCGCTCGCCTCTTTAATATCTGCAGCTAATGCGAGGTCGGGCTAATTGAAAATGGAGCCGTCTACAGTGCGTCTCCCCGCAGCGCCTTAATAAAGCTGTTAAAAAGATAGCCCCGTTTTGCTGCCGCTGCATCCGCCTCCCGCCGAACGCAGAAGAATGGCCTACTTTGGCGGAGAGCTGCCATGTACTGGAAGGTTTGGGGACAGACCAAAAAGACCTCTTATCACCTATTCAAAATTGATTTTAGATTGGTTCACGCATGTTTGGGTGATGTATCTTCACTTGCATTGAAGAAATCTGGGTTTTTATGTCTCTCTTAATTTTCTTTCTCACAATCTCAATGGTTCTGCAAAGTCATCCAAGCATTTTGGCTCAAATGAAACCAAAATCAGTTCTGCAGGAATGTATGTATCATAGTGGAGAAGGCATACGGCAAGGCAAGTTTATTTGTAAAGCACAATTTCAAGGCAACTCAAAGTATTAAAAAAAATAAAATATAGCATTAAAATCATAAATAATCACAGTACATTAATAAGTCAACAAACCTGTTTAATGTATTAAAGAGAACATCATTTCAGATTTTTATGAGAGTGAAACTTTTTGAAGACACTACATTGATTCGCCCTTACTCACATTTGCATCTTCCTGATTGGTCGATATGAATTCAAATCCTTGACGCCCTTTGTCATTTGGTGAAAAAAATCTCCTCCAGAATATCTCACTGGTTGAAGTTAAACAAAGAATAAAGACTATTTTAGATATATTTTTACTAAAAAAGAATTACTGAACCTTATAGTACAGTGTCCCGTGGTCAGAAATGTACAATCTTTTAAAAAATTAAAATACTGTTTAATATACAACATTTGACATCACCTTAAGCCTATTCAGGATATTTGATCCGGTCTGATCTGGCCCTCGGCTCATCTTAAAAATACAAAAAACATGTTAATTAGTTTTCTTTTTTACTGTTTTAGACTTTGTTTTTATTTACAGTTGGTATTGTCGACTATCTTGAGTTATTGAATAAATCTGGTTAGTTTGTAAATTGTATTCTGTATTCAGCTACTGTAATGGTTTACATTTTGCACAATGTTTTTTGGTCATTAACTATAGCAGATGCTGTGCAAAACATTTTACCTTAAAAGACTGAATGTTTAATTGTGTTAGAAGTGGAGTGCTTATATCCGACTCAGAGACTATGGCCCTCAGGAAAAAGTGTCCCTCAAAATGTCTTTGAATAGCCCTGTATCAAGTGGTTTGACATAATTATTTATACTATATATTATTATCCACAAAAGTCAAATCATAAGGATATTGCAGGCAAAAGTCAAATGTCTTCTGAACGCTGATGCTGGGGCGTCTTGGAGCAGGGATTCCCAAACACTTGGCATGAAACAGACTCACGACCCCCCCACCGATGTAAACAAGTTCATACACTTGCTAAATTCACATTAATGTTGTTTATTTAATGCTGAAAACTTGGCAGATCCGACTCTGTGACAGGTGCTAAGAGCAGGCCCTGCACACGGCTAAGCCAACTTTGACAAGGAAAAAAACTCCCAATGAGTAATGTTTTTGGCGCGGGCCTTTGTTGGGCAACGGCAGAAACGTTTTTCATCTGTAAATAAAAACACTGGTCTATGTAGGTAAAGTGTGTGGCTTTTTTTTCCTTTTCAAAGTGGTTTATTTAACATTAACTTTGAGAGGATGAATGTTTGCATTTTTTTTAATACTCCTCACCGGGAATGAAAACAACAAAACCGCTCCCGCTACTTTGCACACCGATACCTTTTCACAATGCATCTTTTTCCTGCTGCAAATACACAAATAAGGAAAACCATCTTCCCTTTCTTTAAGTGCATATAAGTAAAACATCCAAACCTCTGTGCTATTCTTCCGTGCCAAAAACAGCCAACCGACGGATAAATCTCGGATATGTGCCGATAAAACAGACATAAAAGCAGTGCGAAGCTAACATCTCCCGCGCCCCTGATTTATAATGGCCCGCGCTAAACTGCTCGCCGACAGGAGCCGTAATGGATGCCAGCGTCTGCTCCTCGTTTCGGGAGGCCGGGGGGCGGATCCCAGCTATGAGCGCTGATGTCTCCCAAAGGTGCCCCGCCGCGTCGCATTGGCGGCATATGGGTGTGCGAACGGGGCAATTAAAAACACAGCAAAAGCCCGTGAAATTGATCACCGCAAGAGGGCCATTTTGGATTTGGTGCGAGCGGCGTAATGTACAAAAGTCCTACTGAGGATGTGGAGAGGGACGGGAAGTAAGGGGAGTCAGCAAGAAGGTTTTTAAGAATGAGGAGGCGGGTTTGGATGTGTGGAAAGCGATTAGGGATTTGGAGACAGAGGCGTCGTCCAAAGGTTGTTCGGCGTTGTAAAAGTGGACCTTCTAAAGCTGATGTTTTGATGGATTATTCAGGCACTTAAGGCAATAAATTGGATTCTGCTGAGACGCCGGCTTAGCTGTGGGTAAACTCGCCTTGTAAGAGATACAGTAGTCTTTATCACTATAATGGAGTCCTGTGCATTTACCACTTGGCTTTACAGTGTTCTATACGAAGTGTGTGAAATGATACTAAGCCTTGAATCCATTTTAAGATCATTTAGAAACTGTATTTTGTCATTTCTGGGATTGTCTTTTTGTGAATTGCCTCGGTTGGTTAGTGTTCGTAAATGAAGATGGCTACAGTTGTTTGCAGCACTGTAATAGTTTAGATCATCTTGTGTCGTTAAAAATTCAATTCAATTTGTTTTTGTACAGCCCTAAATCACAACAACAATCGTCTCAGAGGACTTTACAAAGGTGTTGATTCCTCAACCTCAAACAGTTTGAACACAGGAAATGCAGTGATCACAAACTTATAGGACCCGTTCAAAGTAAGCAGGATGAGCATTGTCCATAAATGTTCAGAAAGGAACAGATTGTTAGAGTCATGGTCATATGGGCTACTGCGAGAATGAGTTACAATTCTGGAAAAAGAGAACACACAATTGGTCTATATAAGTACCTTTTAGAAATACAGTAAGTACACTCTGCACTTAACAGAACCTCTCCTTCACAAAGAGGGTGGAACAGTCTGTCTCTGAAGCTGCTCTCTAGAACACATAGTCTCCTGCAGGGGGCGACAATCATGGTACAGGCATAGAATTACATGGACTGCTAATGGCTAATCTTTCTGTTTCAATCCTAGCTCGTAGGGAAAGAGAAATGCAACATAAAAAAACCAAGATGTACAATGGTAAATTAAATGGCCTTTAAAAAACACAGGCAAGACACTGATTCAACACTTTCCATCCAAATGTATAGATTTTCACTAATCTATCTAATCTATAATCCCCTGGCTCCTGTTGCCCAGCTCTGGCATCTCTTCATCTTTTGTTTGTGCAGTTTTCAAAAAAGGTTTAAAATTTGTTCACATAACACTCAAACAGAATAAGATACATTTTGTATCCCTTTGTCCCTATCTTCCACTTGTGTTAAGAATGAATTGAAAAAAGTAATAAAGTATAAAACAATAGTAATAACAAAAAGCACAAAGACACAAAAAGGAGGAAGAAAAAAGTATGACATCACAAATATTCAATAAATTAATGATTATATACGATCACTGCTGACCCCCTCACCTTTCACATGGACTATTCCAATCCTCGCCTCCACAACCACTACTGAACACCACTGTCACATTACTGCACTGCTAGTGGTCTATTGTGTGTACTTACTGTGTACTTGTATAAGACATTTTATGAATATTTATTTTATGCATGACTTTCCCCATTTATACTCTTACCACCTGTTGGCAAATTTCTTCCTTTTGTGCTATCCACTCGGCACGGTGGCTGAGTGGATAGCACTCTCGCCTCTCAGCAAGAAGGTCCTGGGTTCAAATCCCGGTTGGACCAGGGCCTTTCTGAGTGGAGTTTGCATGTTCTCCCCGTGTCTGCGTAGGTTTCCTCCGGGTACTCCGGTTTCCCCTACCACTAAAAATATGTACAATAGTTCTGGCATGCGCCTCCTGTACTGGCCCCGCTCCCATCTCTGTGTGGAGCGAGAGACAAATGCCCTAAAAAAAATAACAATTGTAAACCGCTTTGAGACTCCGATGTGCAGTGAAAAGGCGGTATATAAATAAAGATTACTTACTACTACTTACTACTTACTTACTTTTACTTCCAATGGCAATGCAAATAATTCTGATTCTGATTATACTCTTAAATTATAACTATAACTATTTGCATTATTTGCCATCCCAACAAACATGGACACAGTAATAAAGTGTCATTAGATAAATGTGAGATGGATGAGTTTATTAAAAGGAATGAGGTGAATGTGTTTTCAGACACACAACACAAGCCCTTTCAGACTCCGGAATTGTAACTGATAACATTGTTTGTGTGCGCTCCACGTTAATCCCTCTTTAAAGCCATATCTGATCATATCCATATTCATAAATCACATTTCCACACCGGGAGCCTGTTTTGTCTATTTGGTATGAAACCACGGCAACAGCGTTCTGTCACCCATTGAGACGACCTGTCTTTTTGTTTCTTCTGTGTTTGTACTGTATACTGTGTGCATATGTTTAAAGGGGAAGTATGTAATATGCCTTCATAGTGGTTACTGATTACTGATGCAATCCACCTACTGGGGTTTAGTGAGAAACAGAACCTGTGCATTATATTATTATTATTTTTTCACCTAACAAACCAAGTAACCCAGATGAGAGACTCGTTCTGCTCTCTGACTGGATAATATCCTTGAAAATCACAAACATAGGTATTATGCAAATCACGACCACTGTATGTGTGTTCAGAAAAGGCCATTTTTTTTTACATGTTGACATGTATTGTTTGGAGACACGGACCCTTTAAAATGCAGATTTAGATTCCTAGATTGTTTTCAAATTACTTGATTTTTGGCTATTTTAGGTTTTTTTTAATTCACTGATTAACATGTTTTAAACGTCTTGCCAAATTAGTGAGAAAGATAACATTGAAGATATGAAAAACTAGACATTCTTGACATTTTGAAGGTGAGATTTTAAACAGCCTTCAGTATCAATGGCTCCAAATAAAGAGCCAAAGATAAATTCACAAAAATTGAGCCCAGAGATTTTGTATACACATTACTTACAAATCCATACATTAATTGATTACTTCATACACATGATGAGATACAGTACGGCCATTCACTATTTTTTACTGTCTTAAAAGTTTTCCATTGAAACAGGCAACGATGCATCCAAATTCATGCGTAATTGACTTTTGTGAGATGGGAGATCCAGACTCTTTTCCAGATGGGAGATCCAGACTCTTTTCCAATAAAAAATAAATAAATAAACACTTAAACTATTATATTAAAAAGGTAAATTGGGTGTCTCCCGGACATAGCGTCAAATTTATTGTGAGGGCAGACAGTTGGAGGCCCAGTGTTGAAACTGTCAACAACATGCCATGTTTCCCAAACTGTCACAAAGTCGTCCCTCTCCTGTTCTTGTCCCGGCTGCAGGCGGCGGGCTGAGAGTTTGGGTCCTTCTGGTCCTTTTCTGCGTGGATCTAGACACAACCCTGACTCTGTGACCCTGAAGTGACCACAATGCTACACTTAACGCAACTAACGCTACTGTCAGAAAAGGATCCAGGGATCAAGAAAAGGCAGATGGAGCAGAAAAGTTCCAAAAAGGGAGACAGCAGGAGCCATGGAGATAAGCGGCTATAGGCTAGCCCAGACTTCAGCACCAGGAGAGTTTTAATCCATGAGATAAAATTCAGTGAGCGCTGGATTCAGGCTCAGTGAGGGTGGTAACAGAACACGGAGGTATAGTTTATTGTAGCTACTTTCATGGATTAAAGATAGTATTTATTAATCTAACGAATTCAGCCAGTCAGTTGCCTCCTGGTCTGCTGTGTGGAGAGGGCAGGCTTCAACACTTAGATAGTTGTGCACATGGAGAGTAACATTGAACAGAGCTGAAAGGCCGATCTAAAGTCCCGATTGAACAAGTGATTGTGCTTCAATAAAAGCCACTAAGATGTTCTTTGGTGACCGGTCCTCAAGAAGTCGACATTATCTGCCGCCCATGGTTCAAGTACAGAGAGAGACTCTTCTCTGATTGGCCAGGAGCAGCCCACATGTCATGATTGAATGACATTTTGAATAAAAAGACCTGTTGTGCTGTCCATTCTGCAATCTTGTATTTTGAATGCTTCACCACTTTTTCAGTCTGCTTTTTAGATCTGACATTTGGCAATTTACAGGGATCTAAAATACATATCAAGAATGTAAAATGCATGTTGTATAAAATATTGCAAAAAAATATTACAACTTAGAATAAAGTTATATTAGAATCACAAAAAAATAAAGCCAATTGAGGCCAAAAAAAAGGTTCCATCATGATATACTACCATATACTCATATCTTTGTCACTTCTTTATAACAGATTTTTTTAGACAGAAAAAGTGAAAAACAAAAGGCCAAATAGGTGTTCAAATTGAAAAGCTCACTAGGCTTTCCATTGTTTTTTATTAAAGATGAATACAGCACAATGTGGCCTCTTTTGTTTTACTTGAATCTATTTTACTTCCTTAGTCATTATTCTGTATATGTGGCTTGAATGTGGCTGCAGAGCGTGTGCACTGTGAGCTGTACATGCAGAAGGATGCCGCAGCCTGCTCCCTCCACCTGCAGGTCTCTCCACAGACCAGTAGATGGCATCAGCACTTTAGGATTATCTTCAGTGTGTGAGCACAAAGCCTGGACTCTGCGTGGGAGAGAGATTTCCTACAGAGACAGGACCGTGGAATGACCCGTGCGCGTGTGGATGTTATGGTATGCTTATCGTGTATGCAGGCGATTAAACTAAAGTGTGATTGTGAAGCAGAAAGGTATATTTAAGAATGTAAAATTAAAATAATATATCCGTATCTTGATTTGAAAATGATATTCATAATTCAAAACAACTATTACTACTATTTTTATATATTTGTCTATGTGTGCCTACAGTGCTTCAAAACTACCACAACTACTACTACTACTACTACCACTACTTTTTTTAAATATATACCCTAGCCCAGAGTACCACTACTACTATTACAACTACTTCTACTGCTACTACTGCTATACAAATAAAGATTATACTACAACAACAACCTTAATAATAAGAAAATATATAAATGTAATGTGTTCATTCTTCAGTGCAGCTTTGACTTATGGAATTTGTAAATGTAAATTTGCTCTCAAGTGTATATATATTAAGATGAAACCATAGTAAGAATACAATGCATATTCTAAAGGCCAAACTGAGTGGTATTTCTCAGTATGCTTCAGTTGCTGTAAAACTCTTGATATCCCTTTAACATTGTAGAGTACTTTTATCTATGGCATAATAATGTGGATAAAACATACTGATAACGTACATATCCATACGTGACATACAGGTGAAACTCCAAACATTTAGATATTGTTCAAAAATTATTTATGTCTGCAATTCAACTTAAAATATGAAACCCACATTTCTGAGATGTTTTATTTTTGTTTGTGTTTTATTCTATTTTTCTGTTAAAAATGTCTAACGTCCAGAAGATCTTCAGACCACAACACGCTGTCTTCTGCTGATTGTGAGTGGTTCCTCTTTTGCAAACTGAAGTCAAAAATTCACCAGTTGTTGACTACACAGACCTTTTCATACTGACTTTTATTGTTTTTATGTCACAAAATGTTGCATATGAGGCTAATATAGCCAGTGGATAAACATCTGTCAGCCAACTTCAGCTCCGTCACATGTGAACAATAGACATAATTTTTCGTTTCAAGTTCAGAACATGTTGGATCCGTGAACCAGCTTCTACCTGTCCAATAGTGCGGCATCATCGTCTTGCCGCCCCTCCCCGTTCTGCAATTGGTCCCAAATCCACTCAAAAGTGTTGACTTGAGTTTCCGGAATATTGTAGAGTTTGAAAAGTGTCAAGTGCACACAGCAGCATGGATTCCCAGGCTAGTCCTGTGTTTTTACCCTGGATTTGATTTGATTTGATTCAATTCTACTTTTATTTGCCGTTTTTTGCATTAGGGCGGCACGTTGGCTCAGTGGATAGCACTCTCGCTTCTCAGCAAGAAGCTCCTTGGTTCGAATCCCGATTGGAACAGGGCCTTTCTGTGTGGAGTTTGCATGTTCTCCCCGTGTCTGTGTAGGTTTCCTCTGGGTACTCTGGTTTCCCCTACCACTAAAAAAAACATGTACAATAGGTCTGGCATGCACCTCCTGTACTGGCGACCCCGCTCCCATCTCTGTGTGGAGTGAGAGACAAATGCCCAAAAATAACAATTGTAAACCGCTTTATGACTCTGGTCTGTGAAAGGCGGTATATAAATAAAGATGACTTACTTACCTCTTTTGTCTGAAAAAATAAAAATCTGCAAAAATAATGTCTAATACTGATTTATCAATATTGGTGCCGATAATTGGTCGACCCCTGAAAAAGTCCTAAACAGTTGGATGAATAAATGAACAAACATGAATGCTTTCTCGCCCACCTACGCTGAAACCAAACCCGCCTTGAGGTCTGAACATAAATGAATGGATGGGTCTGTGTGAAAGTAGGCCACGGCGGTGCTGCTACTTATCATGAATGACCCAATTTCTCACCTCTTTCGTCCTGAATCCTGAAAGAAATAATGAATGAACCAGTGGGTCTAATGAATGAATGAGACTGAACATGAATGATGTAGGCATGATGGCCATACTTGCATGTGAAAGCCAGATCCGGCAAACCTCTGCAGCTAAGGTGGGTAGTGCCTGGTTAGTACTGTGATGGGAGACCTCTGGGAACACCAAGTGGGGCGACTGCAGCTGTATAGTACAAAACTGCTGTTGTGTTCTTAGGCAAGACACTTCACCTGCATTGGCCAGAATAAGTCTCCTGTGTGTGTGTGTGCGTGTGTGCGTGTGTGTGTGTGCGTGTGTGCGTGTGTGTGTGTGTGTGTGGGTGGTGGTGGTCAGAAGGGCAGATGGTACTCACTGGTTGCCTCGCTTCTGTCAGTCTGGATGATAGAAGAAAGAAAGATATAAAAACAATGCATGCAACAATGCAGCCCAGGAACTGGCGGCCATTTCCACAGGCAGCTTCACCATCAAAGAGGAAAAATAAACTCATTCACAACTACCACAAAACACTCCAACATTCATCTATATCATAGATAGGGTCAGAAGAGGAGTTTCAGTTGTCACTATCATTTGAACATAGAAATATTGTTTATCATTCATTCGACAATAAATGTATTCTCACAAACAACCAATGATGGGTGAAAAAGTGTCCTTCATTATGCATTAATTATCTGCAAAATAAGGCCAAAAAACAGAAAGTCTGCCTTTTGAAGAGATCTCCCTTATCTTCCATACACATCTGCTATTAGGGGTCAAAATGTATGAATGAAAACCAGTGAGAATGAACTGGTGAATAAACATGAGCGACTTAACTGCTTAAATGCTTCTAAAATCCACATACACTTTTTTATTGCACATTTCATAAACAGTTTCCAAAGTGATACACAAGAGCGGGCAGTAAAACAGAAAAGGCAACACAAATAAAAATGCCCAATCCGACAAAAAAAATCAAATAAGAGCAGAAAGACATCAATCAATAAATCAATTCAGACATTCAATTCAATAGATTAAAAAAGCAAAATACATTCATAAATACAGTGATATTTCTCTGTGAATGGCTGCGTGTTGCGCCGTCCTCAACATGAATGGCTCCTTCTCCTCGGTCTTTCCTCCTGAACGAACACATGAATGAGTGAGGCCCAAACCCAGAGCTACACGCTGCTATTTATATCCCTGCAGAGCTGTTTCTGTTCCAGCGGCAGAGCAGTGTGTGTGTGTGTGTGTGTGTGTGTGTGTGCTTGCACGCCTGTGTGTATAGGATATTTATCACATGGTGGGGACCAAATCTGTGTATTATATTGACCTGCCTCTTTTTATATGGTGACAAAAAAGCCCAAGTCCCAGTGACGTCAGTGCGGTATTATTAGAGCAAGGGCACGGTTTGGGTTTGGGATGTTGGTTTGCAGAGGATAAAGAGGACGTGTTGTGCCAAATAAAGCATGTCAGAATTATCGTATGGTCTCATTGTCAATGAGATGTTAAATTTTGAATAATATTTTTTTCTTTGCCTTTTATATCTAGATTTAAAGATTTAAATTAACTTGAGATGAAATTCGGTCACAATCTGGGATGTTTCTCAGTCCTTTGTGATAAACTACATGTATTTATATTCTTCATTCTTTCTTCTTGCCTCTGCAGCCGTATTTGTTTTGTAGCGGACAGATCATACTAGCTACTGATTGGATAATCCAGTGGTTCCCAAAGTGAGGGACACTGGACACTAGCTGGGGGTTGCTAAATTTGAGCAATTGGAACATAATGGTTTATTGGATTTCTTTTAATATTTGATTCAATTAGCACAATCATTACTAAAATTTAGAATGAATTTAGCAAGTTTTGATACTTCTGTATGTTTTTCTATGCTCTCAATGGTATTTTTGGTAAAGTGACTGACCACTGAAGTGTGATCACAGAGATGGCAAACCAGTTTTATTGTAGGTTTGAGCGCTGCTGCAGCTGTCAAAAGCTGTGCATGCAGTGTAAGATACAGCTGCAGAGGACATTGTTGAAGGGAGACACGTCTGGACAGTGGTCATCCCGCTCCTTATGGACCAATGGCTCCTGTGTTTGTTATTATTCTATTTCTTGTGTTTGATTCTCTGATCTGTTGTTTGAGCCTGACTTTAAATAAAGGTAAGAGTCATGTTATACTAATGGTTATATGATTATGATGTAGTATATGATGTTGTTGAGTAGACACACAACACATCAAAAACACGCAAAATTGCTCGCAAAAAAATTGTGAAAGGCAAGCCCACAAAAGGTGAACCGCCTCAAAATGAGTGATCACTGTACATGGATTATTCAGTAATGGTAAAGATTATGCAAATGAAAATCAGTCCAGTCTTTCTGGTCAGGAGATGTGTTCAGACTGGGTGAACACATCTCTGAGAAGGCTCCAGGCCCCCGCCTTCTCTGTGGAGTGTTTTAGGTCTCGTCTTAGGACCCATTTTTTTGCTCTGTCTTTTAGCACTGCGTGATTTGTATTGTCCTATGCATCTATGTATACATACTGTATAAACATGTGTATGTGTGTGATATGAATATATTTATGGTTTTATCCTTTTTGATTTGAATGACTTCACTGCTTTACAGTGGATTGATTTTTTTTTTATCAGTCTTTAATTGTGCAGCACTTTGGAAACTGAGTTTATGAAATGTGCTATATACTGTATATTTAAAGTGGATTGGATAGTCAACTGCTCAGAGGTTACAGCACACCTTTGTACGCTGCTTCACTCTGGTGTAAATATAAAGAGGCCACACTGCAGATGCTGAAAGGGGCCAGCAATAATTAGTTATAGTTACTGATTACTTCCTGATCAGTAACCATGTTAAGGGGCAAAAGAATCAGAATAAGATAAGAAGATATCAGAATAAAACTGACCTATGCCCCACATGACAGCGCATGTACCTCAAACTCCAAAAGAGACACATCTGCTTACCACCAGCGGTGATGGAAGAGGTCCTCGCCCTCGTCTTCATCCTCGTCTGGTCAGGGTTGTGTCTCTTTATGGTCGTAAACTCCAAACACACATTCCCTTCCTCCTGTTAACATCTGCTTTTACTTTTTTACTCTGTTGCTATGGCAATCTTTAATTCCAAAACACACATGTCGTGGGTGGAAGTAAACACGCTTCTTTTGCCAATGAGAGCAACAATGAGAGGAACGTACTTTGGGTTTTGCTTCTGATTGGTCCGTTGTGATGTCAGTCAGTCTGCCGTCAGTGTTAAAAAGCGTTTCGTCCCCAAACGTTTGTCTCATTCGATCTCTGTAAATGCAGTGAGGGCTGTCGATGATGCTGCAATCAAAAAAATGACCCACTTTGGATTGAAAGTAATGTTGACAAAGTTACAGCAAACACCAAAATAACAAAGTAGTTACTGACCAAAAACGTTACCAACATTTTCCAGCATCATCCTCCAATGATACAACCTGGCACTCACTGATCAATTCTTTCATTATGTTGAGAATCTTCAGCAGATTTTTAAAACTAAAGTATCGCAAATTAGTTTGGACAGTTTCTCAGACGTAGGGACCACAGGCCGTATTTCAGGAGTGGACTATCTGAGTGCTGATGTTTTCATTATCCTTAATGCGGAAGAGGCCAATTTGAACTTAAGCTAGCTGGAGCCAATTACCTAACATGGTCATTTCTTCCGTGACGTTACCTTCAAGCTGTAACAGGGACAAACGTGTTGCTAAGGCCAGCTGGAGTTCCCCTCGCGAATGAAAGCATCTGATTGGTCAAACCTTATATGGCTCATATCTGGATTTACAAACACAATATCAAAATGTGGACACAAGGATCACAGAGAATGCTAAACTATGGAGCTAGATGAGGTTAATTTACTTCAATGTTCGTCAATAGGAGTCAATAGGAGTATTTGTATTTTGTATCACAGTATGTATTCGCTAATCTTTAGTCTTTTAAAGATATTCAACACTGTTGAAAAGTGTAAATAAGAATTAACCAAAATTCAAAGTGGGGAGTTACATCACGTATGTTTCCATATGCTGTATTTTACTAAATAAATTATGAACTTGAATTATGTAAAATGTATAGCGTGAATATATGTATTCTTTTACAGGAAATTAAGGCTGAAATGTCACTTATGTTATGATAGCATCATAGGATCATGTGAAACTGTTTTTTTAGAAAGGTTTGATTTGATCTTTTGATTTTCTAATACAAGCTTGAATATAGCAGCTTGTACAGTCTTCCATAAATGCAAGTATATGTATCTGTGTTGCAAATATTATCCTATACTTCCACAATAGCGCTGTTAGATGCTAAACTGCATTTTGTTGCATTGTTCTGACTTTGTAATGACAATAAAGTTGAATCTAATATGATCTAATCTAAAAAAATCTACTCAAAACAGAAAAATTGCCCACAAAAACCTATTCACAGCCTGAGTTCGTGACATCAGATAGTTTCGCCGTTTCCATTAGAATTTTGAGCACAAGTACATTTCCATTTTAATGAGGCACACTTGTGACAGCACTTGTGGAAAATCACTTACACAAAAAAGTCATGTCTCTCTATGGGCCAAAAAATATATATACTGTATACACGTATCTATATCACAGAGAGCCATTCTACACACTCAAAGATGCGCATGTCTACAAACACATTAAAACTACAGCGGGAATAACGTAGAGGTTTGGGTAGGTTTAAAATTATATAAATATTCTTGGATTGGGATTTGCTCTCACACGACGCTCTACTGTTTTTACAAATGAACTGGATGCGATGTCCCCAAGAAGCACGGAAACCCTACATTTGCGTGTCGGCGTGCGCGCCTGTGTGCGTGGATCCAAAAATAGCAGTGAGTCGTGATCGGCTCGTCCTTGAGAGGTGGGGGGTGGGGGAGTGGGGGGTATATGCACGGAGCCAGAGACAGAGGAGGGAAGGAGGAGGAGTGGTGGTGGTGATGATGATGAAGACTGTACACTGCAAAAAAACACAATACCATAGTCATAAAAAAGGCTTCCATTTGTGTTGTTGTCCAAAAAGGTTCATTTGGTCTTGTGATAGATTCTACAAGTTATTTGTTTACGACCAGCGTGGTTTCTTTGTAGGCGTCCAGTCTTTGCCCGAGTGGTCACGTGATGTTCCTGCATGTGACCTGTCTTATTTCTGTAGTCGTTTGACACTGGCACTGTCTTACTACCACCAGAGGCAGGACGACAGCGCCACCTGCAGTCCGACTTCTTCAAGACGGAAACCAAAGTGTGTGAGAGTAATAATGCCCCCTTGTCCCAGTTTAAAGTTCTGAATTATTCATATTTTTGTTTTGTTTTGCGGATATTTTCACTGGTTTGAGGATCACTTTAACTGGAATTTATAATTAAAATGATATGTTAAAAATGTGCCTTGACACAGGCTTATAATGGAAGTTTGAAATCAAGAACAAACATTGGCTTAAAAAAACTATTGATATTTTTTCAACCCATGATAGTATATGCTTTGTCATATGGTGGTAATGAGTTTGAAAACAGAGCATTCAGACAGACAGGGCGGGCACCAGATGCTCCTCTATTGGAGAAGATAAGAGCTTTTGTTGCCTGCTTGTTTCCATGGATTTACGATTTCTTTGATTTGAAGTTGCTTAGATAGATAGATAGATAGATAGATAGATAGATAGATAGATAGATATAGATAGATAGATAGATAGATAGATAGATAGATAGATAGATAGATAGATAGATAGATAGATAGATAGATAGATAGATAGATAGATAGATAGATAGATAGATAGATAGATAGATAGATAGATAGATAGATAGATGGATAGGTAGGTCGGTGGTCGATAGATAGATAGATCTGTCCCAACAAAAAGATTGATGCGTTGAGCTGAGAGCTGATTGGGTGAGTGGGGGAGGTCCTCTCGTTTTCACTTTTCTGTCTGATAATATAATTCAAAGATGTGACAAAGGCCAACTATACATGCACGAGAAAACTGGTGATAGACCCAAACGGTTTTGAGTGCAAGGAACTGGTTAGATTTCATGTTGTGGTTTGAAAATTAGGGACCCCAGCTTTAACTACAAGAACTTACTTTTACTTGCTTGTCTCCAATGTTTGTTTCTGCTAAGACATATTCCAAGCAAAATGGCATCTATATGTAGTCTTCACCTGGAAACTTTGTCTAAATACCCATAAACAGTTCTCGGGATTAAAAAATAATAATTGTGACAAGGATAAGATGTGCTATTTGGAAAGTACGAACAATATGTTATTTTTTGTTCGAATTCATTGGCTTTTATTTCCTATTATAGTGTCACGTTCTGAAAAGGATGAAGGACCCAAAATGCAGGACTGCCAAAATATAAGATTTAATAAACAAAAACAAAATACAGAACTAAAAAATTCATACCAAGACAAAACAGGGACAAAATCACAATGGACCAACAACAAGAGGAGAGGAGCACAGGGTTTAAATACACACAGGGACACAGGTGAAACACATCAGGGCGGGACAGGCAATTAACAGAGCAGACATGAAAACAGACATTGAAGAACCAATATAACAAAATAAAACAAGGAAAAGTAATCAAAAAGTCCACACCATAACATATAGGTAAGAATTATGTTATTTCTTGGTTGCGTTTTGTCTTTTGTACACAAATTTGAAAGACATTGACTAGTACTACTACTACTATTACTACTGCTGCTGCTAGTGTGACTACTACTGCAACCACCACCACGACTGATTCTGTTACTGTTACTGCTGCTGCTGCCTCAACAACTAATACTGCTACTATTACTACTACTACTGCCACAATCATCACCACCACTACTGTTACTTCCTGTCACAGATAAACAAGAACGGACCCAAAAGCAGAACTGCAAAAATAATATAATTTTAAACATTCCACAAAAAGTAAAAACTGAAACCGGGAACAAGACACGGGAAAACATCAATGGACCGACAACAAGAGGACATGAGCACAGGGTTTAAATACACACAAGTACACACGGCTGTAGCACATCAGGGAGGGGCAGACAATCAATGAGACGGACAGGAAGTAAAACTGAAGACAAGAGGACAACAATTTATCAAAATAAAACCAGATACATTAACAGGAAGTCCACACCATGACACTTCCACCACTACCACTGCCACTACCCCTCCTACTACTACTACTACAATTACTACTACGGAATTATTATAAATCTCATATATGATACTTGAGATTCATATATAACAACTCTGACTTAATATCAAGACCATATTAAGTCAGAGTTATTCATATATAATAACTCTGACTTAATATCAAGAGCATGTATTTTCCTTTCAAATATCACACAAAAACATACTTGTACTCATCAATATCAATGTATTTCTGTGCAAATATTTCGAAATGTGGTACAAAATCTTGCTTCATGTGTGGACAGCCATTGGAGGCCGCCCTACAGTGAACCCCGGACCCCACTTTGGGAAGCACTGATCTTATCTGTACTGTAGCTTTCATTCATTCCACTCTGATGGATTTTATTACAGAAAATGAAAAGATAAATGTCAAGTTTTATGCTATTTCCAGTAAAACCATGAGATCCCAATGGAAAACAGTGCTTCCGACTCCGCTGCTGAAACAATACACACGAAACCTTCACAATCTGAAATGTTAGAACTGATTATCTGGTTCTAAAAGGTTTTTTTTTTTTAACCATTCTAATCTTCTCAAATAATCAATCAATCAATCAATCAATCTTTATTTATAGGGCGCTTTTCCTGCACAGGGCAACACAAAGCGCCTCACAGTCCACACCACACAATGCACAAATCATCACCATTAAAATACAATTAAAAACACATATGTAATTAAAAAGCATTAAAATCACATAAGTAATTTAAAAACATAAAAATCACACAAGTAATTAAAAACAATAAAATAGTTAAAAACACAAAAAGTTACAACAATAAATAACAAGGTGTGTTAAAAAGATAAAATTCTCTAGTTGTATGCACAGGAAAAAAGAAAAGTCTTTAACATGGATTTGAACATTGACAGAGAGGCAGCCAGTCTCACATCCTCAGGAAGACCGTTCCAGACTTTAGCTGCATAGATCTGAAAAGCAGCCTCCCCCTGTCTAGTCCTGACTCTGGGCACTAACAGGAGTCCCGTCCCTGCGCTCCTCAGAGTCCGGGCTGGTTCATATGGGACTAGCATATCATGGATGTACTTTGGTGCAAGGCCATGGAGAGACTTGTACACCAGGAGAGCTGCTTTAAAGTAATATAATATAATATAATAATATAATAATGTAAATATCACTTCAACGCGCCGTAGATATTGTTATTTTGCAGTGTAATACCGAATCC
The DNA here is from genome assembly GCA_964034765.1 of Knipowitschia caucasica. NCBI lineage: Eukaryota > Metazoa > Chordata > Actinopteri > Gobiiformes > Gobiidae > Knipowitschia > Knipowitschia caucasica. The sequence goes on along the minus strand of OZ035824.1, from coordinate 11,363,179 downwards.
ACGAGCGTGAAAGTGGAAGAGGAGGAGGAGGGCTGGACCCATACAAATAGTCACTCCCGAAGCCCGCACACACACACGCACACGCGCACACGCACACACGCATCCACGCGCGCGGCCTGAATTAATGTGTTGCTATTTTTGGGAGCCCCGTGTTTCCAGGGGAGACCTAATGACGCAATGACGTCAATGCGGGTCAATCGCAGCAGACTGGAGGAATTGAGCGAGCGCGGCTTCCATTTCGGAGAGCTTTTTTCCCTTCTCTTTTTTCCCTCCTCTCTTTTTTTCCCCCTGCTTTTCTTTTGCTTTCATTTTCCTCTCGCGGCGTCTCCTTACGATGAGCGAAGGGCAGGAAAGATGCTGTGGCGCGCAGGTTGGAGCGAGAGGAGACACGTCGAAGCGAGGTGGGTGATGTTTTTCGCTGTTTTCTGCTGTTTTCTGGGTTCGTCGCGTCTGTATTCGACGAATCTAGCTCCTTGCGTTGCCTTGCATGCATACATTGATATAGAAAAAACGCGTTCCATCTAGTATCTTTTAATTTCGTGAGACGTTCGGTGCCAACTCACCGCGAAAGCAACTGTTATGACTTCTTTTATGGCAGTACAATGGAAGCAATGCGCTCCTATTACGCACAGCGGGCTTGTGTGTGTACGATTTCCTCGGCCGTTTTCCTTTTGCTGCTAATTTTGGCACAACCGCTGCATCGCTGTGACCACTTTTTGTTGTGCTTTTTATATTCCTGCAACATGACGCACGAGTGGAAACGCGTGCATGCATGGCTAGATGGCTAGATGGATGGATGGATGGATTTCTGCTGCGATTGTGTCTAAAGTTTTGCCATCACGCCTGTGGAATGGACTATTCGTGATTATGTAGACAACGGTAAAACCATTCAACGTTTTTGACATTCAACTCAGAAGAATACACAAGAACCTTTCGGATGGATGCAGCGATGGAAGAACAGTGCAATCGCTTCTTCTTTCTGTTATTTTTTTATTATTTTTTTCTCTCTCGCTTTCTTTAGGGACACGCGCGCGCTTCTCCGGTGTCGTGAGTGGGGGGGTGAAGGGGGGTAAGGGGGGGAGGCTAGTGAGGAGGGGGTGAGGTGGGAGGAAGAGGAGGAGGGGGGTGGGGGGGGGGGGGGGGGGTTAGGGCGTTTACCGTCAGGGGCTGCCCGTTATGCCTCTACTGACGCCGCCGCCGTTGCTGCTACTGCTGGGTGTTGGGTTTTCAGCACCACGGACAGCTCCGTGCACATATAGAGGATGGGGCGCGTAGAATGCACGGGATTCGGCTCGGGTTCCGCGTGTGCTAACGGTGTATACACGGACACACGAAGACGTAAAGGCTAAATGTATCCATCTGTGTGTCGTGAGCTATTTTAAGACAGTTTTTTTGTTTGGGTTCTTGTTTCAAAATGTCCAGCTAAATTTGGACAAATGTTTGGTGTCAGTTTTTAACAATGCATCGTTTCTATACATTTTTAGAACAGGACTGGGCTTCATTGCAGTCATTCCTTGTTCAAGAAAGAGCATAAAATACAAAGAATTTGCAAGGATTTGGCTGCAATTTTACTATAGGTGATAATTGCCAATGGAACAAGCCAATTTGGTCTATTGCACTGTGCTGTTGATTCGTTTGACTTGAAACATATGGACAGATGGAAAGCTGAATTTAGACATCTGCGTGTTATGAGAGCTATTAAAAGACAGGATCTTTTTATTTTGTTGCTAAAATTAGACGTTTTGGCTTGTCCTGAGCTTTTCTGATGACTAGAGGTGGGGAGGGGGGCATGTACTGAAACTATATATACACACAATGGGAATACACTAATGGTTGGAAAAAATTGCACAAAAACAACCTTTTTATATCTCAATGACAATTTTCAACAGGGATCTAACGCTGGATCATATTGAATCATGTGGAGTTGGCCATACACTTGTCAATTGTCCTAAAAGCCACAAACAGATAGAAATAAGTTCAATTACTTGAATTCGACAGGAGTTTGAGTGTATTTGGAGCAACGAAACAAACAAATTCAGACTCATTTGACGCTTTTTCCATTGGCCAAACTTAAATGCATCGAATACATTCAAAGTCATTCTATCATTTTTCACAAAGCAGTTTTTGTGAACTGTCAGCATTTGGGGAGTGAAACATTTGAGTTTTCCAATATGCAAAATGACAGCACAACCAGAGACACGCTGATCTCCCCAAACAAGATTATAAAGTTATATTAGATTAGATCTATTCGAACCTATACGACAATCGTGCTAAAACCTATTTTTTACATATTCTCACCGATATTCAGTCCGCTCTAGTATTGTGAAAAAGTCCAAATGACGCAATCAAAGAGGTTTTTACATACTCATCTGCAGACCGTTTGATTATATCTTATTTTGGAATAATCTTATATTTGATATTTTTACAGTTTTATCATCTAAACCAGCTGAACACATCATGAATCCTTTTATTCACGTCGAGATCAAAATTTCCACCAAATATGCAGGAAGTGTAAAACGTCTACTATTAGTATTGTGGCATTTCCAGCTATAGACATTCACCAAAATATTTGCATCTAAAAGACATATTTATATTTTTTATGATTTTGATAGTTAAACGTTGATTTTGTTTTCAGTTTTGGGCACTTTTGTGATTGGATGGGATGAAATTTACACACCAACATGTTACACTTCCAGCACAAGCTGCCTTTTCATTCACTCCTGACTTCCACTGTGAAAGAAAATGTGTTGACAAAAACAGAGAAATTATTTAAACGCATTCATATAATTTCAAACTGTATATTTATTTATTTATTTTTATTTTATTTACTAAAAAGGTACACACACACACACACACACACACACACACTCAGTACACTCTTGCAATCTAGGGAAGGGAATTTCTATTGCGACTTCAAATAATGTATAATTTTGCACAAACAATAACTATCTGGATCTAAATGTCCGGTTGAATTGTGTTGATTTGAAGTTATGTAGCAGGTGTAACAAAGACAGACAAAACTGACTTAATGGATCGAGCTATGTTTGGAAAAGTTGGACCAATTCATAAATTCAATGTTTTCTAAATATACTTGTTATATTTTAAAGGCCTAATTGGATTTTCTCGTTTCAGGTATTTTGAGAATTGGTGATAAATTGTGTCTTCTGAGCAAATCATTCACTTACATTCAGAAAAGAGTGAAATATTGCCAACTTTGTGTGTAAAATTTCTCAAAATTATTCCGATTTCAACAGTTTTTATGACGTCATACATTGCTTTTGCGCAGCTGAAATAAAATGCAAAGAACGACAAATGTTTGCACTTTGAAATAACTTCGGCTCCTTCATTTCTCAAATCATCCTTTAGCGCTAAAGTTGCAACACATCTTGGATTTTCTTACACATTTTTGGCCCTTTCTCAAACTCAAAGAAAATTCAAATCTGTAATATTTGTGTATTTTGTGTTGTAGATGGAGGCCTGGTCCTGCCCGGCCCCTGGACTCTCCCGGTCAGTCTTTTACGGCTCTTTTTGCGGTCTGGGCTTGCTGTCCAGTCAGAGTCCAGGAAGCCCTTACCCCAAAAAGCATCCGCAGAGGACAGATTCATCTGTTTGGAAAATGTCGGAAACAAAAAGGCAAAATGTGGGCCAGTTTTGTTCATGGGATACTTCATGGTGAGAGTCAGTTCTGCGTCATTTTTCAAAGATGCGCAGCAAAAGATAAACTAGAAATGATCTGTAATGAACTGTAAGTTAATACACTTCTTTTGTTGCGAGCCATAAATTCTCCCAGTTTCTAATTATAAAGGAGAAATATAGTGTTTTGGTGCCATACATAGTTACAGTGTGTGTGTCTGTGTGTGTCTTTGTGTATGTGTGTGTGTGTCTTTGTGTGTGTGTTGTGTGCGTGTGTTTGTGTGTGTGTGTGTCTTTGTGTCTGTCTGTGTGTGCGCCTCGGTGTGTGTGCGTGTGTGCATGTGTGTGTGTCTGTCTGTGTGTGTGTGTCTTTGTGTGTGTGTGTGCGTGTGTGTGTGTGTGTGTCTTTGTGTGTGTGTGTGCGCGCCTCTGTGTGTCTGTGTGTGTGTGTGTGTGTGTGTGTGTGTATGTTTCCTATAGCAGCAGATCAAAACAGAAAAAAAAACAGTTTTCCCATATGTTGATTTGTTGATTTTCATTTAGAAAGTTCATTAGAGCCGCATTTCCACTGAGCAAAAACATGTTCTTTCCCAAAAATCAAGAGTAGCTTCTACCTTGCTCGTCTTGCAACCTCGTCTCACAACTATAGCAGTATTTTTGACACAATAAAAATGTTTCATAGGTTGCGTAGTTGTGGGTCAGGTGAAGGAGGTTATAAAACTACACAACAATAAAGTGTCACGAGGAACAAAACGTTGCATAATGAGATTGTGACGAGCCGTGTTTGGGGAGAGTAGCTCTTACTGTCAGAGTTTGTCCTGTTGCACGCGCCGCTCTTTACTTCTATAAAGTTGTTCTTGTGAATTTTGTTTTAAAAATGTTTCTATTGCTTCACATGGATGATAAACTTGCCGTAGTCCTTTATGATGTGATTCTCTGTGGTCCTGTGCGCACTGTACTGACTTTAGAAGTCTTTTTTTTTTTTACATGCTCCTGTCTTCCCTAAGGTGAAAAGCAGACACGGGTCCAAACAACACGCCAAGGTTTCCCACTGCTATCTTGAGTCACCACACCATATCTATGGGTCAAATAACATGGGTCTGTTGCCTGAAATCACTGTATTTAATTCTAACAATGTGGTGAGAAATGCAGCATTTACCTCATTGAAAAATGTAATGTCTTCATGCAATTGGAAAGTTTCTTGTAACTAATCGAACGTCTTCAAACCAGAGAATTAAGTAAGTCGCATGAAATAAGAGACCAGTTGAACCTTGCATGAATCAATAAACTTTTATTTTTAGAGCTTATTTCCTACACAAGGCAACAAAATGCGCCTCACAGCCCATAACACATCAGGCATAAATCGTATACATTAAAATATACATAAACATAAAAATATACCATTTCCATCCTCCTGAATTTCTCCTACGGGGGATCAATAAACTATCTATCCATCTATCTCTATATCCAGCCATCTATTTTCTTCCCCTTAACCAATTTCTGGGCCAGGGGGTACCAGCCCCTCGCTGATCCTCCTGCAGGTGGTGAGTCCACAGGAGGATGGCTGCTCTATGGCAAAGCCTAAAATATGCTTTAAAAATACGATTTAAGAATAAACATTGAGATCTCAAGATAAATTAAAAACATAAAAAATAAAATAATTCAAAAGATTAATACATTAAATTCACACATGGGATTAACATCATAAAAAGCCACAGTGCATTAAAAAGAGATCAAATCCACAGCTAAACAGAACTGTTTTAACCTGGATTTGAAAACTGCCAGAGACGCCTGACTCACAATTTATTTCTTTATTTTTTCATTCTTCAGCCATCAGCAGAAAATAAGAAAACATTTGACATTCACAGATTGTAATATATTTACAGACCAAAGGGGTTAGGTTGAAGTTTAACACTTATTTCACCATAACCCTATTAACAAATAACAAAATTAAATCTTACTTATAACAAATGAGTACACAATAACAATGAAGATACAATAAAATTGCATCTAAATATCTAAATATACAGTTCTTCCAAACTAGAAAACAACCAGTTTTGCATCTTAAAAATCCAACAAACTTGAAAGTAAGCATTGTTTATGTGAATCGAACCTTTCACAGACAGCGTCACAAACCGCTCAAAATGTTGTGGACGTTTTTCCTCTGACTCCAAACGGTGATGGAAGCAGGGTCATCGCACAGACCCATCGTACATGTTTTTAATGGTTAGGGGGACCAGAGCACCCGGAGGAAACCTATGCAGACACGGGGAGAACATACAAACTACACAAAGACCCATCTGGACGTGGAATCGAACCCAGGACCTTGTGGCTGCAAACTGCTCATCACTGAAAACCAAACAGAAGTGAGAGGTGGAGCGTGCGTGACAGAGGCTGGACTTTCAAACACTCAATTGTTCTCGTTCGATCCTGTTCATTTTCTCATGTTGAGATTGGTGTAAAAGCATGATACAGTAGAGCTTCTCTAGACTCTAACTGATTTTCAAATGCATCAAAAACATGGCACTAGAGCCACAAAAATCATACAGAGACAAACCAGCTCTTATAATAACTGCGCAATCCCCGGTCGGCTTATTCCATTCACTGCAATCAAATCAAAATTAGCCAATCGCAAAACTGTTATCGAGAATACATTGTTTCCTGTAAAAACGGCCTTGTATGTAAATCAAATAAATCTGGCTTTCCCCTGGTTTGGAGCTTCAAAACAGGTTTAAAAATACAATCAGAGCCTAAATGAGGACATCTCTTCATTGGAGTTCATTTTGACTGTTTTGTCTGATTCTGGAAAAGGCAAGTCTGGTTTTAACTTTGCTCTAATCACAGTGGGGAGTAAAAAAAAAGAAAACAGTTTGAAGTAAATGAAGGTTTCTCTCAAATCTAAATTCTCTGCGTGTACTTTCAACATTATCCTCTCTCCAGAACGTTGCAAATCTCTACATAAACACAATGATAATCTGTTCAATCACCTTTTTTCTTTTGCTGACCCCGAAATGCATATTGAAGTTCCAGTCTGCAGTCGTGGCTCAAAACAAACCGAAGTTGTACAAAAAAAGTTGATCAGGTGAGTGTTTGTTTGTCTATATAGGTGCAAATGTAAGATCGGTGCTGTTCGTACGAGTTTGAGAATAAGTTTAAGAATGAGCTTTTAGGACATTTGTATCATTTGCATTTACTGCCCACTGTACAAAGACATTTAAGCGGTTCCAATTTACAGTGAAGGAAAAAGCTCTATCAGGGCCTGGCTATTAGATGTGTGGCCAAAAATATATACTGATTTACAGATAAATTAGATAAAATATTGCTTTTTTTTATAATGAAATTGATTTGGTATACATTTATGTTTTGAAATACATACATTGCAAACAGAAGCATTAGGCTGAAAAGATGTGTCCACGATCAATCCTCAATAAATGAACTATAAATGCATCAATAGTGTTGTATTTTTATTCAAGGAGCGAAAAGCCTTTATTTTGGATTTGAAAAAATCCAAAGATCCATCAAAGTGCCCTGGATCTTTGGTAAGTATTGTCACTAACAGATTCCCGGTCCTGTTGTGTATGTGTCGCACCAGTTTTTCTGTAACTAAATATCTACATTGTCCTTGTCAAATCAATTAATCAATAAACAAATATGAGAAACTTGATTGTACAAAATCAAATACACGATCAAATAATATTCAACTGGGATATATTTATATATATTTTTTCTCGTAATCCTTCTCAGCATGAACTTCCCCTTATACTCCACTAGATGGCAGCATAGGTCCAGGTTTTCCCCTATACAACCTACTCATTTGTATCATTCAAATATGATTAACACAAAAATACATGGTTTGAATTGTGTGTATTGACAATGTTTTGATAAGAAGTGTCTCAAACTGCCCTATCAGCTGTATCTGGAAAAAGTTGTAGATGACACCGTTGTTACCGTAACTTTAGTTTTTTTTAGAGCCTTCAGGCCTATATAGCGATGTATTTTTATTCTGGCTTACATTCTGGGATCTCTCGGGGCAGGACACAAATCTATCCCCTGTTTATGTTAATGTGGTCAGCAGAAGGAACAGACTCTGAGTTTTAGCTGCCATGGAAATCAAACATGCCAAAATAGATTGTTTGTTGATTCTCGACATTAAATCTAACAGCTAAAGTTTGTTAAGGTCCTCCTCAAAGTTAAGATAAGATAAGATAAACCTTTATCAGTCTCACAGTGGAGAAATTTCAGTGTCATCGTTGCGTCAGCAGAGAAAGGAAATAAGAGCACTCAGATTGCACACATCAAAGTCTATTATTTAAGATAATAGTCAATAAATTTAAGATAAAATAAAATAAAATAAAATGAGATAAACTCTGGGCTATAATTGCACTTGGTTCGGAGTATTTACAGATGTCTATATTATACATTAGCAGCAGAGAATATGAGCAGAATAAACATCAGAAATAATATCAACAGGTAAAGTGACTTGAATGGGAGAATTATCAGATATGAAATAATACAGTAGTACTGATAACAGTAAATATCAGATATGTAATACTGTAGTAGTACTGATAACAGGTAAAGTGACTAGTGACTAAGTTACTGGTGAATTATCAGAAACACTTGTGCAGACTCAGCAGTTCCTGTTACACATTCTCGTTGTACAGTCTGACAGCAGCAGGAAGGAAAGACCTGCGGAACCTCTCCTTCACACATCGAGTTCTACTGTCTTGTTTACCGTGATTTGTCCATCACGAGTCTCTAGTGCATTACAACTCCTAAAGATCAAGTCAAATTAAAACAGCAACATGAACCCCTGCGGCTTATATTCAAGTGAGGCTTATATGTGGACAAAATTGACTTTCTTTTAAAATGCTGCTGGTGCGGTCTATATACAGGTACACTTGATAGTCAAGCAAGTTCTGTACTTTTACTGGTATGTTGCAGTACTATGAGAACCTTCTTGTAATAATAATAATAATAATACTAATGATAATGCATCACACATATGTAGGGTTTTCTTGGACACGCAAAGATGCTTTACAAAAGGACAGGTGAAAAAGAAACAAAAAGAAACCGGAAAAAAAAAGAGTTTTGAACACGTGTGGGTTGAGCAGTATTTGAAGTTCTGATTGTAAAAAGAAAAAAACCGCATCCTATCACGGCACGAGGGCGCAGTGGTTTGGACTTGTTCTTCACAGCAACAAGGTCATGGGTTTGAGTCCGCTTCCAGACAGGGCCTTTCTGTGTGGAGTTTGCATGTTATCCCTGTGTCTGTGTAGGATTCCTTCGAGTGCTCCGGTTTCCCCTACCCCTAAGATGACGTACAAACGGTCTGAATGTGATGTGCGAGGGCATGGATTGACATGGTGAGGGGCCACGATGCGCCAGTGTGTTCGGCGTCTCACTTCTGTCACTGTTTGTGGAATGACCGGGAAAAATATCGAATAACATTATCTTATACTACCAAATTAGTATTGAACATTGAATTTGTCTCTGGTCTTGAGATCGCCTTTGTATTGTTCCAGTAGCTATTATGTACATTTAAAAAGAAAGGGAAATAATTAGTAAAATTTTTAACAAAGACTTGAATAGATAGGTTGTGACTGTGTTTTAGTTTATTTGCATATTCCTCTCCGTACCTCGTCTGCATGTGAAAACCTGCTCCTGTTACATCCCAGAAGCCTGGGGTCAAATGGTTGATGTGTCGTTGGGAAAGACACAGTAGAGTCTAAATGTAGGAAAACCACTATGTCTTCTTTATGTCTAAGGCTAACGAGATCAACTTAGGAAAAAGTAACATAAGAAAACCTCAAATCAGGCATATCTGACGACTGCATAAAAGGCAAGGCAAGTTTATTTGTAGAGCACAATTCATACACAAGGCAACTCAAAGTGCTGAACAAGACAAAATAGCATAAATAATCACAGTACATTAAAAAGAAAGATAAAAATATAAAATCCCTCAGTTGTATGCACAGCTAAACAGAACTGTTTTTAACCTGGTTTTAAACATTGTCAGAGAGGACGCCTGTCTTACATCTTCAGGAAGATTGTTCCAGATTTTAGCAGCATGAATCTTAAACGCAGCCTCCCCATGTTTAGTTCTGACTCTGGGCACTAACAGGAGTCCAGTCCCTGCTGTAAAAGAAAATCATATGGTGGGCTGAGAGCATGAAAAAATACTATGAACGGAAGAACAAATATTGGATAATTCAGTGTCACTTAATAACACGTTACTGTAGTGAATTGTGAATTGTTGAGGACATTTGTCTCCCACTCCACACAGAGATGGGAGCCATACAAGAGGTCCATGCCAGACCGATTGTACATATTGTTAGTTTTTGGGGAAACCGGAGCACTGGGAAAAAACTTACGCAGATACAGTTAGAACATCCACACAGAAAGGCCTGGAGGTGGAATTGGACCCAGGACCATCTTGCTGTGAGGAAGAAGCACTAACCACTGCGCCACTGTCCCACAAAGTGGAGAGATGCACACTATTTTAACTATATCATCTAAAAAGCATGGACAGCACGAAAAGAAGAACCGTGACGTCGCCCGGCATGGCGCAGCCGGGGCCCCACCCTGGAGCCAGGCCTGGGGTCGGGGCTCGAATGCGAGCGCCTGGTGGCCGGGCCTTAGCCCACGGGGCCCGGCCGGGCTCAGCCCGAAAGGACGACGTGGGCAGTCCCTCCTGTGGGTCCACCACCCGCAGAGGGGTCCGTGGTGAAGCGGTGCTGAGAGGACTGGGCGGCAGTCGAAGGCGGAGACCTCGGCGACCCAGTCCGCACACCCAACATCTGGCTCTTGGGACGTGGAACGTCACCTCACTGGGGGGGGAAGGAGCCCGAGCTTGTGGGGGAGGTCGAGAGGTACCGACTAGAGATAGTCGGCCTCACCTCCACACACAGCTTGGGCTCTGGAACCCAACTCCTTGAGAGGGGTTGGACGCTCCACTTTTCTGGTGTTTCTCGCGGGGAGAGGCGGCGAGCTGGGGTGGCCATACTCATTGCCCCCCATCTCAGCCGCCACGTGTTGGAGTTCTCCCCGGTGAATGAGAGGGTCGCGTCCCTCCGCCTTCGGGTGGGGGACAAGTCTCTCACTGTTACAGTGTGCAGAGTACTCGGCCTTCTTGGAGTCCTTGGGAGGGGTACTGGACGGTGCACCGCCCGGGGACTCCGTCATTCTCCTGGGGGACTTTAACGCCCATGTGGGAAGCGCCAGTGACACTTGGAGAGGGGTGATCGGGAAGAATGGCCCCCCTGATCTGAACCCGAGTGGTGTTCAGTTGTTGGACTTCTGTGCTAGTCACGGTTTGTCCATCACGAACACCATGTTTGAGCACAAGGGTGTCCACCAGTGCACGTGGCACCAGGACACCCTAGGCCGGAGGTCGATGATCGACTTTGTTGTCGTATCATCTGACCTTCGGCCGCGTGTTTCGGACACTCGGGTAAAGAGAGGGGCGGAGCTGTCAACCGATCACCACCTGGTCGTGAGTTGGATCCGCTGGCAGGGGAAGAAGCCGGTCAGACCTGGCAGACCCAAGCGTGTAGTGAGGGTCTGCTGGGAACGTCTCGCTGAGACCCCTGTCAGACGGACTTTCAACTCACACCTCCGGGAGAGCTTCTCCCAGGTCCCGGCGGAGGAGGGGGATATTGAGTCTGAGTGGACCATGTTCTCTTCCTCTATCGCCGATGCGGCGGCTCGTAGCTGTGGTCGCAAGGTCTCTGGTGCTGGTCCCGGCGGCAACCCCCGAACCCGGTGGTGGACACCGGCAGTAAGGGATGCCGTCAGGCTGAAGAAGGAGTCCTATCGAGCCATGATGGTTCGGGGGACTCCTGAGGCAGCTGTCCAGTACCGGCAGGCCAAGCGTGCCGCGGCCCGGGCTGTTGCAGAGGCAAAAACCCGGGACTGGGAGGAATTCGGAAAGTCCATGGAGCATGACTATGGATCGGCCTCGAAGAGATTCTGGCAAACTGTCCGGCGCCTCAGGAGGGGGAAGCAGTTCTTTGCCAACACCGTGTACGGTGTGGGGGGTGAGCTGCTGACCTCGACCGGGGATATTGTCGGACGGTGGAAGGAATACTTTGAGGTTCTCCTCAATCCCCCCGTCACGTCCTCCGCTCCGGAGGCAGAGGCTGAGGATGTTGGGGCGGATACTTCTGTCACCCTGGCAGAGGTCACCAAGGTGGTTGGCAGCCTCCTTGGTGGCAAGGCGCCGGGAGTGGATGAGATCCGTCCTGACTATCTAAAGTCTCTGGATGTTGTAGGACTGTCTTGGCTGACACGTCTCTGCAACATCGCGTGGCGATCAGGGGCGGTGCCAATGGAGTGGCAGACCGGGGTGGTGGTCCCTCTCTACAAGAAGGGGGACCGGAGGGTGTGTTCCAATTATCGTGGGATCACACTCCTCAGCCTCCCTGGTAAGGTCTACTCCAAGGTACTGGAGAGGAGGTTACGGCCGATGGTCGAATCTCGGATTCAGGAGGAACAGTGTGGTTTTCGTCCCGGCCGTGGAACACTGGACCAGCTCTACACTCTCCATCGGATACTCGAGGGTTCATGGGAGTTCGCCCAACCTGTCCACATGTGCTTTGTGGATTTGGAGAAGGCGTTCGACCGTCTTCCCCGGGGTGTCCTTTGGGGGGTCCTCCGTGAGTACGGGGTCCGGGGTCCTCTGCTGAGGGCCGTCCGGTCCCTGTATGACCGGAGCCAGAGCTGCGTGCGCATTGCCGGCAGTAAGTCAGACCTTTTCCCGGTGCATGTTGGCCTCCACCAGGGCTGCCCTTTGTCACCGGTTCTGTTCACTGTATTCATGGACAGAATTTCTAGGCGCAGCCAAGGGTCGGAGGGGGTCCGGTTCGGGGACCACAGGATTTCATCTCTGCTGTTTGCAGACGATGTTGTCCTGTTGGCTCCAACAAACCAGGACCTACAACATGCACTGGGACGGTTTGCATCCGAGTGTGAAGCGGCTGGAAAAAGGTGCCTTGCCCTCTCCGGGTGGGTGGAGAGGCCCTTCCTCAAGTGGAGGAGTTCAAGTATCTCGGGGTCTTGTTCACGAGTGAGGGAAGGATGGAGCGTGAGATTGACAGGCGGATCGGTGCAGCGTGCGCAGTGATGCGGTCGCTGTATCGGACCGTTGTGGTGAAGAGGGAGCTGAGCCAAAAGGCAAAGCTCTCAATTTACCGGTCAATCTTTGTCCCCTCCCTCACCTATGGTCATGAGCTTTGGGTAATGACCGAAAGAACAAGATCGCGGATACAAGCGGTCGAAATGAGCTTCCTCCGCAGAGTGGCTGGGCGCTCCCTTAGAGATAGGGTGAGGAGCTCAGTCACACGGGAGGAGCTCGGAGTAGAACCGCTGCTACTCCACGTCGAGAGGAACCAGTTGAGGTGGCTCGGGCATCTGTTCCGGATGCCTCCTGGACGCCTCCCTGGGGAGGTGTTCCGGGCATGTCCCACCGGGAGGAGGCCCCGGGGAAGACCCAGGACACGCTGGAGGGACTATGTCTCTCAGCTGGCCTGGGAACGCCTTGGAGTCCCCCCAGACGAGCTGGAGGAGGTGTGTGTGGATAGGGAAGTCTGGGCGTCTCTGCTTAGACTGCTGCCCCCGCGACCCGGCAACGGATGAAGCGGAAGAAAATGGATGGATGGATGGATGGATCTAAAAAGCTTTGTGCAGGCAGCGAGCGATTGTCTCCTCCAGCGTCAGCACTGAACTAGCTCGTTGCTAAAGAGCGTCTGAGCGAAGCCGCCGCCGTCAAGAGTCAGCTGGACCTGAATGATGCTGTCAGGTCAAACTTCAAAGACTGGAATAAATAGACTTGTTGTCGTCTTTCAGAAACAAGTTATATGACTTATGTTTTAATGTTACTTTCTTGGGGCTGAAACTATGTAATGTAATTAATTACATTTTCAAAGTAACTTACCCAGAGAAAAAGTAAGAGTAAAGATTTTCCAGATTTGGTCCATTTCCCTTTAACAAATGGAGGGTTTCTGCCATCGTTACGGAAACAGGGTAAGAAATAAAGAAAGGGTCGTGAAAAACTTTTCATTGGTTTGAAAAGTGTTGGTTGTCAAAAGAAAATGCTGTTTTACTGATTCAATGTTGAAACCAATCTGAGTTTTACAGCAAATGAAAGTACTTTGGTAAATGTGAACATTTGAGCAATAATTGCGGCTTCGCCTCCTCGTTCACTGTGAAAAAGCTTGACTCAGCAGGAGACCGCTACGAACGTTACCCCTGACTGCAGGCTCTCAGAAGTATTGCAAACTATCTCCCAGTGAATAGTTCCTCTGTATTGTCACGTTTCTGTGACACTGCTCTAGGTACAACTATGGATCTGTAATATAAACTGGATAGGGTGTTACTGGCTCATAGCTTAAGGATTCATGGGCTCTGGGACTTCCCACGATGCAGCAGACAAGATAAGAGTAAATTCACATAGGTTACCCAGAAACATTCCCCAAAAAACACAATGTAAATCAAAACAGCTCAATCTCAGCAGAGAACGTGCAGCTTTCATAGAGGTTGGTTTCTGTGTGGTTTTTAGTGTTTTTAGTGTTGTCATTCTGAACTTTTTTTATTGCTAAATCCATTGGTTTTCTTTAAATCCACACACGCAGGCTTGTTAGAATTTGGTGCAAAGCATCATGGGAGGTCGTCCACTGAGCAGAACCGGGAGGACAGAGAAAAGCCCAAATATGGGTGAGTTTCACTAATCTTTCGGTGCCCATGGTGGCCCATGTGCTGCTGAGCACATGGCATTGATTGGGTACAACGGATTGATTCATTTGATTTGACAGCGTGCTCTGTGCTGTTTGTGAACAAATGTGTTAACTTGAGTATATGTTAATGTGATGCAACGCCCGGTTTGGTCTGAATGCATATTCTGTAGAGCCATGGCATCATGGCTTGTGAGGCAACACTGAAATTTCCCCGCTGTAGGACAAATAAAGGATCTGTTCATCTTGATCATAGCTATGGAAATAAGAGGGGGATGAAGTCGGGATGAGCATCACTGCAGGCGCAGGTCTGAAATGTACGGTCTGCCACTGACTTGTTCATGTTTTCAATTTTGGAAATTGTGCTGTGCTGTGATTTTAAATGTTGTGCAAAGAGTTTTCATAAGGTTGTAAGGGGTGAAAAATAGGTGAGTTGGTATGGTGAGTTTCTCCACTCCTTCATTTCACTCGCTCCATGACCCTTTGCCTCTTCATTAACATGGGTTTTTCAGTAGACATGTTCATATTACATGTCTAGAGTGGTCAGCAGTACTCCTAAGATCATTACTATAGGTTGAGTGCTTCTAAATGAATGTCTATTATATTTTAAGTAGTTAATCATTCTTCTAAAGGAATGACTGGCTTGCCCAATGAACTGGTTTGAAATTCTTCCTCTGAATGACTACAGGTTTGAAACAGTTCTTCAAACTTCTAAATAAAATATGTACTGCCAAATTCTGTGTGTGTGTGTGTATGATAACCCATGCCGGAGGGGTGTGTGGTTCTTGCGTGTGCTGCTGGGAAAAGTACCCCTGCCCCTAGGCTCACCTCCGCCCGTCTTTACTGGAGTCTTACTGGACACTTTGCATATTCTGGTAACACGTCTCATGCATAATTTGACATCCTTCTTTTTATGGGAAAAGAAAGTGATTTCACACAGATGTACGGGCTCAGAAGCTGCTGATTCAGGCTGAGCTTCAGGGGGTAATACGTCACTCTGGAGCATCTGGGGGCAGACAACAGACGCACGTCCGGAGCTGTTCGGGAATCACAGCATTCCCGTCATTCCTGTGACTCACTGGGGCAGAATTCCAGGTTCCTGGGCCGGAGCGTGTTCAAAGCAGTAATGTGAGAGCTGTGGGTCAGCCAGGTCACTTTACGAGGGTTTAGGAGGGAAGGATCTCCGCGGCTAACCAGGAGGAAAAGAGACGTATGATGATTTGTGTGTGGTCATTTTGGCTCTGACGTAATCTTACAAATATATGTTGGTACTCGGCTTGGTCAGGACTTCCGGAGCTGGAGGATTTTACCTGATGTGCATGCTTTTAGTGGTAGGGGAAACCAGAGCCCCCGGAGGAAACCAATGCAGACACGGGGAGAACCTGCAAACTCCTGTTCCGACCGGTATTTGAACCCAAGGTCCCACCTTGCCGTAACTATAGTAACGAGAAGTTTAGTATCCTGACCTCCTTCAGTTTCCCTTGAAGATTTAATTTGCAAAAACAGATACTTCAGTCTTTTAATGTGTAAAAAATAAATTGTATTCCTCTAGTTACAATCTTCAACATGTTTTGTTGGCAGTAGATTTTAAGAGATTTTCTCAAGAAGGGCTGGAACTAGTTTGCGTGGCACTAAAATATATCTGACTTTTCAAAACATTTCCTTGGTAAAGGGCAAATTGGAAACAGGAGTAAGTTGAAGGAGAAGATGTCCTCACGGCCCCAAAGGATCGTACCAGAGAAGAGGAAACAGAAGCTGAACTCCACAGAACAATGAGCTGTAGCGTTCTGAAGTATGCAAGTGTAATGATGATGATGATGATGATGATGATGAATAAAGAGCTGCACTAATAGCTGGTGTTGTAGGACTTTGGAGCTGGTCTGTGGGGTGACTCTGACTGTGACTCATCACCATCACCACTGCTTATCTCAGATTTTTCCACAGAACTCTGCCTGTGCTCTTCCAGTTCCTCACAATGTTCCTTGAAACTGAAATCTTCAATCTCTGAGATACCTATTTGTATCCTTCCCCTAAACCAGACATGTCAAACTCAGGCTCATGGGCCAAATTTGGCGCGCAAGACCATTTTGAGTGGCCCCTAAAACGATTTTCAATTAGTATTATTAACTTGCAGCATTGATGGTAATGGGCCAGGACATGTTATACATCACCTCTTCTCTCAGGGAAACAATCAAGTGTAATTTATTCTAAACTAACCCAACACATCACTAGAAGTTAAATAGTTATTGGTATATAGTAATAAACATATGTAATATTTGGTCCAGTCCTGGTTAAATCTAAACAAACTTTTTTTCCTTCAGAAAAATAACCAGGAAATAATAGTAAAACTCATGTCACACTTTTTATTCGGCCCTTGACCTAAATGAGTTTGACACCCCTGCCCTGAACCATGATGTTGAGCAATCTTTGTTTTCAGGTCATTTGAGAGGTGTTTTGAGGATTGGATTCACTTAGGGTTAGGGGAAGCCACAGAGAAGTGGGCATTTTGTCAATGGTCATATATAGGAAAGTGGACAGCATGCCCAACTTTCTGATTTCCTTCAGTCACCTTGGGCTTTCCCGTTCATTTGCGTCCGGACAAATTGGCGCATGGGTACTGGAGAACTGGGATCTTGGCCCCTCAAAAATGGGATTTTGGGTCTTGGACTAATGAGATCTTGGGTTAAAAAAGGGCCACTGGGGAGCGTTATTCTCAACAAGATTACGAGGCCCACCTTTTCCGACCCCATATTTCCATTAGATACAAAATTCACCTTTTCAAACCCCATATTCCCATTAAACCCTAAAACTGCCTAAAATTAACACACATACAGAAAAAACCTGTATATACGGACACATAAACGCATATACACAGACACACACTCGTACGCACACAGAGACAGACACATACACAACCTTAACCATTCTAATTCTAAAGCCTAACTTTAACCATTCAAAAAAAAATCCTAACCTTAACCTCTCTAATATTAAATCCTAACCTAAACCATTCCAACAAAAAAACCTAATCAGAACCATTCCAATAAAAATTCCAAACTAAATCTGAAACCTTAAAAACTAATGAAACAAACAAACAGAAGCCCTATGATAACACTATTTACGTACCACCTGTCAATCATAGTTATGTAAAAGATGGGGTTTGGAGTTTTCTCCTTAAAGGATCTTCAAGGGAAAAGTTGGATCCTCCACCAACCATATACTCCTATATTGGGCTATTTGAAATGAATTCATGAGAATACACGGTTGAAAATGTATCTCTTTTGCATTTTTTCAAATATGATTTAAGTTAAGAGTCTAAAATCTGAGCAGGTAAATCAGGAGTGGGTGCTGAGTCAGCGTTCCGACCGTCAGACCTCTATGTATTATCGTTTTCAAATTATGCAAAAAACACATGAACATTTTCAGAATCGGAGCAATAAAATTTGACATTTGCTTTTTCTCAATTACGCCCCCATCTTTGACCCTACTGACCCCTAAATTGCCACAGACAGTGTCCAGAGGACCCTCTACCACAATCCATGGCTTGATTTTAGCTCGGACCCTCAGGGGAGTTAATTGGCCGTCTGAAATGTAGTCCAAAAAATTGAGTGTTGGTCTACATCCCTGAGACCATCCTCCCTCTTAATTGAAAAATCCAATCCATTTTTTTCACACACAGTTGTGACACCTGATTTGGAGAAATGTTGTTAAGGCTCGTAAGACGAGTCCGGGGATGTGCGTTATTTGCCCGCCGCACCTACGGTTTTTTGATCGGCGGGGCTTCAAAGAGTCACCATTTTCAGAACTTAGAGGCTCTTTAAAGGGTCAGATTTTGTCCGATTGTCTTGAAATTCACCACACACTCCTCTGAATAGAGCCAGAATCAGATTCCCACATTCGGAGACCAACAGACTAACGGTTAGCTATTTGGCTTCCTATTGGTTGGAATAAGACGCATCCAAAACGTTTCAGTAGAACACAGTCTGACGTTTGACATGTCCTAAAAGTAGGTGTGAAAAGGCTTGAAATCATCCACAAAGGTTTAATGTAATCACAGAAGGGTCTTATAGGAAGAAGATGGGTCTTTTATTAAAACTGTAATATTAGTGTGGTTGTGATCAGGTCTTATTAAAAAAGGACCTTCAAAGGTGAAGTTGGGTCCTCTACCAACCATATACTCCTACAGTATATTGGACTATTTTAAATGAATTCACAAGAATACACGGTTGAAAATGTATCTCTTTTGCATTTATTCAAATATGGCTTAAGTTAGGAGTCTGAAATCTGAGCAGCTGTAATGTAGGTGTGAAATGGTTTGAAATCATCCATAAAGGTTTAAGCTAATCACAGAAGGGTCTAATGTGAAGAAGGTGGGTCTTTTATTCCATTATTATTCCGTTATTTTATTCCATAATGTTTTATTATGTCCAGTACAGTGTCCTTGGGTGTTAAGAAACGCACTTTTAAATAAAATGTATTATTATTATCATTATTATCAAGAGATCTGACCGTATTCACCATGTCCTTCTTTCTGTCAGTTTAATGCACATGAATGACTCTCTCACTCTCGCACCACACTTCATCACACTCTCATCTCTGTTTGAAAGTGACAGGTGTTGGGTCTCACACAGAGAAGTTGGGTCTCACACAGAGAAGTTGGATCTCATACAGAGAAGTTGGGTCTCATACAGAGAAGTTGGATCTCATACAGAGAAGTTGGGTCTCACACAGAGAAGTTGGGTCTCATACAGAGAAGTTCGATCTCATACAGAGAAGTTCGATCTCATACAGAGAAGTTCGATCTCATACAGAGAAGTTCGATCTCATACAGAGAAGTTCGATCTCATACAGAGAAGTTCGATCTCATACGGAGGAATTGGGTTACACTGAGAAGTTTATCAATTTTCTGAACTTAGTCAACCTTCACTCCTAGACTCAGGCATTTCCTCGTCTCGTCTTGGCCAGCACCAATCTCAACCAAAGAAATACTTTTGTGTGAGTTCACCATACAGTCACCACAACATAATATTTAACGCATATTTCAAGGCATCAAAGAAAATTACACCCTCTTATATTTTTTTCAATGAAAACATGATGCCTTGTTGTTTTAGTTGAGTAGCATTATAGTAACGCTCTGTTCCATCACAATAAAGTGCACGTGCTATCAGTGTGTGTGTGTGTGTGTGTGTGATTTATCAGCATCAATAGAGTGTGATTCTGCTGAAGCTGTGAGTCATGTGCTCCAATAAGTCAAGTGAAACACACACACACACACACACACACACATTATGATTGAATACAGAAGATGGCTCAAAGGAATGTGGAAAATGAGAATTATGCAGAAAAGAGACAAATTTTACTACAGCTGATGTGCGCTCCAGAGTTACCAGTACATGTGTATTCTTATATGTGTGTGTGTGCATATATGTGTGTATTGTGTGTGTGTGTGAGAAAGAGAATGAGAGAGAGAATACGTGTGTCTCTGTGTGTTTGCATACGTGCAAATACACATACGTGTGTGTGTATGAACGTGTGTGTGTTCATGTGTTTTTGTGCATACGTGTGTGTGTCTGTGTACTGTGTATGCGTGTATGAGAGAGAATATGTATGTGCGTGTACGTGTGCATGTGTTTGTCTGTGTGTGTTTGCATACGAGCATGTGTATGTGTGTGTGCATGCGTGTGTGGGTGCCTATGTGCGTGCGTGTGTATGTGTGCGAGTGTGTATGTGTTCTGTGTGTGTGTGCATTTGCTAGTGTACATGTGAGTGAGTACACAGCGTGTGTGTAAACGAGCTGCGTCACACTAAACATGACGTCACGTTAAGGACTACTGCGTCTCGTCATACATGTTGGACTCATACAAAGCCATGTGAGGAAGTGTCTTGCCTTTGGGCACAATCAGCATCTGAGATCTGACAGGAACAAGCTTTGACAGGCACAGAAACCAAGAAAGACTGAAAGTGAGACGTAAAAATATGAGACATTTATGGGAAAAGCATGATACAAACCATGTTATGAATGAGCATGGTCTGAGTACTACCGTCATCAAAAATTTCATAATTTTATAGATTTTGTAAACACCAAAAAGATGAGGGTCCAGGTGGAGAAAAAAGTGTAGGTCAATCTGACAAACATCAGGAAGATACACACAGACGTTCTTTTCTTTATAGGTAGATGGAAAATAAGTTGGCTTTTTGCAACTTTTACTTCAAAGTATGACAAATTATTAAAAAAGGAAGTGATACAGCCAACATACGTTATAGATTATTGGTTAGCGGAGAGACTCATTGGAATTTATTATTTGTGGTAATTGGGCTTTACTTTCACTTATTATTTTGTGAGCATGTTTGAAAAATTATTTGTGCAGATGTCAAACTAAAAATAGTCGAGCTGAAAATAGGTCCAAATCGTTCCAGATGTCGTCCGAGAATTCCTTTCAAAGCCTTGGGATTTCAGCATTCCACAGAGACATAATCTTACTGCACGGTAATTACTACATATTTGTTACATTTGTGACGTTATTCTGGAGTGGTTCTAATAAAAAAGGGATTGTAAAAAGATTTGCCAAGCTATATTCTAGTTTAATCAAGCATTAGTAGTTCAATCTTGAGTGATGAGTTTTTCAGCACCCACAGTTTAGTTTTCATTTGCAAATTCTGCAGCATCTTAGGCACCATTAACCCTCCTGAGAATGCATGCCATAACCACATTCACAATTCAAATGTTGTATTTGATACTGTTTCATTAATACTGTATATATGGGTGTATTCACGGCCCAGAGCGGCTGGACTGCAGACCTCTCGTCTGAAGGCTGAAGACAGGGGCAGAGGGTGACATTGAATAATATCTAAGCAAATACAGCGTGTACCCCTCCCCCGCCTTGGAGCTGCCTCAGTCCTGCATCGCATCTGTCCTCATTCTGCAGCCTGACTCCTGGATCTATATCCCGTCCGTCCGTGGGAGCGGATCCCTCTCTCAATGTGGACCTCCCCGAGGTTTCTCACCTTTTTCCCACTGGGTTTTAAAGTTGTTCCTTGCCGATGCAGGAGGGTCTGTTGGACCCTTGTGAGGGTCTAATAAAAAAGAAGGTGATGATTCAGGATCCTCAACATTCAACAACATTTATTGACATTGGTCATCTGCCCCTTATGGACCAATGTTTTTATCTTTGCATTACTTTTGTTTGAACTGATCTAAGGCAGTTTTTTATTTATGCAAGAATAAATTGAATGGACTGGTTCCTTTCTGAGGAAAAAGTCTTCACAGTTCTGTTTCAAACGATTTAGACTTACGTAATAAAGACTTTTTCTCAACAAATTACCAACATTGTAAATCATCTAAATAGATCAGATTAGATTTAAAAAAAAACGTTATTGATCTAAAAATGGAGAAATTTAAATGCCACATTTGGTATAAATAGGATCACTCAGGTAGTGCAAAAAGACAGGGAAATGTGCAAAACAACAGGCAATGTGTAATATGTTAACAATAATGTACAACGGAAGGTGGTCCCGTGTCTGGGTGCCATGTTGTAAAATATTACTCATCAGAAAGTCGCTGTGAAGTAGTGTCCTGAAACTACATGTACACTCCTGACACTCTCAGGTCCGGGAACCAGCTCCAGCTTGTGGTGCCTAAGGCGAGACTTAAAACCCGGCTTTTAACACTACATGAGTTGTGTGGTCATCTGCGTTGTATGTATTTACGGTTTTAATCTGTTTTATCCAGCTTTATTGATTTATACTAGGGGGAGCTAAGGATACATTTATGTTTAATTTTTTTACTTGTTTGTGCAGCATTTTGGAAACGTGATTGTTGTTGAATATAAATAAAGTGGATTGGATTACATTTGCAAAGCACCATCTGAGACCCGGGCCTCAGCTCAGGAGGCGGGAGATAATAGATGGATCTTATAATAATTCTCATCTACTGATGTCCTACACAGAACGTTCTTCTCCTCTCTGAACGGAAACTCATCTACAGACTCATCAACTGAACCACAACTATTCATGTGATCTTAAAGAATGTGGCCATCTTAGTCATGGTCTATGCCATTAAGAAACCAGCATTACAAATGTCAAGGAATGTTATTTTATTTCAATATTTGTACAGACCTGAAGTAGTACATTGTGCATCAAAAACAGACCTACATTTGTTTTTTGCTGGTACACCAGCTGGTAATAAAAGTGGTGCCTGACAAAGTTTGATCCTTTATATATGTTTATGTTGTGTTTATAGATATATATTCTAGTTAAAAAGTTGAGTTAAACTTTTGGTGGAGGGTATGCCTCTTGACTATAGCCCTGTTTCCACCAGCTCTTCTTCCCCTACACTCTACCGCTACCTTTTTACTCCCTGTTTGGCCCTGGTTCTATCCAGGTCGAGTTGGTGCTAAAGTGTCCTAACTGAAAAAGATTGGCCATAGATATTTTTCCAAACACTGGTTTGTTGTGGGTAGGTTGCAAGATACAGTGCTAGATACTAAAGTGTTATGGAAACACAAACCAGGCAGAGTAGAGCCAAGTCGGCCTGGTGGGGTGGTGGAAATGGGGCTTTTGTTTTTGTTTGTTTTTCCCGGAATAATCCACAAAACAGTGTCAAACTTATCCGTCAAGCCTGGAGACAAGCTAATGACATCACTTGGCTCAGTTATGGCTCACATGTGACTTACTTACCACCTTTCACTACGGTTGTAAGTAAGTCATCTTTATCTTCATAGCGCATTTCACAGACAGAGTCACAATTGTTGTGGGAATTTTTCCTCTGACACTCCACACAGAGATGGGAGTGGAGTAATCATACAGGAGGTGAATTATTATAAAGGTAGGGGAAACCGGAGCACCCGGTGGAAACCGGAGCAGACAGGACCATCATGCACAAACGCCAACCACTTTACCACCATGCCATACTGACGCTCCTTTTTCTGGTTGTGTGTGTGTAAGTGTGTGAGTATGTGTGTGTGTATGTGTGTGTGTGTGCGTGTGTGTGTGTGATTGAGTGCGTGTGAGTGCGTGTGCGTGTATATTATAATTGTGTGTGTGGTCTATAGCAGAGTTACAGTAAGCGACAGTGGGGTTTGTTTCCCGTCAGAACAGTCCCCCCCCCAGCCCAGGAAACCTTGTTTGAAGCTGAGGTACCTAGCTGAGGTATTAAAAAATTAAATCCATGTAAGTTCATGGGTACTCTCAAAAGAGTGTGGTTTGCATTTTTGGCCCCTGACACATCTTTCGCTCAGCTTTTTCAGAAAGAAAAGTGAAAATGCCAATCAGCTCTCAGTATGTAAAAGATCACATGTTTTCTAATAATACCACAATATTCCATTCTTGCCACACTTTCCCTCTCGTTATTATTTATTTTCTTCATTATATCATATACAGTACAGTTTGTATGTACAGTACAGACCAAAAGTTTGGTCTGTAAAAAAAGATTTTAAAAACTCTTGAGATGGGTGGGTGTGTCCAAACTTTTGGTCTGTACAGTATGTAGATCAACTGCTTGCACAAAAAGGATTATATACCTGGACTGAACCCAAACTTGACCAATAGTCTGACTCGTTGCAATTTTAAAATATATATAATTACTAATGGCATTGTCTGCTTGATGTTTATAATTAAATTGAAAGTTGAAAAGTGAATCTAGTCGAAGGAAACTGAAACAAATGTGTCAAGCAATGGAACTGGGTTGAAAACACAAAAACGCTAAATCAAATGAAACATGATCAAATCCTATTTACATTGAAAAGAAAAAGTGTGTTTGCAGGCCATGGTTTGTCTCTTTGTTTATTGTAGTGAGAAGTAGAGTACAGTATATGCAGTATGTTTTCTCAGGATAATCATATTTAAAATCATGTTCAACATGTAGTATAAGATAAGAATTCCTTTATTCGTCCCACAGTGGGGAAATTTTGATGTTGCATCGCACATATAGGACAGTAGTAAGAGCACACAGGGAGCACACACAATATATACACTATATACAAACAAGTAGTAGCTATGTTTCTTAGCTAACATAACTAGCTGTAGATGCTGAAAATGTAGCTTGTATGAATCTCTTTCTATCAATGTTTGCATGTTCATATCAATACTTCAAAATCATTCCTGGTCATATCCCCGTTATGCCCCGAAGGACAAAACATATTTGGGACACAGACAGGTTGAGAGTTCAAAAATCACCAAGTATTTGTTGTAAATGAACTCTTTATTTTTATGTAGATAAATAAAATAAAAATACAGGGTCCAGATCCAATGTCGGCACCCTGTATTTTTTTTATTTATCTAACTAAATACTAATGAAAACCCTAATAGCTACACCCTCACCATCAAAAATGTAACCACCGGAAAAGTGACACACTGCGGTTTTAAATGCACTTATAATGCTCTGTTTGAACATGTATTTTTACTATGCTTTGCTGACATAACATTGTGTGTGTGTGGTTGTGTGTGTGTGTGCGCACGTGGGAAAATTTGCTGTATTCAAAATGAGGCAATATTTACCCACGCACAGGAACGACCATATATGGGCCGAGTGAGAAATCCAGGTTCTTTAGAAGAAGTTAGCATTTTTCACTGAGTCTTATGAAATATATATATTGGTCCTCATGTCCTGGGCCCTTTGGAGTGAGAGGGTGGAAGGGAGGGGTGAGGGGTGAGAGGGGGGAGAGCCAGAGGGTGAGTAAGGGATGAGTCAACTTCCCTGCGCTATAAGACATACCCTGATGATGGAGTCTTCAGTGGTACTCTTCCTCCAGCCAAGGTACAAGGTAAGACCATTACTACTGTCTGCTTATAGGACTTCTGTTCAGACTGTAGTACTTACATATGTGTACTTTAGGATTCTATAGCAGTGTATTACAGCATGTTTTTGTGACTAAGTAGTGAAAATTGATTCTCATGACTAGACCTCTCAAACTACTGGATACAAAATGTATGCATCCAGAGCAGGTTAAATTCATTTCAAATCTTACATTTCGGGTGCATTGTCGGTTGTAATATTAGATTCAGTACAGTGTTTTCCTATAATAATTATAATTACTTCTTGTTTATGTGAGTATATGATATATATTTTAAACGAGGCAAACGCAATCAACATGGAAAACTTCAGAATCAAAGAATTTCAATGTCTGGGGAATAGGAAAATCTTAATAAATACAAAAATAAGATTTGAATAGTTTTTAAAATGTGACAACATTGTTCCATGTGGAGAATTCTAGCTCCATTTGTGATAATATCAGGAATGATCAAATGATCATTTAGACTGTGTTAAGTTGGATTGTTGTTCTAAAAGCAACATTAAACAATACACACTCTAAAACATAAACATGTATATTCAAGATCATGTATAAGTGAGCAAATTCAGAAATAATGCATCAGGATCACAGGTGTCTTTCCAATGTTCTATTAGACTGTTATAATAATATAATTTCAGTAGGCTCATGAAATTCATTAACTATAAAATCGATATAAAACAGGACATTTTCATTGTGTATTACTTCTGTTTTCCACCAGGATTTATTTATACTGCTATCCTCAAATATTACAAATTGATGCCAAAATCAAAAACCGGAAGTGTAGGCGGAACCAGAGTCCAGGTGACATGGCTGACCCCTGATTTCACGATCAAATCCCCAGTTCCAAAGAATCTTTGTCCTGTTGGCACAAACAAAGTATTCACAGGTGCTCGGTGTCAAATATTTACCAACACAACTTTCAGTTTGTAAACAGTATATATCAAGAGCAGAGGTCGGGAACCTTTTTAGCAGAGAAAGCTTTTTCGAAGCATTCTTTAAAATGTATTTCTGTGGTTTCATAAACTTATTTAGAGTGTAATTTCAGAGCATGGAACAGAGCAGAACTGAAACTCACTTTATGCTAGGTTGTTTAGCATTCTCCAAACTTGTACACTGAGTGGTCAATGGACACATCATAAAAACCTATCATTATTTCTACAGGTGAATGACACATGCACAAGTGTTCATTGTACAGACTGATTGCATATCTCTAAAATAACCAGTGAAATATTCCAGCCTTGTCTACACCTTAATTTACAATGATAAGTGTTGTTGAGGATGTTCCTTTGTGTTGCAGAATCATGCAGTTGCTTCTGTCTCTGCTCCTCCCGCTGCTGCAGATGCTGTCCCTGATGCAGGCGGCCTCTCTGCCCACAGATGTCAGGGGCCGATCGTTCATGAAGGGGATCAACATGGCCGATCAGCTGCTGCATAAGATCAGCTCCGTCCCGGTGAGACTGCACACTGAAACAAGAGGCTGCCCTCACATTAGTCCTGGTCTCAGGTCTCTGTCCTGTAGTCTTCTCACATTAGTCCTGGTCTCAGGTCTCTGTCCTGAAGTCCTCTCACATTAGTCCTGGTCTCAGGTCTCTGTCCTGTAGTCTTCTCACATTAGTCCTGGTCTCAGGTCTCTGTCCTGAAGTCCTCTCACATTGGTCCTGGTCTCAGGTCTCTGTCCTGAAGTCCTCTCACATTAGTCCTGGTCTCTGTCCTGAAGTCCTCTCACATTAGTCCTGGTCTCAGGTCTCTGTCCTGAAGTCCTCTCACATTAGTCCTGGTCTCAGGTCTCTGTCCTGAAGTCCCTCACATTAGTCCTGGTCTCAGAGAATAGACTTTTGAACACACGTCTCTCCAAGACCTGCACCAAAGTACATCTGTGACATTTGAGTTGAACACTTGTGTAGGAATGGTGCTACCTTGTCTTGTCATGAATGACCATGTGGTTGTCCCGTCAGATCCCAGACTACTTGAAGACCCCGGTGACTCCCATGAACTACAGCCTGTGCTCCATGATCCACATTCTGAAAATCTCTGCTGACCTCATCGCCAACATCTCCAAACACACAACAGAGATCAAGACAGAGATTCACGATCTGAACAGATTCATGGAGCAGTCCAGGCTGTGCCAGTGTGGAGGAATCAAACCCCAGATCTCCAGGGACCTGCAGGAGCTGCAGAGTAGGGCCCGCTTCTCAAAAACCGTCACACCAAGAGTCTGCTATCTGCTCACAAAGTACCTGACAAATATGGACCGACAGGAGAGCTGTTAATAGACTGTTGAGCTCCGTTCATGAAGGCTTTGGCTCAAACAGACTCTGGACCCTCAGACTATGAGGTCAAAAACAGAGCCACTTTATAACTAAAGTATTGCGACTGAATTTGTTTCGGGAATGTTGTTGGCTCCTGAATCCAAGATTTATTCTTTACTCAACAAAAATTCTTTACTCATCAACAACTTGTTTTGCCTAACCCTATACATGGCTTCTCACAAACATTTCCCTACATTCTTCTTACATCTTACATCTTTAGTGGGTTTCCACCAATGTCTCACATTTATGGAAAAACTCTACTTATTTAGATCCAAAGTTGAATGTAATTTCACACTTCTACCACTACAGGGTGGAGTTTTGATTGTTATTATCAATTCAAAACACTGAATCCGTCAATCTGATATGTCGTAGGCAGAGCTGGTTTTGCCTTTTAATGAAAAAGGCATGTAATAGTGCATTGTTTTTTTATAGCACTTTTCTGGACACTCTAAGACGCTTCATATAGTATTCTTTCCCTCCATACACGGGGGTGATAAACCTCTACTGTAGCCACAGCTGCCCTGGGGAATACTGACAAAATCGAGGCAACCAGTATGTGCCATCAATCCCTCCAATCAACACCAACCATTCACAAACACATCAGACTCATTCTAGACAATATGGGTGCAGTGCCTTGCCTAAGGACACAATGACAGTTGGGCACTTACAGCCGCAGCTGCCCTATTGTAGAACCTGGTGTTCTCAGAGGTCTCCCATCACAGTATTAACCAGGCCCTGCCCTGAGGTTCTGTCGTCCAGTTGTGCTCATTAAATATTCCAATAGGTTTCAAGACTTTCAGTGAAACAGGGCGATATCTTCCACGTCCAACTTCTGCCATTTCTCACTTCATTTCACACAAAAAAGGAAGTGCCAAAGTAAAGCTACAATATGATGTTTTATTACCAAATTAATGTTTAATATTTGTATTTGAAAGAAAAAGTTAGTTCGGCAAAATATGAAATGCTACAAAATTGCTGAATCTTGCTTTTATTTGCACATATAGTATCAACTATTAAGCTTTTTGTTATTATTATTTAATATCATGCTTGTGTATTTATTTATATGGAACGCAGTTTGTATGAATCATGATGGATGCTAATATACAGAGTCAGCCCAGTGCGGCGCCACAACAGCGAGCCGGGCCTCAGGAAATTATTTTGGACTTGAACGCTGCTCTTGTGCAATATGTGTAAAGTTGTACAAAGATTGAAAATATGTCTTTTATATTTTAGGACTTTTTATATTTTGTATCTACGAATAAAGTTTTGCAATAACACTCAGTTGCATCTGTTTCCATTGTGCCATATGCTTTCACCTGTGGGTCCTGGCTCTTGAAAAGGTCTGGTTGGATCTAACAGGCAAAAACCATTTATCGTGATTTTTGCAGGATTTTCTGAGCGGGAGATCGAGTCTGCTAAAATACTAACAATAGAATGTATTTAAATGTCTATTTGATGTTTATTGTTTGAATTACTCTATAATAATAACCTGGTTGCATAAGCCAGGCATATCAGGCCTGCAAGACCATTTCTAGTGGCCCCTGAAATGTTTTTCAATTATCTTGATCACAGCAACTTGTAGAATTGATAGTAATGGGACACTATGGCAAGTTATACTTCATTTTAAAGCCTCAGGTCTCAGGAAAATGATAACATATAATCAAATTTATCTAAAATGTTTACCAACATATAATTAAAAGTTCAATGTAAAAAATAGATCTTTAACTTAACTACCAGCCTTCGAATACATCTCTTCTTGATATTTGGCCCAGCAGTGGTTGAATAAAAACTCTCATGCAAATTTTACACTTCTGGCCCCAACCAGCTCTTATGCTTGTAAAATTGGCCCCTGCCCAAAATGAGTTTGACCCTCCCCCCCCCCCTATTATCCCTAGACTACAATCTGACTTTTGAGTTACCATAGTTACCAGGACGGATTGTTCACTTGCCCTCCACCACAATGTCAAACTATAGGCTCTTTGGAATGTTGTGACATCACACGAATGCAACCTATTACTCAGCTTGCCAGGCGTTTTCCAGGAAGAACGTCTAGTTTCAGCCAATATTGACTGTGGGAGCTGTCTGAGTGGGTGTCTTGGGTGTGCATGTGACCTACTGCACATCACCGCATGGCTTTAGAATATACCATTTATTACTTATGACAAGAGGAGGGACAGCACCGGACAAATAAAATTCAAACTGTACATCTTTTCACGCATCAGGATGACATCGAGGTACGGTTAAAAATACAGTATTCATGCTCTGGATTAAGCTCAACAGTATAACGGTGGCAGAGGCAAAAGACTGGGCCCGGACAAAACTGAAATGAATGTGAGGATCAAGTTCACCGAGAAAACGCTAACCATGCCATTCAGCACGGCAGCATGGAGAAAAGAGAATTGATTTTATGCAGGACATTTAGACATTTTTTTTATGAATACGGCAAATACAAATAAACATATTCTGGTTTTAATTAAATGCGAGTCATTTTCTTCCGCTTTATCTGTTGCCGGGTCCCTATTCACACACACTCCAACGTGTAATGAAATGCCTAAATTAGCATAAATGTTAACATGTATGAGCGTTTAATGACTCCCTAATGTAAAACTTTTGTGACATTTCCCTGAAAACTCAACAATAAATGTCAGGAGGAAAAGGTTCCAGTTAATATTACTACAGAATTTGTCTTTTAGTAAGAAATAGCAATTACCACAAGTATTTTTGCTATGTACAAAAGTGTGTGTGAATATAAAATAAATATCCTTAAAAGTAAAAAAAAAAAAAACAGTCTTCCAGCACAGTTAAGACTCTGCTGGATTTACACGCACACAAATGAGTCTGTTTCGGTCTCAAATCTGAGCAATTAAGAGATTTTTTTTTTCCTTTCTACGAGTCGAACCACTTGCTCCTCTTGGCCATATTGTCTGCGCTCCCCATTAGCTTCTTCTTGTACTGCTCCACCAGGCTGTCGAAGCGGTCCGTGCCCTTCCGCTTGAACGGTTTGCCCGCTTTCAACTGCGGAAAAAGCAAAAATCCATCAAGATGTTTATTTCCATTTTTTTACATGACCGAAATAACAGACAGTTCAGACAGAAAACAAAGCATAGCCAAAAAAAATCTAGAAATCCTAGCCCATTCAACAAGACGATTGGAAAGCACTACAATAGAACAGAAACATACTACAGTATCGTAGTATGGTAAAACACAGGACACATTATTACTTATTTTACCAAAGGGGCGAATGTTTTGGACGGCCATGTGCTCTTGGCTGGATAATTATACAACACATCACCACTATTGAACAACAAAAATATCGACAAAAAAATAGTATTTTGTGGAAAATAAATGCAAACCAGTACAAATCTTGGACTGAGCTACGAGCAACCAGGTTTAGCCAGGACTTAACCAGACTTTTTCTTCACAATTATCTAACAAACAATTATCAAATCTGTGTCAAAATGGTTGAAATTTAAAAAGGTTACATTATGCGTGTTACAGCTTGTACAAAAATCAACATTGGAAAAAGGGATAAGCTAAAATGTCTTGTTTTTTCACTTCAAAAAGGAGAAAAATATGGCTACTGTACTTTGACCCATTGGAAATCCTCATAAGATATTTAGTTTGTAATTAAGGTGAGCATCCCTATTGAATAAGGTTTGCATATTAAATGACAGAGTTTCTGGATGCCTTGAGCAAAAGAAAAACAAACTAATTTGAGTAAATGACAAGAGGAGATAATTAAAACGTGACCAAAAGTACTCTGAAGTATTCTCAGCGGATGTGCAACTCCAAAACTGTCCACAGGATGGTGCCAGACTCCACTCTCACCTGTTTCCTGCTCTGGGTGGGCTTCTCCATCTGCTGCCTCTTCATCTCCTTCCGGCTGGGGCCCGCTCTGGCCTTCTTGGGAGCTGGGGCAGGTTGCTTTCCTCGGTCTCTCATCCTGGGAGGAAAATACAGCGTTAGGATTGGTTTATTTTAAGTCTCAGGTGAATAGACCATGAAGTACACTCAGTAGACATGAATCCAGGTGGAAAGATAATCTTGTGTTTTCCAGTTAAATATCTCTCCAGCTCTTTGACCTGCTGCAGACTGAGGGAAGAGTGTTCTGAGCAGTTTGGGCGACAAGATTTTGGTTGTTTGTCAAATGTTTCATTAGTCTCGTTTGTGCTGATATGCAAGTCATTCTCAGCTGGTTAATTACGAAAGGCCATTCATGACAATTTATTCTATGTTTTCTATATATTGAAGATTTTTCCCTACTTAAGATTTCTGTACAAAAGGCCTATAACAGATTATCATTTTGTGGTGTATAACCTTGATACTAAGCTGGCAGGTATTAATAATTTTGACGTAATGAATTTGCAGCATTTGAATAATCATCCTGTGATCATTTGAATAATCATCCAGCCCACTACAGTCCAGACCACTTTCCTCTTGGCCCTGAAGCCACGCACAGAACTGAAGCACAGGGAGACAGCAAACAGAAGAATATGCCACAATCAGGGGCATTTTAAGGAGATCAGGGAACATGTATTTAATAATACTTAAAACTCCTGAAGTATTATTAAATAGCAAAAGTATAAAAAGCTTTGATGAATGATTAAATGTAAACATTACATTCGTGGAGCATCAAATTAACATTCTTTGGATTGTTATAGTTTGATGCTTGTTCCTCTTTAAAAAAAAGTTTAAACAAATAAAATATATATAATAATATATATAATAATATATTCATTGATTGTTACACGCAACTTTAATATTAAGACCCTGCTTTAAGTTCAGTAGAAAAGAACTCTGTCTTTGCACTTTAGAAGTTTCTATTATGATGCTAAACATTATGAGCATCAGGCTAAAGGGACAAAAGTGTTCAATGATACCAGGGAAGATACATAAAAATGCATTGTTGGATTGGGCTTGTTATTGGCACGTATGGCTACATTGTGACAAGGATTACCACGATTACTTTTAATTCTAAAAATAAAAAGTATTAAAATAAAAAACCATTATGAGCATCGAATTGTAATTTATTGTGTCACACAATATATTAGTATCATGAGTCGTATTGCGTACCCTTGTATTGCAATAGTTATTGTTTCATGCCCTTGGCCTTTCGTTACTGCCCTACTGTACAAATGTTATTGTCCTATAATTAAAATGTATTCTTTTAACACGGTCTTCTTATAAAAACATGTCAATGCTACTACTAAAAGTGCCCCGTCTATTGGCCCCGACTTCTTCAGAAGCCTCACCACAAACTGGAAGCGTTTTCTGACCTGATCTTTGGCCCACGGTGAGACGGCATGGCCAGAACCTTTCTGCGCTTCTTCCCGTTCTCCAGGTCCACGTGTTCCACCTCTGGCTGGGTCTGGAAACCCGAGAAGAGACGCTTCTGTCCCTGCTGCTGTCCCTGAGGCCCCTGCTGCTTCTGCTGAGCCTGCTGTTGTCTCTGTGGCCCCTGCTGCTTCTGCTGAGCCTGCTGTTGTCTCTGTGGCCCCTGCTGCTTCTGCTGGTCCTGCTGTTGTCTCTGTGGCCCATGCTGCTTCTGATGCTGGCCCTGCTGTTCTTTCTGCTGCTGGACAGGAGCTGGGGGACAACAGTAGATATCAGAATTAAGGCGTGTGCATGTGTGTATGCGTGCACTGGTCTGGTCGATTTAAAAGAACACATACATATAAAGAATAAATACAGTTATATAGATATAGATACAGTTATATAGATTGTGTATTACAACTCAATTTCAATAAACCTGGATATACAATTATGACATCACACAATTAGAAATCCTATACTATGGGAATTAACTCTTGTAACATACAGTACAGACCAAAAGTTTGAACACACTTTCTCATTTCAATGAGTTTCCTCTCTTTTCATGACTATTGACTGTAGATTCACACCAGGCTGTGTAAGGGCTGTTTGACCAAGAAGGAGAGTGATGGGTGCTGGACCAGATGACCTGGCCTCCAGTCACCGGACCTGAACCCAACCCAGATGGTTTTAGGGTGAGCTGGACCACAGAGTGAAGGCGAAAGGGCCAACAAGTGCTAAGCATCTCTGGGAACTCCTTCAAGACCTCCTTAAGGTCACTACCTCTTGAAGCTCATCAAAAGAATGCCAAGAGTGTGTGAAGCGGTAATTAGAGCAAAAGGTGCTACTTTGAAGAAACTAGAATATGAGACATATTTTTTACCTTTTTTTGTACGTACATACTTCCACATGAATTAATTCATCATTTTTATGCCTTCAGTGTGAATCTACAATTTTCTTAATCATGAAAATAAAAAAACTCTTTGAATGAGAAGGTGTGTCCAAACGTTTGGTCTCTACTTCCCTCTGAAGTAGAGACACCATTAACTTTCCTGGTTGTACTTCCTGTACTTTTCCATATGATGGTTATTTACCACATACGTATTCATATTACAAAACCTGTATCTTTATTATGTATTGATCCCAGGAGACAATCCCAGAGCAGTTCACATACAGACAACAATCACACAGTGAGTCAGTCCAGTCCATTCAGAATACAATGCCATTCAAAATAGAGATAAAAACACCATCACCAAAAGTTCCAAAGTTTCACTGAAGGCAAAAAATATTTCATCCACTTCTTTTTTCTGTTGTGGGCATTATTAAAACGACACCCTGAAGGCATCGTCACAAAGTTAGTAATCAGAGGCTGTTGGGGCTAACCTGGCAAGAGCCAGATTGATGATTGTGTAGAACTCTAATGCGTTCTCCACGATATCAATCTGGGACTTCTGCAGGAGAATCCTTTCGGGGAAAGGAGGGATAAGCAGCAGAAGACTTCAAGCTGATTGGGCGAAGCTATGCTGTGTGCCCGCCTACCAAGGTTGCCGTCCAGAAATGCACAAAGCGCCTCTCGCTGTTCATCTTTCAAAAAAGAAATTGGAGATTCTGCTAAAACTGACTTGATAGCCTCAGCTACGCGTCCGTCCTCCTGCGTAGCCATGTTTGTTTTGCTTCGGCCCGGCACTTCTTGCTTTTGTCAAACCTGGATATCCCGCCCTAAACCCCCAGACTGGCGCGTGATTGGCTTGAACACCTAGATGTTCTACTCGAAAAGGGTTGGCGGGAGCGGGACAAGATGTATTCTAGAGTGTTTGTGAACTCACAAATACCGCGAGAATTCAGCTTGCAGGCAAGGTTATGTTGGGGCAGTGCCACGATACACTTGGCTTTTGTCCCATCAGTTCCTCCCACTCTCTGTACTGTATAGGCAGGTCATTGAACCCGTAGATGAATGGAAAAGAGAGAGGAGAATTCCACCAAAGGAATAGTAAAAGGTGTTTATATGAAAAGAGTTTAGTTTTCCTAAACAGAAGGCACGCTCTCTGCTGTCCTTGTTATATAATACATCAATATTCAAGTTACATTTCCATTTGTTAAAAGGTGGTGTCTGATGTATGTGCACGAAAACATATAATGCCACATACCTCTTTCTTTGCCCGTCTGTTTTTCTCCCTGTTGTGGCGGTCGATTATGGACTTGATGCTGGAACAAAACAAAACTTAATAACATCGTTGCCTGTTTAGACAAATATGAGGACTTTTTTTCTTGTACGTATGAGGATTTGTTAATGCCCACCAGGCTCCTGTGTTTCATGTAAATTGCGGTGAAGATTCCACTTCCACCAGTAGATGGGGGTGTTGCAGGCTGTTGGCTATATCAGACTGTGTGGAATGGCTATGTTGTTGCTAGTAGTAGTAAAAATGCTACCAAAACCAATATCATCAAATATTGTGGTAATAATCATACTGCTAAAGGTGCATAGTTTATATTGACTTATACCTTACCTTATTGTTCTGCTTTCTGGCTTCTTTCATTTTAAGCTTACGGGAGTCTTCTAGGGAAAACTCCACAATGGGTCTCTGTAAACACGACATTCATTTCATGTGAGTAAACCAATGTTCCCCTTTGAAGTCCGTTCCCTGCAGCAGAGTGATTCTATGTACCTTGTTGGGCCCAAAGATGTCGGGGTTGTTGTTGAGGTGGCGCAGGGTGCTGAGGGCGTGGTCGTGAAGAGAAAACTGCACAAAGCCGTACCCCAAAGACTGGCCCATGACCTGACCCTTCTCCGGCTTCCTGTCGTACATGATGCGGCACTGCAAACACAAGCGAGAATGTCCAAGATCATAAAAACTGTTTTCTATCAAGTTGTGGTCACGATCTAAGATGAACTACAATAGACGCTGCACTTTTGAGCACCCCTGTGTGTTTTGCTAGTCCCATTGCAGAAAAAAAGCCCCAAAGCCTGATGTTTCCACCCCCATGCAAAAGAGCTTAGTGCTCTTTGAATGCACTACCAGGTCTCGAGATCTCAAACCCTATTGATAAGCTGTGAAGGGAGTAGAAAGAAACCCTCTTAGGAGGAAATGTTTTACGGCTTTGGATAGATAGAGATGGATGTTTAACTAAACACATTTTCCACCATAAATTGCAAAGACATTTTTAAAAAATATGTTTTTGAGAGATCTGATTTTCTTACTCATTTAATCTCTCATAGTTGAGAGCCACTGTTCTCTGAGGTGGCTTGCAAATTTGCTCCAGAAGCCTCCTGAACGTCTCACTTTCTCTTCATCCAAATACCATAAACAAGTCTTTTCCTTATTGATGCCGGTGTTCTGACCGCCATTACAAGTAGGATCCAAATTGGGCCATAAAGTCCTCAACCTGGGGTTGTTGCTAATGCGTACAGGATACAAGCACTTAGAGAGTCTGAACAGTGTCACCCATATTTATGTTTCATCACTTGTAGTGAATATGAAATACATTTACCTCAGTAAGAACACATAAGCACACGCGCTCTAGACCCTCTGTTTTATCTAATCTAACGTCACTATAATGTGCTTAATGCTGCTTTACGCACCTTGTTGACATTAATAGGAGAAGAAATTGCTGTTATAGCTCGACTTTGTATTGATCTCATGCTTTTCAGATTAGTGCAGCTCTTGATTCACCAGCACCATTATACATTGTTTTTCTGTGAGTTTCCGTTGAATATTGTGCTTAATGTATTTATGTCCTGGCCTAATTCAGCCAGAGGAGGGCGCTGTGTGCTCATCCTTTAGTGATCCCCAGCCATGCTATTTGAGTAGGAAAATCTGAAGTCTTTAAGAACGACTCGGAGATGCTCTCCTTAATGTCCCAGCTCCGTTAGGAGCAATAAAGACTAGAAAGGAGGTATTTTCCCTGGATGAATTGGAGGAAGTGTCTCTAATGGGACTGCTGCCACCAGATCATTTGGAGGAAAAAGGTTGATTCTCTGTAAATTCTCTCAGCTTGTATTTATCTGATTGTAATACATTTTACTGTATAATGTATCTAGGCCAGAGTGTGTGCGGCCTCACCTCAGTGACCCTCACGCCCTTGGTCCCCTTCAGTCCCTGCAGACAGATGCTTCTCAGTCTGTTGTTGTCCACAGACTTGGGCAGGTTGTGGACGCACAGGCGAGTTTTTGACACAAACACGTCCATGTCCCGCAGCTTGGTCCGTTTTATTTCTTCAAACTATGAAAGAACAAACAAAAACAGTGATGCACCTGATTTTAAGATGTGAACTGAAGCAGGAAGTATGTAAAGACATCTCACTGGTTTCTGTCTAACCTTTCCATAGAATTCACATTAGGGTGATCAGTATGGTCAAATATTATGCTCTTTAGTATTAATTTTGTGCTTACACATTAATGTTGTCATTTTAATGTTTTTGATTTAAATTCATATATTCAATAATTTTACCTTCTGCACTTACACTTGGACACATGTAACTGAAAATGTATATATATAAATAAATAAATAAAGCAATGAAAGTGCGCACTCTTGTCCTCTTGGCCATGTCTGCTTCCGGGACACCCTCGGCTGCTTTGGTTCCAGCGCGGATCACTGGGGAAAGAGACAGCGCACAAGTAAGAAAACACTTCTGAAATATCACAAGAATTTGACAATCAGACAGATCAACTATCAACATAGAAAAAGAAAAAAAGTTGATTAACAGCATTGAGTTTCAAGTCAAAGATTTGCATATCCAGTAGAGTGTAAATATTAATATTTGCAGTAACACCTCAGGAAATAATAAGGATATTTATGGTTCAAAGTAGTTCTGAATATTTAGCCACATGTGATACAGACAAAAGGTAGAGCTCTGTAACTTCATAAGAGATAGGATGACTAAAATAAAAACAGAAAAAAGAAAGGAGACGTTTATGTGAAGCCAGGTCGCTGTGTAGAATGTCTTGGATTCAGGAGCTCATGAAGCAACTGAATCCATAAAAATCTACCACTTATTGTTTTGCTGTTTGTGCACAAATATACTTAGATAATAACTATGTTTCCAACAAGATCTGTGTCTTAATTCACAGCATCAGTTAAATGGGTAATGAAATAATGAGTCCATAGAACTTTCGCATAGACCTACAGTAGAAACACATGTAATAATCTCAAACAGCTCGATTTGTTCATGTTTTTGTGCTGAAGAGGAGAAAGTAGCAGCGTAAATGGGACCACTTTGGTGTTGCAGGCAACTCCTGTGAGATCGCCATCACGTGGTTGTGTGTGGGATTACAACATTCTCTTCAAAACTTCGCAACTCTGGTTGGGTAGGTCCAGCGCTACCGCCAACGTAACCAGCGCCGCGCGAGTGTACACAGGCAAACAGACGGGCAACTTACATCCTTCTCTGGCCAGATACAGGTTCCGGGTTCCTGTCTCCACCTTCTTCTTGTTGTCTTTGAGTTTAGACGCCTCTTCTCTGGTCACGGCCGCTACAATCAGCAGCTTTCTACCATCCACACGGATACCTCCAGTCTGACAACACAAAACACAATCCTTACAACAACACGTAACAGTATGGATAAATGTGACTTTATTTGCCTTTATGACCTTTTCAAGACTTTTAATACTGTAACTGGTCTGAGGTTAAGAGCCACAGTCTTCAGCTGTCATTCTAGGAAGAGCCGCACAGGGAACCGCCCACCACCAGCTCTAGGGCTCGTATGACCAAAAGCACTTTTTTTGGATTTTTATTATGTGTATCACAAAAAAACTGATCACCTTAAAAGGTGAAATGAATAGGAGGTTGGGGGTAAAATCCCATAAAACGTTGAATACATTTCTTGCAAGAACACAGTCAAACCCATTTTTACGGATTTCCCATGAAGTCCCAATCTGCCCCAGGTGCAGTAGCAGATTCCCTCTCTGGCCTCGGAGCAAGGTTTAGTGCAACAATCTCTTCGATGCAATATATATTTTATTCCACTTTAAAGCTTTTAGGACATTCATTGTGGTAGTAAAGTAATACCCATTCCTTGTTTTAAAAAGTACCCTGGAAAGAAGAAGCGTTATTAAGAAATAAACTAAATGTACCTCGGCCTCGTCTTGTGCTGCAGCAATGCACTTGTCAGCTGCGTCTTTGGTCTTAAACTGAGCAAAAGCACAACCTGCGGGAAAGCACAGCACGGTGAGGCCAGAGTCCGGGTTCATACGATGTGGCCTGGGTCCGGACAGGTGGGCCTTACCTTTGGAGTGCTCCGTGTCTGGGTGAAGCACTATTTTGATGTAGTTGAGCTCTCCGTACTTTAACAGGGTTTCCTCCAGACCTTCTTCCTCCGTGTCAAAGGACAGGTTCCTGCAGCAAATTAAGAAAAAGACATTTGTTACTTTATTACTTGGAAATAAGGCTGCAAGAGGATAATATGTTAATATAATATTTCATGTGCAGAGTTGAAATACCTGATGAAAATAGTTCTTCCCTCGCCTATGTCTGAAGGGAGGGTTTTCTTTGATTTCTTTTTCTTATTTTTCTGATCAACATCTTCATCGTCATCATCATCATCATCATCATTCTCCTCAGATTCTGCATGAAACCATAAGAAATCATCTTTAATAACAATGTTAATTACCCAGCGGGGGTAAAATCACCAGGGGACATTGCCGTTACAGATATCTATAGATTTCTAAAAGAAATCTATAGATGGGGCTATAGAGCCTTGTGAAACCACATAATTGCCTTGAAAAAAATTTGTCACATTTTAGCTCCTGGGGGTGTAGCTATAGGGACTTTATTTCATTCTTTAGTTCAGGTTTGTTTTGGCTGGCTCACCAGGTCCTTTGTTTTGGTTACTTTGGGATTTTTGTGTGCTGTGAACAGGGCTGGGTTTTGTTTATTCAGAACATAGAGTTCACTCAAAACAAAACAAAAGCTGACTCTAATTCCTCTGGTTATCTCATTAAAGACGGTTGTTAAAGCATATCTTTTTCTCCTGTGGAAGAGGAGTGTGGATACTCACATTTTTATTCCCACACAATTTTGCTTGGAGAGTCTGATTTTTTTTTGGCTAGGATTAAAACGCAAAATCAGGTGCCACTGTAGGGTACCGCTAAAACCAAACCATAGGGCCTCCTCAGACGCAACATGGTTTGGTTTAGTTTAGCAGTTTGTTAGGCTTATTTCCTGGCCTTACTTAGTTTGACCTGGTGGGTCCTGTGGTTACATAAACTCCTGAGGATCCAGACAGCCCTGTAAAGGGTTAGTTTGGGGTCGAACCTTTGTTTGTTTTGGTTGGTTCAATTACTTTGGGCTTTTGTTATTCAGAAAATAAGAGATAACTCAACACAAAACAACTTAAAATAAAATGCTGTTTTTTAAACTCTCTCTGTATCCCAAATATGTTCTGTCCTTCGAGTCGTTACACAGTACATATATAAAGTTCCATTTGTATAACTATTCAATATTTCTATTCAGTTCTTTTCTATGAACCACTGCTTCAGGTTCATGCAATGGTATTCATATAATAACCAATAAGCCAAGAGAACTCCACGTTTGGATTGACACGTCTGTGCCCATATTAAGATTTACCACATGTTCTCAGCACGTGTTTGCGCATTAGCGATGTCTCCAATCACAAGGAAATAAATGTATGCAATGTCCAGGCGCTCCAAAAGGACATCTGCTGAACTCGTGAAAAAAATATGTATATATATAAAATGTACTTTAGCACACACCTATAGGGACTTACCATCATCATGGTCTTCATCCTCTAGTGCACTACCCTCTGATTCACAATCACTGTTCTCCTCCTCCTCTTCCTCCTCCTCTTCTGCCTCCTCCTCCTCTTCACTACCATCGTCACTCTGCTCCGACTCGGACTCCTCCACTGCTTTGGCTTTTGTTGATCTGGGCCTGAACCAATGTTTGGGGTTACTACTTAGTACTTACAGATCAAACTCATAGACAAAACAAAAATTAAATACAACTACTTTTTCTTGTCCTCCACTTGTGGTTTCTTTGCATCATTCGCCTCCTCTTCTTCAGAGTCACTGCTTTGTTCAGCCGCTTTAGTAGTCACTTCCTTTTCCTTGTTACTGCCTGTGGTGGGGATAAAAATTATGCATTTTCAACATAAAAGTAGTCTTCAACGTCTGGTATACTTGCCTTGGGTTTCACTGTCATCTCAGACCTGGCTAATTCTAAGAACTATGTCAAATTGTGCAGCTGTATAGAATTAAAGCTGGGTACCTAACATGATTGTTTCCCTTAACAATACATGTTTCATGTCCCAACAGAAATAGTAAAATGCATCATCTATGAACATTTCAGAACAGAATAAGCCATCTTCATCTTATCAGAAAACATGTTACTGTTGCATACATGTAGAAAGAGCCCTGTGAGTCACTATTTAACTCAATGGGCTGAGAGCTGATTGGCCGAGAAAGGGGGGTTCTCTCTTTTCTCTCTAAAAGATGTTATGAATGTCAAACATTAAATCAAACTGTTAAAGAGCAAGAAACTAATTATGTGGATTTTATATGTTGTTTCTGCTGTAGTTTTAGAGTTTTGGGAGCTCAGCTTTAGTTGTCCCACAGAATAAAATTTTTATAGGACATCATTTAAAGATTAAAGTGTTTTTTTCAGCGTTTTTCATAGTCCTTCTCTGGTCTACAGTATATTTGGTGCTGGTACAAGTGTCATACCTGCGCTTGGGGCAGGCTGAGTGGACAGGTACTTGTCCTTTGCCACTGCCCAGTCCACGGCCACTGGTCGACCTGAGAAACAAACTCTGGATAATGACTTTTTCACTTTTATCAACTATCAAAGAGGAAAGAAGAAAATAATCAGAGAAGATAAAATGAAAATCCATATTTCTTACCTTTAATTTCCTTCATATTCATAGCGGTCAGTGCTTTGGATGCCTCTGAGACGTTTTTAAACATGACAAATGCAAAGCCACGCATCTTCCCGTCTGTAAATGCAATCGCAAAAATCTAAATAAAGCATTCAAACATTAGCACAAAGACATGAGTAGTGCACTACCTGGCTTGAGAGGAATACGGGACTCAAGAACGGTTCCAAACTTGGCAAAACTTTCCCGTAAATCGTCTTCAGAGCACTGTTCCAGAGGTAAAGAACTGGTTATTAGCAAGCACTGTGTTTTCTCATCCTTGGATAACAAAAGGACATTACTTTGGCTTTAGGTTAATTTAAATTCCCATACCTT
Organism: Knipowitschia caucasica; assembly: GCA_964034765.1. Classification (NCBI taxonomy): domain Eukaryota; kingdom Metazoa; phylum Chordata; class Actinopteri; order Gobiiformes; family Gobiidae; genus Knipowitschia; species Knipowitschia caucasica. The sequence goes on along the minus strand of OZ035824.1, from coordinate 11,321,214 downwards.
GAAGCTCAAATTTCTTATGATAAGACGAGCTTTTAATTTGTTCTTCTTAAAACCTTTGTCAGTTTTCTCCTCGACTTTCTTCTCGACTTTATTTTCAACTTTATTTTCGACTTTATTTTCGACTTTCTTCTCTGGTGCTAAAAGACACAAAATCATTTCAAGACTTCCTTCAGTTAATGTTATTTTCTTGAGCCCTGTTTCTCTCCACAGCATGTCCAGGCTGTTTCATGCGCTCACCAGCTCAAGGATTTATTATTGCGCTCTACACTGCATTGGACAAATCCCTTCTCCATAAACTTCAGGCTCCCAGTGTAGGTAAAGGGAGAGCTGTAATCCGGCCTAAAAAGCTCAGCGTTCCCAGGCTTGTACCCGAGAGGACCCGTGCCATGCAACTTTTTCCAAGCCTGAACCCGGCCAGAATCTGGGCTGATGGGATGTGCGCCGCTGGTCTACTGTGTGCTGCTGGATCCTGATGCATGCGCAGCAGAACCATGAAAGCATCTGTCTTTTCAGCTGCATGCTAGTGGGCGTCACACAGAGCAGATCAAACCCAGTCCTAATGTCTGCAGCACACTGCAGAACATCTCATGGATAAACATAATATATGTGTGTGTGAATATGAATTCTAGAAACTTCTCTCTGGATTTGTCTGTGTGACTGATGCACTTTAATTGCAGTCTGGCTTTCACTTTGGATCTGTGTGCAAGGATGCCTGTGTCAGTCCAGGCTCCTGTCCTCTCCACTGGGCCCCACTGCAGTCCAGGTTGAATTTCAAGGAGCAAAGTTCTCTTGTGGTTCCAAGAGCTCATTACAATAAGTCGGGTGATCATGTCATCGCCGTATGCTCCCAGAATCTGGAACAGCTCCAGAACTCCAGTATTTGTATCGACTGATTGCTCTACTTCTGTTCACTTAAAGAACTCACCCAATTATTGAACAATTATTATGAAAGTATATGGATTATTTACATGACAAATGCCGTTACAAATGCCTTTACATTATAGTACTGGTCACAGTGGTCACAGATGTGCATTTTTGGGAGTATAAAATATAAACTTACCCACATTCACATTTGTTATCCCATAAATAGACACTGACCTGGTTTCTTCTTGTCCCTGAGCTTCTTTTTGGCCGCTGTGAGGAAAAGCTTCTGACCGTCATAGTCCTTGACCTCTTTCAAAGCTCGCTGTGCGTCTTCTTCCAGAGAGAAGGTGACATAACCAAAACCTCTGCATTCATCCGCTCCTGGTCAATACACAACATACATGAGTGAATTCATGAGGCTTTTTATGGATTTTTGTTCATGTAAAATGTTGTTGATAAATTAAAAGTAAATAAGAGTATAGACATTTTAGTTAAATAACAAACAACTGAATATTATGGGGAAAAGGAATGAGAAACCATCTCTCCTTCTACAGTGCATAAAATTGTTCCATAAATAACATGTATATCATATGATAAAATAAAAATAGTAAAGTTTGTGAGTAAGAAATAATAAATAATTACTCATATTTGCATTATTATACAACAATATTGAAGTAGGGAGGGGGTATGAATGTCAGCAGTATTGTTTTAAAACAAAAATAACAATAACGATGAGATTGAGAGATTATTTATTTGTTCTACAGTGGGGAATTGTCAGTGTTGCATCACAACAGTAGGAATAGGGAGCACACAAATAATTGAATACCAAATATAGCACAATCTATACTATAATCGATCTGACTCATAATAGTAAAACATCACACAATTATATTCTAAAAATATCTATGAAGTTATATTTACCGTCATTACACCTGAAAGGCCTACATTCTCGATTGACAGACTAAACCAATTTTGGAATGAGTGACAGGAGGCTGGGATTACACTGTAGATATATCACTGCTGTAATGACAGTGTAATAAGAAAAAATACCTTTCTCTTTGACCACAAAACACTGCTTTACGGGTCCAACCTCAGAGAAGATCTCAAGCAGCCGCTCGTTGGTGGCAGTGGCCGGTAACGAGCGTACGAACACTGTGGGGGCAGGCATGGCTCTCCGCTCCGGGGGATAGACAGTTCTGGAGCGGACTAATGAGATATCTAATCCGAACAAGAGCTTTTGTGTGACTGAAATATTACATAAAGTATTTCCGCGTGTAGAAAAGTAGAATGTAACGGGTAAATGTGAACCGTTTCACCAAGAGGAGTTCAGAAATCTGCACGCGTGTTTACATAGGAGGACCGCCATCTTGGATCTGTGATGGACGCATAGAGATGACGTAGTCTCTGCTTTCCGGAAAAACGAGAACTGGCTGTATCCGAATGTCCACACTATACCCTATATAGTGCACTATATAGTGGTCACGCCATTTTGTAGGGGTGTCCCAAGCCCCGGCGATCCAAGATGGCGCCCTATTCAAATGAATGGTTGTGCTCAGTGGCGCTTTGTGACGGCATGGGGGCTGAAAGATTAGCGGAAGTTGCCTGAAACTCGCAAAGATCTATGGGAAACTCGCCTGTATTTGGGCATAGTCTGGTCCTCCCGGTTCTGCGCAGTGGATGATCTCCCATAATGCGTTGCGCCAAACACGCGTGTGTGGGTCTCACACCGGGTCTCACGCACGTGCACAGAGGGGCTCGGCCGCGCTCTGACCAATCAGAGCAGTTCCTCAAAGCGGGAGTTAGAGCGAGAGCCAGAAGAGCAGAGTTTGTGGCACTAAAGTGTGGATTTAAACAAAACCAAAGGATTTAAGAAGAAAAAAAGTTCAGGATGACAAGGGACACTAAAATCCCCACAAAATCCGATCTTTATGAAAGCTGTAGGTTCTCTGTCAGCTGAGGTTGAGCTGTTTTAATATGCATTGAGTTCTATGGGGAAAATTTCTGGGTGGCCCACGTGAATTTAGTCTGGTTCAGTCTGCAGTACCGCGAGAATCCCCTGAGCACATGAGTTATTCAGCGCCAAGCTAGTAATACCCTATCCAGTTAATATAATACATCCATGGGGTGTCCGGATGTCCAGAGAGAAAAAGTAGTGCACTGGAATTTTCCCACAATGCATCTCGAAAGGGTAGTGAGCAGCAATTTTTTAGAAATGTATCTTGAATGATCGGATGTTGAAATAAATACAATACGAAATAAATACAAACATATAAGTAATAGGACTGAGTTCAAATAAATAAACAAAGCAGACAATGTTGCGAATGGCCACAACAGCACACAGTCAGGCTTGATAAAACCACTAACAAAGCTTGTATTCAAATTGAGCAGATTATACAGTATACATTAATTTGAGATTTGTTGTTGTTGCCCTCGGACCACATGTGGATATGTTTTGTAAAAAATAAAATAATAATAAAAGTTGGGTATGTCTTAAAAGCGTAGGATAAAAGCAACTTTAAAGTAGCAATATGTAAGAGTTTCATGTCAAGTCATCATTAAATAGCCTATAATATGTCAAAAGCCATTCATATTAAATCATACCCTTTTCAAATACTTCTATAACAGTGGTTCAGCAGAGATATTTGGATTTCAAAATTAGTTTTACAGCACGTAAATCTTCTTTTAATTTCAATGTCCCGCCCTCCAACATTTTACCAATCAGAAAGTCTGATCCGGGTTGCCAGAACTCACCGCGTCGAGCTAATCTCACTGGTAAAGTAACATGAGGCCACAAAACTAAAAAAACGTCTCAAATCATTAATGACAAAACAAGGAATAAAACTAGGCTTATATCTGGGCCTTTCTGAAAAAGATGCTATAGATTTTTGGTTGTCAAAACTCTTGTCTATTCAGATATTATGTTCCCAGCTGGATTTGTCTGCAACCCGAGTCAGGGAGAGTGGGAGAGGTTGCAGTCGGGTTGCAGTACCCAATAGATCCATGCCAGTACCACGTTTGGCCGGATTTTTACATACCGCTCCTTTCAAAATTTAGCATAGATCTTTGGTCGTCTGCATGATCAATGCTTTAATATGGGGCTCTAATTAAAAACGTATGAACTCAAATGCTTCTAAAACTAACTATGCAATGAAATTTGCAGAGAACCGCATGATCTTACAAATGGCATAATGGGGGAACAATAAAGTGTATCTCAATATTACATTTGAAATGAGGTGAGGACAAAAACACACATCGTTAAATATTTTCAAAACATTTATTACAAATTTTATAAATATCAGTGCACTCCCATTTTCACATCTCCCACAAATGTGCAGTAGACAAAATTGTGTAACAAGTCTAGTGTTGCCCATCTAGTTTTGCATCCACTCTTGGATGATTGGACTATGATAAAAATGGACGTTTACATGGACAATGATCCAGGGACTGTTTGAGATGCTACGACAAAGAAACAGCTGATTTTAGACAAACTGCAATAAACATGAACAAACTTAACCAACTTCTATGTTCTGTCCTCTAGTTTGGACTGAGCAGATAACAGTAGTAGCATGTGCCTCTTGAGTTTCAAATGTTTGCTTTGTGAGTACAGTATTGATATACATTTTTAAAACAAAATTTAACTAAATATTCATACTCTAGTGAAGGTAGTAAACACAAATTCATGAGCAAACCAAAAACTTGCAAAACGTAACTGAACAAACTAATAGTAATAAATCAAGACAAGGAATGTACAGTAAAGCACAATCCAAACAGATACATTAATCTCATAACTCTGGCTTCTTTTTGATACTAACTAAAGAAGATGAAAAAAAATAGTTTGAGGCAAGACTTTGAATGAAACATCTGTTGAGAACAAGACGAGCATAAGGACACATTATATATGGCTTCAGTGATTAGACTAGGTTTTGTTGCGTTTGAGTCCGACGTTGACTCATGGATTAAAAACGGTGTTACGTCTTTAAAAACAACCCCATACAACTCTTAAAGTGAGTTTGTCAGAAAAAAAAGAAGCTTGAAGCACCGCCTACTTTTCCGTGCACGCGCCAGGTCCATGGTCCAAAACGTGCAGGAGAGATTATTCATTTTGATTTAATCACAACTCACCGCTGATGTTTCATGTAGTTCCAGAGAGTTCTAGCTGTTACCCGTCCAGTCACGGCGAAACATTTGGGAACTAACTATTTTATAGATGTCATTTTAAAAAGATAATGCCCATTACAGCTTCGAATATTAAGGGCTGTCTAATATTCGTTCGAATATATAAATATAATTATATATACGAGCAGTGAGCACGATTGCAAATATTGACAGCCCTTGGCATCACTTGATTGGTTAAAGTGGACATCGTGGATTTTGAGCTATAGCTAAGATAAGTCATTTTATGAATTGTATTACTTAATATATCATAAACATTTGAGGCCAGGTGGTCATTTAATACAATTCTTAAAATGTGTAATTCATTTAGAGTTCCATAATACCACTTTAAACCATGTTCTAACAAGGTTAAATGTGCAAATGTGTGTCCTGCCTTTTTTTACATTAAAAATGCAATGAACAAAAGAGCCATTAACAGTGACTACTATAAATTGAAAATGATGCTGTATGACCAGGGAGACGGGAGCAGGGGAGGCTGGCTTGTGTGGGCTCGGCGCTCTGCTTTTAGGGCACTGTGGGGTGCATGGATGGGGCTCAACTGGACTGCTGTGTCGGCTGAGCACAACCTCCTTCAGATGCCCCTTTCTGACGGATGATTTCTCACATGAATGTTGTGCGGCGAGTGAAGGATTTCTGGGGAGCACTTGAGCATTCCCCAGGAGCTGGGGGTCAGCTGTGGACTCTTGTTCTCAGGGGACCTGCGCACTGGAAAATTCCGCTGGCGGAGCCGGGATGTCAGCAGCCAGGGACGCATACCGATTTGAAACACCAAGGACCTGGACCACAGCACTAGATGTTTCGTCACACCCCGAGGGCTCATTGTCCATATCCGGGCGTTTTGGTGTTGAACAGGATCCAGGACCAGCCGAACCATCCCAGACAACAGTGTCATATTACGCTGCGCTCAATGACAAGATTCGTTTGTGTTGACCCCCAGCAACCTCCAGGAGTTTGGAAATCAGTGCCCGTTTTTTGTTCAGCTGGGTAGTGAGACGCAGGACTTCACTTCTAAGATAAGAAATAGATGCCGAAGTTCTGAGGTGAGTCAACTGAGTTCTTGTACCAGACTATTTGTTTCATTATGTTTTTCCATTTCTTTGGACGAGCTTGTCTCGTGGTAGCCACTTCAGGTTATCCCGTATATTTAGCGACGTTGATGAAGCTCCTCTGTAACCTTCACCTGTAAAATGTGCTATGCTTAACAGCCAATAATAAAATATTCAATAAAAGTAGCTTAAAAAGTACTTAGTGTTGTGACCAATTGAACAAGGATATGCATTATTTTATTTCATTATATTAGTTCCATCCTTTTGTACTACATCAAGTATCAGCAGGTGTTTTGATAAGTCTGTTCAGCGTCCATTTGAAAAGTGTCTCCATCATATCTACTTAGAAGCCTATTTGCGTCTGGATTAGAGTCTAGCTTGTAAATGGCCTACACCTACAGAATGCAGAAATTCGTGAATGGCGCTAAGATACTCCTGCGTATGTCTTTTGAGGTGACCCGCGTGCGTAGACTCTTCCCATTTCTTGCCCGTGACGTGGATGCCGCTCTTGGCCCAGTGGTCTATGATCTGATCGACGGTCTCCCAGTTACTCATGGCGTCGTTCTTGCAGTAGAAGAATAGGGCGGGGGCTTTGACCGGAGTGTTCCAGAAGACGTCTATGCCGGTGTTGAAGTAGTCCAGTGTTTGGCGTTTGAACAGGTCAAAGTACGTCAGGCTGGCTCGTCTGATCAGGGACTCGAACTGCGGGAACATGGTCTTCCCCAATCCTGCGGGCGGTAGAGAATTTGATAGTGAAGGAGATAGAATGAGAGAAACAAACAACATTATGCAAGAGGTGATACTGCTATTTCTTTGTTGGGTGGAATAGAACTAACAAAAAGGTGAGTCTTATTTGTCAATGCATAACTAATTACAAATTCACAAACATAAAACAAAACAAGATACAAAAGCATGAAACTGACTTGTGAGGTGAAACCCTCGCTGAATAAAAATATTGAAAGTGGTATAGGGCTTTTAAGTACGTTATTTTGATAGAGTTTTTGCAGATACTTTATCAAATTGTTTAGATTTAAAAATCAAAATAGGTGTTTTTTTTTTTTACATTTGACCAAAACAAAAGGTCAAGTGATGCCTTATCTTTGTAGAGATAACTTGTTGGGTTGATTGATTCAAAAGTCTTAAACGCATTTTGTGCCTATGTAAGGTTCAAGAAGATTCATTGACTATAGGCACTATGTTAGTTGAGAACTATTTATATAATTATTTAGTTGGGATTAATCAATTAACTTGTTACAGCCTTAAAGTCATATTTAGTAAAACCATTCTTATTGTATTTCTGTTAAATTTGTTGTAATTCTGAGTAATTAATTGTGCTGTTGAGTATGGTCTCAAAAATATGTGTTTTTTAAAGTGTTGTAAATTATTCTATGTGCACATGTAAAAAGAATAGAAATGATTGATTAAAAGTGTTTGGACCTTCTGTCCCATTTTTGGCTTGATTTTGAACGATTGTTTTTCATAATCAAATATGGAAACCACTAACCACTGAACATAATGATGTACACAAAAATGCGAATCATATTGTGATTATCATGAAGGACCTCAAAATGTAACACATAAAATCCTATATGATTTTACCCAAAATGTTGGGTAATAGCTAGCCTGGTTGTACCACACTATAGTACAAATTACATTTCGTACGAAGGTCTGGAGGCTCTCCATTGAGCTCCGTTAACAGGTGTGAGGGGTTAACTCCTTTTGCAGATTGAAACGATTGGATCTGAGTTTACTGTGACGTTTGTGAGTCGTTAGCATGTAGCCTAACCATCTCGTTTGCCGCTATTTTTTCCAGCGATTACATTTGCTAAACATTACCCTTGCTCCGGCTTCAATTTCTTGATAGAACCAGACCAGAATGCTTTACTATCGCATTTTTCTCCATTGCCAAACTACAACCTTCCCGTTCGACGCAAACGCTAGACATCACCCACAACTAACTACAACACCTGCCTTCCGCGCTCGCTGATTGGTTGGTCGGTCGAAATTCAAGCGATTGTAATCGCTAACATGGGGACCAGACCCAGACGTTACATGCAGGGAAATGATAATTGAACGGAGTATACGGATGGCTAAGGCCAGGCTAGGTAATAGCTTGAGTCATTGATCACTGTCTACTCACCAGTGGCCATGTGCTCCACAGAGCCCGCCACCACGCTGTCGTACACCTGCCCTCTGATCCTCTGCGTCAGGCTGTCGAACTGTGGGGCGTCTCGGGACACGTGCACAAGCAGCTGGGCGAAGGTGTAAGCCCCGATGGAGAAGGCGTGGACCAGGAGAGGCCTGGTGACAAACTGTTCGCTCTGCAACAGCTCCAAAATCTCGCGGCTGTGCTCTAGGCCCCAGCGAGGCCACAGGAAGTGAGAGATCTGCACAAGGCACAACAAACAAAACATATTATTATTTAAAACAAAATGATCTTAGAAAACTGTCATATATACACGAGACGATAGTAAAATTGTCGGACGATTTTTTTCTCTGTGTAATACCTCACACACGGAGATAAAAAATCATGGGTCTAACCTGGGGCTGTCAAACGATTACAATATTTTAGTTGATTAATCGCATAGTAATGGACGGCACGGTGGCTGAGTGGATAGCACTCTCGCCTCGCAGCATGAAGGTCCTGGGTTTGAATCCCGGTCGGACCAGGGCCTTTCTGAGTGGAGTTTGCATGTTCTCCCCGTGTCTGCGTAGGTTTCCTCCGGTTACTCCGGTTTCCCCTACCACTAAAAATATGTACAATAGGTCTGGCATGCGCCTCCTGTTCGGCGACCCCCGCTCCCATCTCTGTGTGGAGTGAGATGACAAGTGCCCAAAAATAACAATTGTGAACCGCTTTGTGACTCTGAGGTCAACAACACATAGCCTGCGGAGAACGTGTGATGTTATTCTGGGCTTTTGACTGCCCCCTGACAATAGTTTATATGTTCAGTTTACAAATTGCCAAATAGCTGCTTCCTCTGGCCTTCAGGTGCTACTATTTCATTTTGATAACTGCGTTGAGGAGGCTCATGGATCTAGAGGAGAATGAATGCGATGCAGAACCATGGGTCTTGTAATATTGTTGGTATTAATGACCAGCCCGAGTGAGAGGTTCAATGTGATTTTTATTCTGTCCCACGTAGCTACACTGTTATTATACATAGCTTGTCTCAGAATACAATACCCAACATGCATTGCGACATTACAGTAAGTGGTCTAGGACATGAAACCTACAACAATGATATTATGACAGAGCTATTTTAATATCCATTATTATTTAGCGATGGATAGATTCACGGCGACGTCAACATAAAATGGAAAATTTGACACTGCTCACAAGGCTCTTTCCTGGTACCAGGCAACAGTTTTTTTTCTAACAAAATGAAGACCATATATTAAACATGTCTCCTTTGACACTTCCATTTACTTTTAGTCCTGCTGCCCTCTCCTGGAACAAGACAGAACAGCGCCATGTATGATTGGCCATAAAACTGATGTACCAATAAACTTTGTAGGACACGAGTGGAAATTCTCAAATGTTTTCTGCTTGAAATACCTAGAAACTTTAATCATTCTTAAAATCCTGAAATTTCAACTCTCAACTTTATAAAAAACTATTCCCATTTTCTCCTCTTTGAAAACAATTAAAATCATGTTGCACACACAGATATGGGGTGTCCAAACTTTCTTCATCAAGGGCCCTATATTCAAACAGACTAATGGGACATTTTGAAGAACTGGGGTACCGAAATATTTAGTGTCACATCATACATGATGATGTTTGTCATCATTTGTCACAGAAAAGAGTCATGTGACAGTGAAATGTTGTGAACAATCAGACCACAACGTGCTACCACCATCTTATTAGAAAACATTGTATCTTTTGCCCTGTCAATCACTATTTGTCTCTTTGGGCTGGAGCTGATTGACTGTGTGAGGGTGGTCCTCCTTTTTTAACCTTTTAACCAAGTATACATGCATGTGAAAACTAGTGATAGATATGAGAGTGAGAGAGGAACCAGAGAGAGAGACCTGAGAGGGACCAGAGAGAGAGAGAGACCAGAGGGAGACACCAGAGAGAGACCTGAGAGGAACCAGAGAGAGAGACCAGAGGGAGACACCAGAGAGAGACGTGAGAGGAACCAGAGAGAGAGACCAGAGGGAGACACCAGAGAGAGACGTGAGAGGAACCAGAGAGAGAGAGAGACCAGAGGGAGACACCAGAGAGAGACCTGAGAGGAATCATAGAGAGAGACCAGAGGGAGACACCAGAGAGAGAACCTTTATTAGTCCCACATTGGGGATGTGCCGCGCTCATACAGGGCAGTTGTAAGATCACACAAAGTAGCTGTAAATGCTTCATAAAAGTAGCAAGTAGTGATTTTCAGATAAGGCCCCGTGAAGAAATCAACACTTTCAGCCGAGTCTGCTGCTGGTACATGGACCAATACTTCATAGTAAATAATTTAGTCTATGACGTTATCCTGGGGCCAACATGTACAATTGCTCAATTTCCATTGCAGCCTCACAAATGTATGAAACATAATATTTGAAAAGGACTTACTCATATAAAAAGATAATTCAAGTATTTCAGTGTTCACGTTATTTGTGAGGATTTATCCAACTGTAGCAACAACTCTTCATCTGTGGCAACCATATAATACATCCATGGTGGCAACACACGAGCAGAAATCAACGGTACAAGTTCCTTTTATGTGTCAAATCAGTTCAGAACGATTGAAACGTCATCGCTGATGTCACCAAAAGCTTTGAGGCAGAAATAGTTGTATGCAGTAAGATATAATTCAGCACACGGGGAGAAGTTTCATGAACTATTCTGGCGGTAAGGAGATCGAAGGTGTTAACATTTCAATATTATCTTTGACCAGCAGAGGGGGTGCACCGTTCCTGGAGGTACTGCAATACCAGGTCGATGCGTGGAGTGGACGGAGCAAGCCCCTATTCCATCTCCCAGTTCCAAAAATCAATTTAATATATGGTCCCCGGGTAGGGGACGTATCAGATATTAAACTGATAAGAACAGATACTACACTTGATCTTAGCCAAAAGGCCGAGAAGCGATAACTACAAACTGTCCGCGGGAGGGAAGCCTTTCTCCGTCAGGACGAGCTCAGTTACGGTGCGGAATAATTTTCCAGAAACCTTTCCTACTTCGAGGACTCAGAGTCATTTTATAGAAGACAAGCTCACGACAGCGCCCACACAAGTGAAATCTGTTATTAGAAATGGATATTACAGTGATACATTTTGAGTCTGGTTTAGTGGGCGGTGCTAACGTTTGGTATTCACGATAGCACGGATCTGATGTCAAATGTTATCACAAACAGATGGAGATTCAGGGGCTGTAGATATCTAGTCATATCAATATGGTATCGTCTTTATATATACGGTTGTTATGTGCTGTATTACTTGTATCATGGTGCCAACCATCTGAACAGTCAAGATCTTACTTCCGGTATGTTACGGGGATCTATCACAGGAGGGCGCTGTGGTGCAGGACATTCAGCCTCGTTCTTTGTCTATCTTTGGTCTAAAAAGATCAGTTAACATGTGTAAACTGCTGTGATGTTTCATGAAGAGAATGACGTCTGGAAAGGGACAGTGCAACATTATAGATAGATAGATAGATAGATAGATACTTATTTTGATCCCCGTAGGAGAAATTCAGTTTAGATGTCCTATGCTCATTAGGACAACTAATGACCAAAAGGACAAATAATGTTAGCTTTTTAAACAGTGTTATTCAGCTATTCCTGTTAGCTGTGAATATGTGGCCCCAGACAATAACAACTACAGCTGCAGGTTTACATGTTAGATCACATTTAATTGGGTAAAAGTTACTTATTTTATGGCGTCGCAGGCTGTGCTAAAACGGTTGTTTCTAATTACGCTAAACTGAGATTATAAACCTGCTCATTTACTTTTACTGTTGGTAAATTAAAAACACACCCTCAAGACATTGTAAAACAAATTCATATTCTCAAATTGTCTCTTTTCCTCCAACTGTAGTTCAACATTTTGTGTCAATTTCAAATGTTTCATATACACAACATGAAAATTGTGATAAATACGTTGCGAGTACTGTAATTTTCGGACTGCCAGACACTACTTCTTTCTAGTTCTTTGATCCCTGCGGCTTATATAACGATGCGGCAAATATGTGTATTTTTTGTGATAGAGTTGGGCTGTTCTCAGAGCAGAGTATGGGCTCTAGCTACAAGACACTCGTCTATTGTCAAAATGGATATCAGTGAATAGGTCAAGGAAGCTAACGGTTATTAAACACCTCATTAAATCCACAAGTGCCAAGTTACAACCATCGTCTATCTGCTACGTTACAACATAAAACCTGCGGCCTGAATGGGGGCAACATTGATTTTCTTTTCAGATATATGTGGTGCAGCTTATATACAGGTGCTTCTCATACTCCAGAAAGATTGGAGCCGACAGATCTGTGGACGCAGATTCAAAACAAGAATATATAGCTATATTCTGGTGGCTGTATATATCTTATAGGTCTCGTGGTGGATTGGAACCTGTGCTCTACCAACTGAGTCACTCACCCCCTATATGTATTTTGAGGCCTATTTTGTTTGTATTATGTTTAAATATATAATAAAAATAAAATATGTGCCAGGTGCGTGTTGCTAGGTGGCGTTGCTAGGGCCAGTGCTTCTTTTGAATCACTGCATCTGTGCAAAACTTTGGCTGAGACACAAACTTATTTTGTCAAACTTCACTCGACCATTTCCACTCAGACTGCTGCTGACCCACTCCTGACCCCAACTACCAAACTTTCCTGAGGAAAAACGTGAGCTTTTCCACTTTCCTTGTGCACCAGTCCCTATGGGCACAGCCTGTGTTACTTCGCACACAGACAGTAGCAAAAAAGCAACAAAGAAAACTTTGATCCGTGTCTAAAGTAGGTTTTACAGAGACTTGAGTATAATAATTATAATTAGTGTAAGAAGTCCTCAAGCTACATGACACTTGTGCTACGGCCGCAGCAGTGATGTATGTATAGTTCCTACATGACGTCACTACATACGGGGATTTGCCGACCCGGCGCCATTTGTGTTGGCATTCTGTTGGCAAAACAATAGAAAAAGAAGCTGAAACGTGTTAATGTCGTGATAAAGTTGAAAATGGTCATCTCCTGCTGGGTCAATGGATGTTCAAATCGTGCCGGAGGTTCCGTTAAACTTGGATTTTACTGTATACCCATCATTAGACTTCATGAATGTGAGAAGACTAAGCTTTTGTCAGAACAACCACGGAGGTTATGGCTTGCGAAGATAAACAGGCAAGAAACTCCCTCAAAACACGCAAGAATATGCTCGGAGCACTTTGTGTCAGGTGCGTATCGTATCTTATAATGTGTTGACAGACGTAATTTACTCAGTACTAACTTGTGTATGCTGATAGCTGGTAACTTGAGAGTTTCATTATTTAGATTACTTTATTATGAGGAGGATCGGTGTCGCGTCCGAGGCTCTCGAGGGCAACGTAAATGTATTAAATAGATAATAATAGTTCTATGGTGGGCTAAAACAATGTTCACAAACAGCATTGCTTCTGTAAAAAGATCTGTGTCATAAAATAAACTGCTCTTTGCGCCTGGAAAAATCAGTTGCCCACCATTCACCAAAACATACGGTCAAAAACGCGGAAATAAACAATAACAGCAATCCAGAGTGTCCGTGTGGCATTAGCATTAATTAAATTAATTGTTAATATAATTAAAATAATTAAATGGAGCTCCAACTGGTATTAAATCTAAAGTTTTTGAGAAATGTTTGCATTGCTTGTTAATTTTGGCTGCATAATTTGATCAAATATGTAAAACATGTCCGTAGCACGTTAAACTGTGGTGCCATTGTATTAAAGGTATATAGGAGGATTTTCTACTTCCGGGTGGATCATTAAGACTATTGGTCCTCCCAACTGTCAATCATTCTGGTGACACGTGCTCGTCCAATAAGACCAGAGAGTTTGGTTTGAAAAGTGGAGAGGGCGGTTCTTTCCTAAAACCTGGGAAAATCCTCCTATACACCTTTAATATACAATTATTTGCTCAAAAGTTGCCCTTTTTTTCCAATTTGCGTTTGAATATCTACATTTATTCTCATTCTTCTGTTTAATGGAATGCACAAACACAGCAGCGTGCCATCAAAGATGGCGTCTCCGAGGAGGTCATGTGACATTCATTGGTCTGTGGGAACTATGTATACTGTTGTCGCTGATAACATTTCAGCCAGTTCAGTAAAACAATTATTCATCACATAGAGATTATGATCCATGTGATTATAAATTAATTAGTCTGTTATTTAGAAGATATACTAACCCTGGCAGACCTGCCGTATTCTGTCCAAATGGTTCTCGCACACATCCACAAGCGGGACTAGCCTGGCTCTGCCAGACCCTTGTAGTTCCGCCATGCTCACCAGAGGCGTTTGACTGTGAAGTGCAGCGAACTACATGGGTCTGGCGAGAGTCAGGCTAAAGCGGTGTTCTGTCGAGTTGGTCTGCCCGTCGAGATGATCTGGCTCAGCTGTTAATAATGTAATGCAAACCTGCCCATGCGCGTCTCACGGCAGCCGAAGCGATCCAAGATGGCGGACATGTAGTCCGCGAATTGCTTTAAAAGTTAAATACGAACGAGTTAAGACAAGAATGTCATTTTTAATGCAATTTGAGGCGAGATGTTGATGGTTCCGCGTTGTGATATGTGTGTTTTAAGAGTAAGAGTGATAAGAATCAGACTCAGGCAAATTGGGATCTTTGTACGACACAGCCTCCTGGCTGGTTTATTCACAAAATGGTCGTTAATTTCAGACAGAACAAAAGACACAGATACATTATATATGGAAATCTACGTCATCATAGAAAAGGCCAAACCTTCGGCACCAAATAGCCTAAACAACGAAAGTCTCTGTGGTCCTTGAGACCTCCACAAGGCCAGTTTCGTGTAAAGTTTGTTTTAAGCAGTCCACTGCTCCTGTGAAACTACACTGCTGCTGTGTGATCGCTGTCCCTGAGTTAACTGCTGCATACGTCAGGCCCATGACGCGTCCTGTGACTGGTCTGTCGGGTTGATAATGGAAATAATAAATTACATTTTATGCATGTATCATACTGTATTCAATATGATTAACAATAGTGTGTTCGAAACAAAATATTTAATTAGATCGAGTTTTTTCCCCATTCTGGTGGGTTTGTGCGCATGCGCAAATCAGATTTGGGCACACTAGCAGTGTAGTTTCACAGGAGCAGTGGACTGCTTAAAACAAACTTTACACGAAACTCTTCCTCTTAAAACGAACATATCACAACGCGGAACCATCAACACCTTGCCTCAAGTTGCATTAAAAGTGGCATTCGTGTCTTAATTCGTTCATATTTAACTTTTAAAGTAATTCGCGGACTACATGTCCGCCATCTTGGTTTGCTTTGGCTGCCGTGAGACGCGCAGCGGTGGTTTGCATTACATCATTTAACAGCTGAGCCAGGTATGGGATGTTTTTCTAAGTGTTGTGAAGTTTTGTTTTACACCAATTAACAAATGTATTTTTATATTGTTGTGGTTCAAAAGACACCTACAAAACTGCAAGACTCAAGCTGCCACAAGCAGAACTAGTGACAGACATACACACAGAAGAGGATGATGAAGAAGAAAATAATGCTAGAAAGAAAAGAAAACGAATGTAAGTGTTACCTGGGAATCATTAGACAGTACACAGGTTGAATATATAAGAAATGAAAGAGATCAAAATATATAGTCATGATGATATGTAATGGATAAAGTCTGACTGATGAATAATAACCCCTCTCCCCCCACAAATAGTTCCAAAACACATTCTCACAGTGACAGTGAAAGTGAAGAAACAAGTCCACATAAGTTTCCAGAGCCCCCAAAAATTAAAGTGCCAAAGAATACACCAACACACACAGAACCTACAAATTCAGGTGAGTATGAAACACTGATCAGTTGTCGGTCATTGTCTCAATTATCACATCTTCAAGGACAATCCCTCTTCCAGAAGTGCCAACTTAACTTATCCATCCAAGAATTAACCAAGAAGCAGTGGTAAAAGCTCTTGCATACTTCACAAGAGGCAAGAACATAGTTCTTCAGCACCCTAAGCTGCAGAACAGAACAAAAATTAGATTTTGCCTTGCTGTTTTGGTACTATTTCAGATGCAGTTTTATCCATAGCTACAAGGCAAGAATTACCCTTTTTTTGTTCTGCACCTCAGATACAAGAACAAGAAGTTGTTGGTCTTGTAAAGAATGAATGAGCCTTATAGTTTGTTGACACTGCTAGATTAGTTTCATATGCGCTGATTGTGGTTCCAATTAATTCATTAATCAATGAAAACAAAATTACACCTCAAATGTCTCTAGATGGCAGCATCAACACACAACAACCTGAACTTTTTCAAATGTTGCATGCTGAACAATTATTGACTTATGTTGAATAGGTAGATTATGCAAAATGAATGAGTTTTTTTGTGTGTGTGTTTATGGACAAGATTTTTAATTTGTTTTTATATCTTCTTTGCCCTTAGGACATGTTTCAGGATTAACAGCAGTTCACCAGTCAAGCTCACAAGACCAGACTCCTTCCAGACCAACCAATTCCACTACAAACCAACAAAGTGGTTTGTACCGTATGTATATCTCCAACAATCTTTCTTTCACAAGTTGATGCTGTAGTCAATACGTCTGTCGTGATATTTACGATTTTGAATTATCATTCAACAAACACACACAATGACAATTTGGGGCTGGATGAAAATGACTATGCATGCATTCACTTGGATCAGTCCCGTGGCTCAGATCACTTGCTCCTTTGCTTCTCCATGCTTTGAGACACTTGCCATGCACTGTGGCCTATGCCCCGAGCAGCTCTGCACTTCAAAAGTTATGGCTTTGGTGTAGCCCACAATCCTACTGCAAGAAAAGTCTGTACGGATGTTAAAGTACTTTTATAAATGTGAAAAAGGCACACTAAAAACAG
Organism: Knipowitschia caucasica; assembly: GCA_964034765.1. Classification (NCBI taxonomy): domain Eukaryota; kingdom Metazoa; phylum Chordata; class Actinopteri; order Gobiiformes; family Gobiidae; genus Knipowitschia; species Knipowitschia caucasica. The sequence continues at coordinate 11,304,086 of OZ035824.1, read as the reverse complement.
CAGAGGTGAGGCATGTGCACTTCTGCCCACTCCCTACAAACAGGCCAAAGGTCAAAAAATTGGATCGAATTGAGCTGACATCCCCGCAGACCTTGGGATCCAACACTGTTTATGCTCAAAGTGGGATCTGTTTGCGCTATTTTCTAGAGTTTATTTCCCCTTTCTATTAGTCATTATCACAATTCATCACTGCTGACCGATAATTGATAACCAATTGATGCTTCTCGCAACTGAAATTGTCTATCTTTATGCTTACAATTTGGTCTAATTTAGAAACTTTATTAATCCTTAAATATAAAGTGTGATTTCGTATTGGGGCGACTCATCATACTTTAAGAGTTTTGTCAGAAATTATTCAATATTATACTAGTTGTTGTCACATTGTTTTCTATAATTATGAAAATCATCAAAGCCGATTTGAAAATGCTTTTCAGATTCTGTTTTATTATGTTTCAGGTCTAATGCATAAACTTCTTACTAATCAAGAGGTCATTATTGACCAATAGAAAGTAATTCAGATGACTCTGGCAAAAAACACAGAGTCATCAGTAGCTGTGCAGGATTTGGGGGTCTCACTGCCTGTTACGGACATTCCCACTCTGCTGGCCCTTGAGGATAGAATTAGAGAGGACCCTGAGTTCAAGATTAAAATGGTAGGTATGGAACAACTTGATCGACAGTTCCATTTCCTCCAACACATTTTATACTCTTTGCTTAATTCGAACCATTCGAGATGGAGTCAGAAATATTTTTGCATATTAAAGTAGATAAGCACATAATTAAAACGCACACTTCTGGACTGTTACAGATGCTATAGAAAACATTATTGTAACATCACGCTTAAAACGCTTGTAAAGAAATTTAAGTATTTGGATTTTTGATGTAGATTTCCTGAATTAAAAAAATGCATCTCCCAAAGCAGTGAGTGTGTTCAGTGATCCCTTCTGCTCTTCAATCTTGGTTAAACAATATGTGTCTTATACAGGAAATAACAGTGGAAACTTTCCAAGCCTTGTCTGCTATCAGCTTTACCATGTATGCAAGTTTTTGTTAATTTGAATAATTCATCATTTTCTCTCTAGATTTGTTCCATGCGTGTCCTTGGGGGAGTTGACGTAAGGGATGCAGTTTGGCGCTCCCTCAAGTACTGCATGTTAAATTCAGTGGCCAAACAAATGAACTGGAGAGGAATTAATGGGAAAGTGGCCTTTCAAAAGCTGCACCTGAAAGACGTCATTATTGGTAAGGGTTAGATATTTTTCTTGGACTGTGAAGATTTTCAAAATAGTTGCGCTTCAAAATTTTTGTTTGTTTTTTGCTGTTTTTAGCTTGTTTTTGATCCCTCTTTGTAATTGTGTTTTTTTTTTTTTTTTTAACTTAATACTTTTTCTTAAGAATATTAAAGTCCATTGCTTTTATGTCACAGTTTTTATTGCTCTTCATCCTTTTTTTCCGCTATTTTTATGCTTTTTTGTCCAAGCTTTGAGACTTGGATGAAGTCTACCCTGATCAGCTGGGGGATAGGATGAACGTTAGTTGATGTTTAGTTAAAAGTGGCATGACTACCTACCTGAAGACTGCCATTGAGAAGAAGCTATATCAGCTTTCTCAGTACACATACGCAGATTGCATTCAGGTTAGAGGTCGCTGCTCCTCAGATTGAGATAATATAATGTAGTGTTTCCTCAAGTGGGCGCAGTGTGCATTCACATAGTTTTGTTTTCCCAATAATTATCTGAACCCTCCAGAGCGCATCGCTTTAAAACAACTTTGAGCCAAGTAAATATGTTTAAAAGTACCAAATTGGTTGGTCCGTGATGAGACTCTGGCTTTGTTAACAGTCTCGGTTGCTGTGAACTGTGACCAAAACGACTGTAATCGTGACTGTTGAACTAGCTTATTGATAAATGTTTTTTTTGAAGATTGATACGGTTTGACTGTATTTCTGTGAATTACACTTTTTTTTGCTTTGTTTTTGTCACATTATGTCATATTCTTTTTTATTTTTTATGGGGGGAGGGTTCTTTTTGGGCAACTTATTTTATAATTGTTTTTTTATAAGGCCAATAAAGTAATACATTGTTGTTGCCACACAAATGTATTACGTTATTGGCTTTAATTGGCTGTTATTATGTTTTTGGTTTCTGCACACGTTATTACACTAATTTTACATCTATTCTTCTTTTAAGAGACTGTCAGAAATAACCCTTTGTGCATTTTTTTTAGAAGAACCTGTATATTATTAAACCCCCAAAAAACCTGGACAAAAACACAAGACCCAAAACAAAGAGAAAATTGTTGCTCAAACATAACAATGTTGTGCTCGTGTGATTGGTCCCTTTTGCTTGTGCAGCTTGGTGGCCCATAGCCTGGTCCCCCTCCTCCCCCACCTCCCCCATCCTCTCTCAGCTGGACACTGCTCCGTGCTGACCGGCTCTTGTTGGAGGATGATCTGTCCAAACAGCCTTCATCTGCCCATTGACTTTCAGGGCGCATGAGCTCATGTGTTTGGCCTGGCATTGTCCCCTTCCAGTCCCTTTGTCGGGGATGGACCCCTGCTTTCCTGTGTTGTCTGCGGTCATCATCCAGGAAGCCTCTATGCTCTATTTTGTCTCTTTTTTTCACCCTGTACTTTTATTTTTTTCATTTCAAGTATATATTTGATACTAAATGTCAACCATAACTGTACTTCAGTGCTAATATGACTATATCTACAAAACACATTTCCAGACTTCTGAAGTGCCAACAAAGAAAACCATTTTCAGATACTATTAAACCATCTGTGTGTGTCACAGTTTACAGTTGACATCACCAGCCAGATGACCATTGAAATCTGATGTCAGCTCAAAAATGGGTGGCAGTAGCTCAGTTAGTAGAGCTTTGGCCTTTGAGCCATAAGGTTGTGGGTTCAAGCCCCGCTCAAGACTTTCACCATCGGCTCCCACTGACTACTGTCGTTGTGTCCTTGGCAAGACACTTAACCTCTGGGAACACCAGCCACAGTGAGGCGGCTGCGGCTGTAAAGTGCCAAACTGCCGTTGTGTCCTTAGGCAAGACACTTCACCCCCATTGCTTAGAATGAGTCTGGTGTGTGAGTGAATGGTTGGTGGTGGTCGGAGGGGCCGATGACGCATACTGGTTGCCTCGCTTCTGTCAGTGTGCCCCAGGGCAGCTGTGGCTACAGTAGTAGTTTATCACCACCATGTATGGAGTGAATGAATAATGACACATGTGAAGCGTCTTTGAGTGTCCAAAAAAGCGCTATATAAAACCAATGCATTATTATTAAATAACAAATAACTTCTCACACTTCCTTCAGTCACCCAGAAAGTGCTGTGATCAGAATGTAGTAAGTTCTAGTGGTTCTTCTGGCACCCCCCTTTCTCAGAAGGCTTCAGACAGGGGCTCTGTTGAACAAGCCTGAATAGTATAAGGCTAATTTCCCCACTTTAAAAATAATAATAATATTATTAAGTCATTTGATGAGGACAGTGTATATTAAATAAAATCTGTAATTACAGTGTAAATATCTCAAAATTCTAGCAACAATGCTAGTTTCTTGCTAGAGAAAGTTATGGATCTTTCAAACAACCCAACTTGATTATGATTTTCCAGTGTAAAAAAATAGCGGACCCATCAAGTTCTTTCGTTCTTAGTTGTGATATTGAAATGTATTTTTTGTCATATGCTTTTCTCATTGTGTTATTCAAAACTATGCTGCTAATTTGTCTCTTTAAACACATAATTTCCAACTGTTGCCAGCAGAGGGAGGTCCTAGTTTATATTGTGTTGTCACCATGACAATCAACCAGATGAAAAGAGCATGATATGGAATTGTACATACATTAACATTTTCTGTAAGGTCTGCAGTGAGTAGTATCAGTATCTTGTAAGTGGACCGCTATCTATTTTGGTCGAGTTCTGGGGAATTGAATTAGGCCAAGCGATGGCTGGATTTCCCCCACTGATTAAAGACAGCACATATCCTACGCTGACCAAGGTGAAGCCTCATGAAAGAATGTGCGGCGATTCAATCAGCCACATTCCCCAGTGATATATAGTATTAATAACTGGTGTTTTATAACAATTTTTTCAGCCCTGCTTCAAAATGTTGATAGTGACTTGTAATACAATCTTGCAGTGAATTATTTGGTAATTATAATAATTAGTTGATCAAATCTAGTAAACATGTAAGGTATATGTACGTCATAAGTAGTGAGTAGTTTGAACTATTTGTTTTACTATACATCTAATGTAGATAATACTTTTTTCAGTGTATTAAAAAAATTGTATTCATAATTTCACAAAGCTTGAAACTAAACATGAGAAATGTAGAATTCACAACTCTGCATTATTCCTAGGATGTAATCATTTTACTTTCTGTAATTCTCAAATTAGTTTCTCAACCATTGCTTTCTGATTTGTGCAGAGCCATAATTTGTGATGACAGCAGGCCTTGTTTCACTAAGTAAAGTCCATACACTTCCTCCAGCTCATCCAGGGAATCCCGTTTTCCCAGGCCAGCTGAGAGATGTAGTCCATCCAGCATGTCTTGGGAGACCCAAGAGACATCCAAAACAGATGCCTGAGCCAGCTCAATTTACTCCTCTCGGTGTGGAGAGGCAGCGGCTCTATTCCAAGTTCCTTCCGTGTGACTGAGCTCCTCAACCTGTTTCTGACCCACTCTGCAGCATGAACTAATTTGACTTTTACATAGAGTCAAAATGAGAAACTCCAAAAAAGATATATGGCCCAACCTTAACTGTTTTAAGTAAGTAAGTATTATGTAATGTTTACTTATATAGCACATTTTTACAGAACAAGGACACCCCAAAGCAATTTATAATGTTCAGATATTTTTCCCTCCTCTCCACATGGTGATGACAGAAGACCCCGAACACACTGGAGCATCAAAGCCTCCAACCAACATCATCCATCCACTCACTCACTCATTAGACTGCCTACTGTACATGTTTTTAGTGGTAGGGGAAACTTACGCAGACAAGGGGATAACATGCAAACTCTGCTCAAAAGAGCCCTGTTTCAACTGGGATTCAAACCCGTGACCTTCTTGCTGAGAACCGAGAGTGTATTCAGCCACCACCATTAAGTTACAAAGTCCACAATTTTAGGATAGACGAGTTGTGGTTCTTTGCTTATTGATTGAAAATGTCTCAAAAAAAATAGTATTTTCTCATCATACCCCTGGACAGCTTGTGCTAATGTATGTCCTCAGAGTATAGGAGACTCGACTGCTTCCTCTAAAATACACTGCGTCACTTGTAAATCACCCGCAATCCCTTTATTGATCCGCCAATGCACCCACACACTGCCGCCTGCCACAATGTTGTACAATATTTACACTCTTCTCTGTCATCTCTGCAGCCATACATTCCCTCCTACCCCTTAAATTCCATCGAAGCCCAAGCCTCCAATGCAAACTGCGTGCACTGCCACATGCAGCGGGTGAAGGAAGGAGGGGTCTGTCCCATGTGTGGACTGTCTGCCTAACACCAGAAGAGAGAGGCTGACGAAACGCACCACAGAGCTTCAAATGCTGCTTGAATTTAGAGCACTGCAGGCGAGAGATGGTGCGTCTCTGCAACAGAATATGTGAGTATATACCGTTATATCATTTGTAGAATGGTAGGATTTGCTTGTAATTAAAGTTATCCGGCACTGACGCTATACAAGCACCGTATTCACCCATGCCTGTGTCATGTTTTACTTCATAGGTATGCTCAGTTAGAGATCAAAGAAAGATGGACAGCTTCTCTATACCAAATGTGTATAGTGGAGGATGTATGGAGTATAGTGGCCGGTCTCTCAAGCCACTGGTGTTTGTGGCAAGAGAGACTTACCAGAGTTTGTGTGTGTGTGTGCGTGCGTGTTTTGTGATGTGTTGTATGAGTGAGAGGGGTTGGAGCCAAATATGGGTCTGCTTTGCGCATCCCTTTGTAAAGCTGTTTTTTTCATCAGTTAGTTTTTTCTTTAAAGAGTATACGTATATGTGAAAAAAGACATTACATTAAAACAAAAACAAAACATTCTCAGCTACAACACGTGCTCATATGTCATTACTGTTACATTAGTGGAAGTGAGGACCTCTACATAAGTGCTCCATATGTGTCACTGCTGTTCCATTATTGATTATTGGTCCTTACACTAAAAACATGCATTTGACTTTCTCATAGAGGGCAAGTGGTAAATGTTGTGATTTGTTCTCACAGAGTATACAGACTTTGAGGCGGCTAATCAACTCATTCGATGCTAATCAAAATTAACTTGGAAACTTGGCTGCTTTTGCCCCCCAAGCCAGGGGTTAGACACAACTAGTCTAAAAGATCTGTTTTTCAGAAATATATTGAAAACTTGTACTACTCTAAAAGACTTCCATGAAAAAAAGGTGTGGAACAACCAGACTAGGACTTTCCTGGTTAAAAAACATTTTTGTAAGGACTTTTATTCAAATATTCTCCTTATCCAAGTTTAAGCATTTTTCTAACTTAAATTTGTAAAATGTAAATTATTAGTGGCCCCTGAATAGATTATTTTAAAGCTAATTTTCTCACAAAACAAAAAATCATCAACCCAAACGCAATCAGCAACAGTTAAAAAATGTATTATTGTAACAGACTGATAACTTTAGTTCACCAGACTTGTTCAGGGGGCGATAGTAAAACCTTGGATTCAGTTTCAAATTGAATCACAACACAAAATCTATAATCGACTCTCATTTGACGGGCCTGAAGTTGGATTAATGACCATGAACTTGTGTCTCAATGGTAGAATTTTACTTTGGGATAGCAAGGCAGAGGTAGAATGAACATGCCTGAGCGACAACATGCCATTCTTCTCTTCTTTTTTTTGGTTCAATCCAAACATAACTGATCTTATTTTGTCCAGATGAATCTTCCACATTAAATAAGTGTTTTGGTCAGAATACCTCCATAATGTATCAAATGAATATACAAATGTACCCACAGATGCAATAGATGAGAAAACAACTTTTATATTTTTTGGCTCTGGACCAAAGGGAGGTCAACACCCCTGATCTAGAATAATGTCCTTTTAATACCACATGGTTCCATACATGTCCTTCCCTATATTTCACCTGGATTTATTTTTTTCTTTCCAGGCAATCACTTATCAATGACATTTTATGAATCCTTGTTCTTCAAAATCAAGTTCAAAGAATAATGTGACTTGAAAGTTTGCACAACGGCATGATGTCTGCATGGATCATTTATCTTTCCATAACTTCCCTCTGCGGTCCCTTCCACGTGTTGGCCTTACATGGAAAAGGCCGCGGTCCTCCTACACCTCAAAGGAGTTTATTGGAATCACTCCTGCAATGGTCGACTCCAGACGACAACCAGGGTGTTTTAGGAGAATATACAGAGCCCGAGTATGTCCAGGAGAGTTCTGAGTTGCCCGGAGACGTGAGGACCGAAGGATCTTCCCTGCAGCACACCTTAGCATATGAGGGTAATGGAAGTACAACCATACAGAGAGAGGAACAACCTACCTCTGCTGTAAAGTGGGACGAGCCGGCTAGCAGCACAGGTGTGGATTTACTCAAGTCTATTGGGACTCCAGCTCCTTCGCCTACCAAAAGCTGGGAATGGACGTCTCTTGCAACCAAACGGGTCAATAGTCTGGAGAGTGGTGTGACTGATGTGAGGAATGATGGTAAGTTGAGGAGCAATTTGTCTAATGTAGAGATTTATGTCGGTCTTGTATCTTGTGATAAATGCCTTTGTATAACTTGTCTGGTAGCTGCACAAGGACCCTCACCTGTATTCAACTGTATTCATGACATTTATCCATTCAACTCTAAGAAAACATTAAAATCATACAAGACATATAAATCATAACCACAACAAACGTAGATAATCACAGTGAATCTCTTTGAAGAGAGTTAAAGGTGCACTTTATTAATCTCCGTAGGGCAATTCAATCCTCTGCATTTGACCCATCCTGATGCCGCAAAGGCTTATGTCAGGAGCAGTGGTCGCTGTAGTAACAGCGCCCGGGAACCCATCTCCAGATGTTGATGCTCGGCTTGGTCAGGACCGGAGCAGGAGGATTTAACATAGTGAGCATGTTTTTAGTGGTAGTGGGAAACCGGAGTGCCTGGAGGAAACCTACTCAAGCACGGGGAGAACATGCAATCTCCACTCAGAAAGACCCTGTTCCGTCCAGGATTCAAACCCAGGACCTTCTTGCTGAGATGAAAGAGTGCTATCCACTCAGCAACCGTGCCGATATAATTCTAATCAGAACTGTCTTTATCCTGGATTTGAACATTGTCAGAGTAGAAGCCTGTCTCACATTTTCAGGAAGACCTGATTTTAGCGTCATACATCTGAAATGCTTGGCTCATAATTAATATTGACCCAACTGAACCAGAACGAACATAAGAACATGTCACCTGGAAGAATGACACTTGTTCGGTGGTCTCTTATCTCCACAGTTGAAGCATTTTTGCCTAAAGTGAAGTCCAGTTCATTTGGGACTGAAGCGTGAACATGGCCTTAATTTCATAATTTCTGAAAATCACATCAGCTGTGAAATGGGAACTGATACAGCAGGTCCAAATCAGTCGCTCTGAACAAACCAATCAGCCCAGGTTCAAAATCAAAGTGCTGATATACTTTACCTGTCTGGTAGTAGTCCAACCCTTACTGTGTACTGTATTCATTTATTATTCCAAGGTTGCAGATTGCATTTGTAACTGATTTAGATTTGGTGTTGGCTGCGACCCCCAATTCTGCACTCATAAATAGGGAAAATATGTTATCACAGGAAAAAACTAAAGGGCCTCACAAATTGCCTTTTCATTTATTTTTTTGAACGTTTTGGAGATAATAATGTCGAGTTTTTTTTCTAAACAAAGAAATGATACCTCCATGGCAACCAGCAGACCCGGTCAGACAAGTTGTATGATAACAAATAAGTAAAAGGTAAGGAAATTGGGCGACAGTAGCTCAGTTGGTAGAGCATTGGCCTTTGAGCCAGAGGGTCGTGGGCCCGACCTTCACCATCGACTCCCACTGTCTGCTGTCGTTGTGTCCTTGGCAAGACACTTAACCTCTGGGAAAACCTGATGCCACAGCGGGGCGGCTGCGGCTGTAAAGTGCCAAACTGCCGTTGTGTTTTTAGGCAAGACACTTCACCACCATTGCCTAGAATGAGTCTGGTGTGTGAGTGAATGGTTGGTGGTGGTCGGAGGGGCCGATGGCACATACTGGTTTCCTCGCTTCTGGAGAAAGGGCAGGCTCCTTTTGTGGCACCGGCACCTGCCACAGCTGATCAGTGGCATGTACACAACAAATGGCGTTTAAAACGGCATGTGGACAACAAGTGGCGTTTAAAACGGCATGTGGGGAATAAATGGCGTTTAAAACGACATGTGGGGAATAAATGGCGTTTAAAACGGCACGTGGACAACAAGTGGCGTTTAAAACGGCATGTGGGGAATAAATGGCGTGTAAAGCGGCATGTGGACAACAAATGGCGTTTAAAACGGCATGTGGGGAATAAATGGTGTGTAAAGCGGCATGTGGACAACAAGTGGCGTTTAAAACGGCATGTGGACAACAAGTGGCGTTTAAAACGGCATGTGGGGAATAAATGGCGTGTAAAGCGGCATGTGGACAACAAGTGGCGTTTAAAACGGCATGTGGACAACAAGTGGCGTTTAAAACGGCATGTGGGGAATAAATGGCGTGTAAAGCGGCATGTGGACAACAAGTGGCGTTTAAAACGGCATGTGGGGAATAAATGGCGTGTAAAGCGGCATGTGGACAACAAGTGGCGTTTAAAACGGCATGTGGACAAAAAGTGGCGTTTGAAACGGCATGTGGGGAATAAATGGCGTGTAAAGCGGCATGTGGACAACAAGTGGCGTTTAAAACGGCATGTAAGGAATAAATGGCGTGTAAAGCGGCATGTGGACAACAAGTGGCGTTTAAAACGGCATGTGGGGAATAAATGGCGTGTAAAGCGGCATGTGGACAACAAGTGGCGTTTAAAACGGCATGTGGGGAATAAATGGCGTGTAAAGCGGCATGTGGACAACAAGTGGCGTTTAAAACGCATTGAAAATGCAGGATGCAACAAGTGGCGTTTAAAACGGCATGTGGGGAATAAATGGCGTGTAAAGCGGCATGTGGACAACAAGTGGCGTTTAAAACGGCATGTGGATAAAGGTGTAAGCGGCATGTGGACAACAAGTGTGTGGAATAAATGGCGTGTAAAGCGGCATGTGGACAACAAGTGGCGTTTAAAACGGCATGTGGGAATAAATGGCGTGTAAAGCGGCATGTGGACAACAAGTGGCGTTTAAAACGGCATGTGGGGAATAAATGGCGTGTAAAGCGGCATGTGGACAACAAGTGGCGTTTAAAACGGCATGTGGGGAATAAATGGCGTGTAAAGCGGTGGACATGGCGTTTAAAACGGCATGTGGACAACAAGTGGCATTTAAAACGGCATGTGGGGAATAAATGGCGTGTAAAGCGGCACGTGGACAACAAGTGGCGTTTAAAACGGCATGTGGGGAATAAGTGGCGTGTAAAGCGGCATGTGGACAACAAGTGGCGTTTAAAACGGCATGTGGGGAATAAATGGCGTGTAAAGCGGCATGTGGACAACAAATGGCGTTTAAAACGGCATGTGGGGAACAAATGCCGTTTAAAACGGCATGTGGGCAATAAATGGCGTTTAAAACGGCATGTGGACAATAAATGGCGTTTAAAACGGAATGTGGACATAATATGGCGTTTAATACGGCATGTGGGCAATAAATGGCGTGTAAAACAAATACAGTTGAAAGCAGCCTGTACAAAATACTACAAGCAGCAGTATTAGAGATAGTGGTCCAGTGGCTCAAATGGAAAAGCACAGGTCTATGATGTTGATAGTTGCTAGTTCAAATCCCCAGTGACTACCAATGACATTTGCTGATGTTGGGTCCTTGGGCATAACACTTCATGGAGAATGTCAGAAGTGCCATAAGTTGTTTGAAAAATGTAGTTTGAGTTATAATAAATTAAATTTAAAATTTGTTGAAAGACTTATATTCCTGTGGCGCATTTGGTTTGTAACTGTCTCTCATGCCAAAGATTCCTGGTTCAAATCCAGGTCTGGTCTTTATTTTTTTTTTTGTCAGATTAAATACAAATTGAATATGTATGAATATATATTTCATACATATGGCTATGTGTTGTTCCAATAGTAATCTTGCATTAGGATTAATATTGCATCATCGTTAGGGTAAAACTAAATGATGTGTAAAACACTCAAGACACAATTTTACTTAAAACCACCTGGTGAGTGGTATAGCTGGTGTGTGTCCGCCAATCATGCAAGAGTTTGCAGATTCAAATCCAGCCAAGATCAAAAACTTTTTTATGACGGTTATTTCTTTATACATTTATATATCTATAAATATCTATATATATCTTTATATATATATATATACAGTTTTTATATAACTGCCATTAAAAAAAAAAAACAGTACTTTGATTCGATCTGCCAATCTTACGCACTATAGACAAATGTTTAATGACTGCGCCACTTATTTTGTGTTTTGGCAAAGAAAAAACTGAAAGATTGTATTGTTGTTTTTGGACATTTCATCAAGAATGGAGCCAACCAAAGATGGTGAAGAGTGATGGATTGAAAAATACAAGCAGAAAGTTGTGTAATTGGAACATGAGGTTTCATCTCTATATTGTTAAAATCTTAATTTCTGTTCTCGGACCGTTTAAGCTGTGTCTTATACTTTGCATTCTTTTATAAAAAAATATATGTATTAATGCTCTTTCTTATTGTTCCGTGTTTCTGATGTGGTTTTATTAAAGAAGAGAGAGAAATAAAATTATTTTTTCTTTTGTTCTTTTGTATATATATATATATATATATATATATATATATATATATATATATATATCTCATACATATTAAATTTGTATTTAATCTGACAAAAAAAAAAACAACGGCCCATACTGGATTTAAACCAGGTATCTTCTGCATGGGAGGCAGTTATAAACCAAGTGCGCCACTCGATGACACAGCTCATATGGAATTTAAACTTTATATAATACATGAAATTAAGTCTTTCAACAAATTTATGCAATAACATATATTATTACTACTCAAACAACATTTTTCAAACAATTTTTGGCACTTCTGACATTCTTCATGAAGTGTTAGGCCCAAGGACCCAACATCAGCAAATGCCATTGGTAGTCACTGGGGATTTGAACTAGTAACCATCAACACCGTAGACCTGTGCTTTTCCATCTGAGCCACTAGACCACTAGCTCCACTAATGCTGCTTGTTGTCTTTTGTACAGGCTGCTTTCAACGGTATTTGTTGCCCACATGCCGTTTTAAACGCTATTTATTTCCCACTGCCGTTGTAAACGCCATTTATTGCCCACATGCCGCTTTACACGCCATTTATTCCCCACATGCCGTTTTAAACGGCACTTGTTGTCCAAATGCCGTTTTAAACGCCACTTGTTGTCCGCATGCCGTTTTAAACGGCATTTATTGCCCACATGCCGCTTTACACGCCATTTATTCCCCACATGCCGTTTTAAAGGCCACTTGTTGTCCACATGCCGCTTTACACGCCATTTATTCCCCACATGCCGTTTTAAAGGCCACTTGTTGTCCACATGCCGCTTTACACGCCATTTATTCCCCACATGCCGTTTTAAACGCCACTTGTTGTCCACATGCCGTTTTAAACGCCACTTGTTGTCCACATGCCGTTTTAAACGCCATTTGTTGTCCACATGCCGCTTTACACGCCATTTATTCCCCACATGCCGTTTTAAACGCCACTTGTTGTCCACATGCCGCTTTACACGCCACTTGTTGTCCACATGCCGTTTTAAACGCCATTTGTTGTCCACATGCCGCTTTACACGCCATTTATTCCCCACATGCCGTTTTAAACGCCACTTGTTGTCCACATGCCGCTTTACACGCCATTTGTTGTCCACATGCCGTTTTAAACGCCACTTGTTGCCCACATGCCGTTTTAAACGCCACTTGTTGTCCACATGCCGTTTTAAACGCCATTTGTTGTCCACATGCCGCTTTACACGCCATTTATTCCCCACATGCCGTTTTAAACGCCATTTGTTGTCCACATGCCGCTTTACACGCCATTTATTCCCCACATGCCGTTTTAAACGCCACTTGTTGTCTACATGCCGCTTTACACGACATTTATTCCCCACATGCCGTTTTAAACGCCACTTGTTGTCCACATGCCGCTTTACACGCCATTTATTCCCCACATGCCGTTTTAAATGCCACTTGTTGTCCACATGCCGTTTTAAACGCCACTTGTTGTCCACATGCCGTTTTAAACGCCATTTGTTGTGTACATGCCGTTTTAAACGCCATTTGTTGTGTACATGCCACTAATCAGCTGTGGCAGGTGCCGGTGCCACAAAAGGAGCCTGCCCTTACTGCGCTTCTGTCAGTGTGCCCCAGGGCAGCTATGGCTACAGTAGTAGTTTATCACCACTGTGTTTGGAGTGAATGAATAATGACATGTGAAGCGTCTTTGAGTGTCCAAAAAAGCGCTATATAAAACTGATGCATTTAAAATTGATTTAACAAATCGGACGCACTCGAGAGTAGGGACTTCAGCATGGAGCTAGCAAAACAATAGGGACACCCTTATTTGTTGTTTTTATTTTGTGAAGCTTATTTCCAAATGGAAGTATACATAATCTACATTATAAACAGAGGATTATATATTTATAAAACTTTCCCATCAGTCTATAAAGGTGCGCTCTCGGCCGCATTGTGAATCTGACAGTATAGAGTTTCATAACGTGCCATCCAACATGGCGGCGTAGTGACTGTTGCTATGTAGGTCATGTGGAGGTGCAAAACCTCTATTCTCCTTTACAACTGAAAAATGCTAATTTATCAAAACTAAAAAGTTGAAATGCATTGATGATAATGATCTGGCATGGGTATTTTGTCCTTCACTCTTAAATGCAAGGTAAAAGAGAAAATATACCAGCTGGACTTGCTGAAGCATACATCGAGTTCAATCTTTATCCTGCATTGCACGTTAATGTGATTTGGATGTTTTTTAAATTTCCTTTTGCGAAGATTGTAAATGCGTATTCACTGTGGATCCTTACCTTTGCGGTGCATTCCTGAATAGTTAGCACAGCCCTGACGCCAGTCTGCGAAAGTCAGTCAAGTGAAGAGTCCACAAACACTGCAGCGTTATTACTATTGACACACACAACATTGAGCTCCGGAATTAGACTAACTATTCAAGAACTGTGGCCTTTGTGAGCTCAATTTTGTATTAGTGGAAAAATAGTCTTCAGATCTTATGAGGGCTTTGCAATAACATTAGGCCTGTCAATGTAACACCATGTCAGTTAACCAAGACGGGTCGATATATTATGGGGATGCATTTTTCTTGTATGTACATTTCCTTGGCAATTTCAGTATTATGTATCACTGTCATGGCTGATTATTGCTTAATTCTGCTGCTTATTTGTTCAGCTGGTTCACAGGGATTCTCCTGCTGTTCTGTAATTACTCCATAGACAGCGTGATACATATTTGTAAATAAAATCAGTATGAATATATTGTCAATATATTGTACCAGACTGTGAAACCAGCAGCACTACTTTTGGTTCATCATGAGTTTCCACACACATGTATTTTGTTTTTCTCTGTTGCAACTTTATCAGTTCTCAGAATATACAATATAAAATGTTTGCTAATCATAAAGCCAATTCAAGAAACAAGACTCTTTCTGTTGTGACTTTAAAAAGAAATCATCAGATACTCCAGCTTTAAAATTGGTCACCTCAACAGCCTTAATATTCAAACACCAACGAAAGAACCCAAAGAATTCCCTGCTTTGTTATATACAATCAATTAATACATTTTTGAAGCCTACCTGGACCAAAACCTGTTATGAAGAGGTTTAAGCCATGTCAGAGTGATAATTACTACAGATTACTGCAATTCTTAAAGTTTTTGTAAGTATTTATAATCAAACAGCCATTATTCTAGAGTGGCATCGCTTTAGTGTTAGCAACTTAATACAAAATCACTTATTCGACATTTAAACAACAAAGCGATTAATCTAAAATAGTAGTTTATTCCAGCCCTAAAGTCCACACCAATATTTTCACTGAGACCAAAATCACAACCATGAAATGCAAGAGAGAAACTGTTGGATGTTGAGAAACGTTTTATATCGTATTAGTTGAGATGATTTATTTTTCCAACGCTAATTCTGATTAAATATTTAAGCGTTAGCAGCAGGTCACACTTAATAATAGTACTCCAGTCAGAATGAGAGCAGCAGTAAAGTCAATACAGGCTAATCAGCAGCCTCTCTCTCCTCAGTGTGTGACCCACTTACAAACCCCCCGCTCTCTTTTATTATGGATTCACTCACAAGCCAGAGCTCCTCTATTTTTGGACAAGTAAAACTGGGTGATCAACGTGCAGCGCTGCGGGTTATGTTCAGAATCAAAATGGGAAAACATTTTGGGGCATTTTATTCCATTGGGTGCATGTGGCGGACATGTACTTTATAGGTGTAAAATTCAATCACATTTATTCTGTATAGCCCTAAATCACAACAAATAAATATGTATAAGGCTTGTTTGCGTCATTGAAAAAGAACGTGCACTGCATGTTCTCCCCAGAGCAAACTGCATCCATGTGGGTTTTCTATTGAATTTTCTGGAAGGATTTGCATGGTTGAGATCATATTCTAGAAGCCTGATCCTGTCATATCTTTGAAGCTTGGCAGTTTGAGACTTGACAATTACCTGACATGCTTTGAAATGATCTTTAATAGAATAAATTATATATACAGTATATACTGTATATATATATATTTTTTTTTTTACAATGAGCTGACACATATGGTGTCACTTATGCCATGGAACGTTCCAGTCAAAACCTCCCCATGGACTCAATTAGATGGCAAACTCTTAATCAGTGTTTCAAGTTCTACGGAGCAAGAGGGTGGAGCTTAAGGTTTCAGGAAGTGAATTTCCCAATATAATATCAAGCGGATGCCTCTCTCATTGTCGGTCTCCCTGAGGTTTCTCACTTTTTCCCAGTAGGTGTTTGAGTGGTTTTTGATCTTGTGTTGTTGAGGAATTAACAACGCTGTAGAGTCCTCCAAGGCAACAGCTGTTGTGATTTAGGGTTCTCCAAAATGCAACAACACATCATCAGTAGGGTAAAACTAACCTATCTCACAACGATCTAATCCCAGTTCACGCTTGGTGAATTCTGCTTAAAAATGATAGGATCGAATGGGATTTAGGGTTCTCCAAAATCACAACAGAGTTGCACCTTCAGTCTCTAGTCTCTTGATAGCTGGAATTTTTGAAACAACTATTGGGAATTCAAATGATGTCTTTTACTTCTTGAAACAGCCAGCTCCAGCTCCAACTCCATTGAACATCCAGGGAAAGGACATTGAGATAGTGGACTCTTACAAGTACCTGGGTGTTCATCTGAACCACAAACTGGAATGAACTCACAACACAGACGCCCTCTTCAAGAAGGGCCAGAGCCGCCTCTACCTGCTGAGGAGGCTTAGGTCTTTTGGAGTGCAGGGGCCACTCCTGAAGACCTTCTATGACTCTGTGGTGGCATCAGCCATCTTGTACGGTGTGGTCTGCTGGAACAGCAGTATCACAGAGAGGGACAGGAAGAAGCTGGACAAGGTCATCAGGAAGTCCAGCTCAGTCCTGGGCTGTTCCCTGGACACAGTGCAGCAGGTGGGGGACAGGAGGGTCCTGAGCAAACTTTCATCTATGCTGGACCATGACTGTCACCCCCTGCAGGACACTCTCTCTGCTCTGGAGAGCAGTTTCAGTGACAGACTAATTTACCCTCGCTGTGTGAAGGAGAGGTTCCGTAGGTCTTTCCTTCCTGCTGCTGTCAGACTGTACAATAAGAACTGCTGAGCCTGTAAATCTCATGAATCTGTAATTAAGTAAATTCTTAAATCATGTGCAATGTGCAATACTGCAACTTCAGAATGTCACAGAACAATGTCCCTTTACTTATCTACTTATTATCCTGCACTATTTAACTGTACAGTATATAACTGCACTACTACTACATATATATTTTTTGACTGGTATTGAAGCATTTTCAGCATCTACAGCTCGTTATGTTAGCTAAGAAACATAGCTACTACTTATTTGTATATATTGTGTGTGCTCCCTGTGTGCTCTTACTGTCCTATATGTGCGCTGCAACATCGAAATTTCCCCACAGTGGGACGAATAAAAGAATTCTTATCTTATCTTAAACTCTTTAGGCAGCTCCAATTCACACTCTAAGCAATACCCTTTTGGATATAATTGATGAGTCAATGAGTCCAACAATATTGTTTCATTTAATTTTTGCTATTCATCAAATCCAACCTGACAGTTATGTGGGAAAGGATGCTTGATTTGTAAATTTCTCCTGTGTGAGATCAATAAATTCTATCTTATCTTATACACTAAATGCACTAAATGTTGTTGTTGCTGTTGAATGTTCACTTATTTTTTGCTCTTGTTCTAGATACGTCCAGAGGCTTCCAGAATACCACCACAGCACCATGCCTATTATCCAATGACACAGACGACTATTCACCACAACCATCCAACCACCAACACCTCTCTCTGCCCCTCAGCCTTAGTCTCTTCATCCCCTTGTACTCTGATTGGAACTCTGCCCTGGCCACGTGGGGTCTCGCCTGGGAAGCCCACGTCTACGGCTTAGTATCTATCTTTGGTGCCATTGGCCTGCTTTCATTTTTTTGCCTATTTGCATTGCCGTTGCGATGTCCTCCTGGAATCCTATATTTCGGCATTGTAAATTTTTTCCTTCTTTCGTTCACCGGGATACAAGCCTTTGTTTTGATTTATGACGCTTACAGTTTTCAAGATCGACTTCCACCGCTATATTTGCTGCCAGTTTGCACGCTACCATTCCCGTGTTTGATATTGGCATTCTCCGCTACTTTTATCCTTCTATCTTTACGGTCAAACTTGCAAATTTCTCTCCCTCTTGCAATATCTCCATCATTTTCAGCACTGCCCAAACCGTGCTTTTTAATATCGTTGTCAGTTTTCCATTTTGGGTTATCCTTAGGTTGCGTTGGCATACTTGAACTTTTTCCAAAACTTCCAACTATAATCCTACTGATCCCTCAAGGAACCTTTGTATGTCTTTCAATTTTTCTAGCGTGTTCGTATTTTGTCTTCTACTGCCTTGTACGAGTGGATAGCAAGCACATTTACAGACTTAACGACAATGGAGAAAGCGGGTGTTCTCCTGAAGTCATCCGCCCGCCAAGGAGTCCGTTCGCTCGAATAGAAGACTGGCAACGAGCTGTGCGATCAAGTTTGGCTGCTTCCATTTTTTTGCTGAGTTGTGGAGGCTTTCAACTTTATGCCCTCTTGCATTCCCTCGGATATGGTGGATACAATGACATAGGTTTCTACCCTTGGCCTTGGTTCGGTTTCCAATTGGGTAGCCACATTTGTGAGATTGGTGTATGTCTAGGGTTAGTAATTGTTGGAAGTTCCCCCGTATTTTGCCGGAACTCAATCAAAACCCTCATCAAACCTCATATGGGGTCTTGGAGCCGGCTTTCACCTACGCGAGAGGTGGAACTAGTTTCGGAAGGCATTCTGTCATCTCAAGATTCTTTAGATCAGAATAAAACGCAACATGTTGGTGAAGAAAAGTCGGACAGTCTTCCGCTTTGTCCGATGGCTTCTTATGGGAATGGGGTGGACTGTTCCCAGAAATCAAACCAAACATATGACCAACCTCCTAGGAGACAAAGTCCGAGGTTGAACCTAAAAATCTCAACAGAAACCAATCCAATTTACCTGAATAGACTTGATTCAACGGTAGACTTACGCCCCCCATCCCCCATAAACCTTTCTCGAAGTATTGACCAGGCATTGTGCAGCGAATCCCTCCTTTCTCGTGGTCTATTCGAATGGCCAAGGCTTTTCCAAACATCTTCAAGTCTTTCCTTAAACCACCAAGCAAATTCTGGTTTGGCGGAAAACGGTCTGTACCGGGCCGCGTCTTGTAAGGATATTGAACAAGAACGAAAGACACAAGAGCAATCACCAAAGCAATGTTATTGGAAAGAAAGCGTCAATGGGTCAACTCAAGAACTGTGTCGAAAGCCAAAAGAATTCGGCAAGGTGCGGTCTCATTCGTGGGCTAATCGGGGGAACAATTTTGCCCACAGCAGTCTTCCTAGAGCAATCACACATTTGGCGCATTATAAAAGGTTTCGAACAATGAGCTCAGCGTCCCAGGACAGTAAGCGCTCCATTAAGCTGGCCGGGACTAAACAGATGAGCGAAAGTAAGCAGTTGGAATGGGACATGGCTGTGCAGGCAGAGTTTGTTAACGTGTGCCGGCAGATTGATGCTCTGAGCGTGTGCAGTGACACTATTGACTTGTAGGCCTACTGTTGCCTCATGTTTAGAAGGGGTTATAAAAGCAGTGGTTCTCAGACAGTGACACATTCTCGCTGCTTATTATAATAACAAAAAATGCGTATTATATTTGTCCATTAAAAATGCTAATGAGACTATTTACTTTGTCATGTAATGTTTTGGAAATTATATTTGGTGAAACTAGTATCAATGGTAAATATTGCTATCTGCCTGCCCTTTGCCTACGCTACCACCAGAAAGGAGTTTTGAATTTGAAAATCACCAGCTTCAACCACTGTAATATGATTGCAAAGAATGTAGTTTTGCCAGAGACATTTGTGGACAATAATTTTCTTTTAAAAGGCTTGATGTCATAGCAGCCTATTATTACAGGACTTAGACAGGATCTTTTATACAGAAAGGGCAGTTACATGTTTGTGCCTGAAGTTCCTGATACTAGCTTGGATGGATCTAAAACAACTCAAGGACTTATTTTGAGGAGAAACAATGTTGTAACGCAGTTAAACGCTCAAAGTGTTTGCACATTATGTCTCCTTTAATACATTACTATGCCAGAATTTATATTATAACTATTCAATCTTGGTTTCCTGTTAAGTCTTTGGTTTAATGCTGATATTGTCAAGTTTAGTCCTGTTATAGTAATTTTTATCCAATTCCTTACTTTCTTTTGCTACTTCTGTAGTCTTCTTGGTTTTGTATGAACATTTTCAATATTGTCTAGTTAGTACATGTGTGAATCATTGCTTTACAGTCCTCTCTATTTTTAGAGAACAAAGAGAAAAGTTTAATTATATTGGTTTTGTGTTAATAATGAAAAGAAATAATACAACTAATTATATTGTTCTTGTAAGAATTAATTTTGCAGTTGCATTGAATGTACTTATGCTGTATGTATGGAGTGTTCGCCAGTTTAGTGCCCTCTAGTGGCTCACTTTGTAACCAGATAACTCCACGAGAATACTGTACGCTATGGAGCACACCTATGCATGATTTGAATAGTGTAGACACATGTTAGAAAAATAATTATCACAGTAAGAATAACAAGTATTTAATTCTGTTTATGAGTCAAGCACCATAATCAGAGTATAAAAAACATGACAAAGATAACAATCATTTTTTATATTTTTATTTGGTTCACCAGTCGACAGTGAGACAGTGTTTGAGATCTGTGAGAAGTGTGACCTGGAACACCACATTCCTGGGTGTGTACAGTTTCAACATGACATGGGACATGAATGAATACATTTGCAATAATATACAGTTTATAATATATATTCTTTAGCAAAACATAAACTGCTATATTTCTACATAGAAATCAAACTGGTAAGGTCTATTACACTCAGAAAATATATATTGTTCTTAAGTACAAGATATTTATTCATATTTTTTATATGCAGCAGATGTTTGTGTTGTGTTTTGGGAAAAATAAAATGCTTGGAAAAATGAATGAATGGAAATTAACTTGTGTTTTATGAATAAATATTTGTTTCCTGTGATTTAAGGCTAATTCTAAAGCTTGGTTCCCTGAATGATTCCTGTCACTCAAAAAAAAAAAACAGATCCAGCCACACAACACAACAACGGTTCATTTGGCTACGTTTTTAACTTTGAAAGCAGTGGTTGTTTCACAATCTAATGAGTGTCTCAAACCACATTGTAAAAATACCTTTCTGTCTTACCTCTCCTTTATCCTTTTCCCTACAAGAATACATCAGCAGACCATCCAGATATACTGTAGCCTCCTACTGTAGGCCATTCAAACAAAGTGCTGGAGTGAGGTAGGGGTAGTTTGTCCTACTTAAGGGGGACCTTTCCTGAGACGTTTTAGATCGGAGTTTGAAATCACAAGAAAATAAAAGTTAAAAATGTGACATTCATTTCATTTTTTGCGTGCAGTGATCGTCGTCGGAACAATTGGGCCGACCACAGTGCTTCCTCTCCTTCCTTTTTCAGTATAGTCGCTTCTCGTAACTACAATCACAAAATGAAAGTTTAATTGTAAATGTATGAATTGAGTAGCGACATAATAGCTTATGTACTTACATGGCACAAAAGAATATCTAGAAAGTGAGCATGAAGAAGAAAATGAAGAGAGAAATATGTGATACAGCTATTCTCACATAGACAACAAATAATGTGGCGAGGATTGTGTATGCAGTCTGTGGGAAACAATGTAGAGGGGGTTCTCGCTTTATAGCAGGCAGAAGCATGTCATGTCTTTGGAAAATGGAACAAGCGCATGCAGCTAAAGGGTCGGTAGTGACAATGACGGACGCATCTACTCACAGTTTAAAGGTCACACTTACGAGTGAAGGCCGTGGACCCCGCCCTCCATCTGTGCCGACATGGTCCTCTTCTCAAACTTCAGCTCCCCAGAGTACATCATTGACCTAGCAGAAATGTATACACACACTCTCTATATGAGCACAAAAGGCAGTACATTCATTAATCCATATTTGGACCAATCTGTCTACTATAGCGCTCAATCGTCTCCTCTAATAGTCAAAAAAAATTGTCGGCACCATAAGCACATTTCATTTTCAGCCTGTGGGGACAAACCTTACACTATTCCTGAGATTCAGCATGCTGTTTCATCAAAGATTTTGAGAACCATTTTCCCATTGCAAGGAATATCTTTCCTTGAATTGTCAATGACAATTGCAACAATCCCCATTTTTCGAACATTTATATATTTATTTTTAATGTATCCAGGATAGTCCCATTGAAAGTTCAGAATGTCGTTCTCTGGGCGACCAGGTTCCTATCCTTGGATTTTATCAATATCCTTGCTTTGAACGCAATCATGTTCATCCAATAAAAAAGGTGGATAAGTCAAGGAATCAGAATCTGTTAGAGCCTGTTTAGTTTGTACGCACCGTAATATTGACAAACTCTTGGCTCCTATGTCCTGGCAGCCGTGCTGGATACCAGCGATGAGGTAGGGGACAAACTTATGGATGGACCCTTTATCTTGCACTGAGCCGGACACACCTTGAGCCACTTTGACCTTGTCTCCTTCACTGGAAAGAGAATGAAACGCATCACATTTATAATAACAAAACATTATTTTAAAGGTGTAATGTCACATCTGCTGCTCAACCCTGACCATATTTCCCATGTACGTACAGCCATTTTAGCTCGAGAGTGAAACATGTAGTATATCCTATGCATTGAAACATTTGTCACACCTGAAATAACGCTTCTGGCTGTTGTTTTTCTCCATGGCGTCCAAGGAGCCCATCCCACGGTATTTCTTCAATCGTACGCCGTCAGAAAAGAAATACTCTCCAGGAGCTTCAGTGGTCGCCGCGAGCAAGGATCCCATCATGACTACAAACATGCAGACATTTGGAGGAG
This sequence comes from Knipowitschia caucasica, assembly GCA_964034765.1. Lineage (NCBI taxonomy): Eukaryota > Metazoa > Chordata > Actinopteri > Gobiiformes > Gobiidae > Knipowitschia > Knipowitschia caucasica. The sequence goes on along the minus strand of OZ035824.1, from coordinate 11,281,209 downwards.
TAAGCTCCCAGTGCAGTATTCTGAGATATCGAATGGTCTTGTTTAAATATTCCTATATGTTTGAGTAATATTTTTTCTCTAGCAAATAGAAGGAACACAATATCTTTGTTCCTTCAATTTGATACAACGTTGTGATGTCACATGAGCTGTCTGTTAAAGAGCGTTCTTACAATAATGTTTTTGTACCATTATATATATATATTTTTTTTTTTTCAAATGTACTTGTTTTACACCCTGTGGAAATCATCAGAGGGTGTACAATTGGAAAAATTTGTAAATAATAATAAGATGTTCCTCTATTTAAAAATACAAGGCTAATATATAATAGTACAAGGTGCAAACATTTAAAATAAATAAATCTTGCTATAATGACATACTGTACCTGTTGATGCCCCCAGCGCCAAAGCTTTCACCACGTGTCCCACCGTCTGGATCCCACCGTCTGCGATCACAGGCACCCCAAAACGCCGGGCGTATTCTGCCACCTTGTACACAGAGGTTCCCTGGGGCCGGCCACATGCCATAACTGTAGAGAGGGGATGTCTGAGTGTGTGATAAGACCACTTTTCGTAACTTAGTTTTGACAGTGTTGGCTTGTTCTTACCCTCCTGAGTGATGCAGATGGAGCCACAACCCATTCCCACTCGGAGCGCATCCACTCCAGCGTCAATGAGGTTTTTAGCCTGAGCAGCCGTCACCACTGGAGAAAGATAATTACAATAGAATAAAATACGATCAGGACAGGTTGCCCCCTTGTGGAAGACAAAAACAACTTTTACTGAGGAAGATAATATGAACTTTATTGATCTCACAATGGAAATATGTACACAATGTCACACTTTCAGGTCAGAGTAAATTGTATTGTACAATGTTAATTTAAAACTGATTGAGTAATAAAATGCAGGCTGATGAAACGCATTGGTTCAAATATGGATCAAAATTAGCTTTTGCTCCCCCCTGTTCATGATTGTGTATGGATATGTGCGTTTTCATGTACAATTTGTGAATATTGTACATTCATTTCATGTAAGGTTATCTTCATCTGTTTCATCCATATCCCTCCTTCAACTAATGAAAACGGGGAAACTAAAAGAACTTTAAAAGACTTCTGAGTCCAGTTCACTTGACACATGGAACAAAAACTGTACAAAAAGAAAGCAGCACCATCACTCAAATCCAAAGACATAATTTGACAACAATCAAGTCTTGAAAAGATCTGGAAAATCCTTTCTTTCCACCTGCAACACCACTTTTATAAAGATACAATCGTATTTGTGGAGAAATGAAATGGAACTGCAAAGTACATATAAAACCAACAAATAACTCCTGGTGACCCCTGCTTTAAGCCACACGATGAATGGATGCGTTTACTGTATGTAGCCAATTCCCAGGTAAATGTTTTAGTAGCTCATGTGCGTGTCATAAGTGGAGATAAAAGAAATAACTTACCATTTCCCCCCACCACCTGCAGCTCAGGGTATTTCTGTTTGATGTAGTTGATCATATTAATCTGATAAACTGAGTTCCCCTGTGAAGAATCCTGAAATTAAAATACAACAAAAAAGAAGGAAAGAACAAAGGAAACACATTATGGCAGCATACCACTCCTTCATGTATGATAACATTCAGAAATCATGATTTCCCTGCCGCCAAATATGAATAGGACTTAGCTATGAGTACGTTAGGGCAGGGGTCAGAAGGGCGGTGCATTTAAGCAACAAAAGCCTGTTTTAGTTAGAAAAGGCTTTTTTTTATTTTATTAAAAGTCTAGAAATTAGCTTTTTACATATTGTATGTATTTATTTATTACCGGCCGGCACGGTGGCACAGTGGTTAGCACTTCTGCTTCACAGCAAGAAGGTCCATTCCACCACCAGGCTTTTCTGTGTGGAGATTGCATGTTCTCCCCTGTGGAGGACACCTGCGTAGGGTTCCCCTACCACTAAAAACATGTACAATAGATCTGGCATGCGCCTCCTGTATGGCAACCTTGCTCCCATCTCTCTGTGGAGAGACAAATGCCCACAGCAATTGTAAAGAGCTTTTGGTGACCTTGGTCAGTAAAAATGCGCTATTCAAATAAAGATTACTTACTTACTTACTTAGCAGAGCAAAATGTTTTTAGATATGACACAACCAAGATATTGAAAATTACTTGCACTTTTATTCGTGCCAAAATGCCTGTGGTGCATCTATTGCACTCACAAACACTCGTTCATCCTGAACTTTTATACATGTTTTCATGGAGCACCCACAGGATATCTATGCAGACACAGAGAAAAGATGCAAACTCCACATGGAAAGGCTCCATCTGGTTATGGAATGGAACCCAGGAACGTCTTGCCATGAAGAACAAGTGCTAACCACTGCACCCAAGTGTTAATTTAAAAAATCCATAAACAAAGCAAGTGCCATGGTGGTGAAAACAAGGGTGGTCATAAATATCGATTCCTCAGATTTGCATGAATCATGTGTGTGTGTGAACAAGAGTCAATTTTGCACAATATATCCTCTTTCAAAGGGTCACTCTTCACTCCACTAAACAAATCATACTATTCCATACTAACACTGCTCAAGTGTTCTGTGCAGAGACAGTTCAATGCCCCTCTCCTGTGGGACCCACCAGCACGACCACGTCCACCCCGGCCTGCATGAGGAGGTCCAGCCGGTACTTGTCGTCCTCCCTGGTCCCGATGGCCGCTCCGCAGAGCAGCTGTTTCCGGGAGTCTTTGGAGGCCAGCGGGTAGTCCCTGTTCTTCTTCAAGTCCGTCCTAGCGATGATGGCCACGAGCTCATCACTGTCGTTCACGATGGGCAGCTTTCCTGCAAGTGGATACGTTTTATTTATATATGATTATTATGGCTTTAGATAAGTCTGCTCTGTAAGGCTTGCCTTTTTTGCTACGCTGCAGAATGTCATTGGCTTCTTTTAGTGTCACTCCAGCTGGTGCAACTACTAAATCTTCTCTTTTGGTCATTGCCTGGATCAAAAGACGTCAAATTAGGGCTGGGGAAACAAATCTAGCACACTTTGTAATAAATAATGTCATTGTTTTGCCCATATTTTAAGAAATTGTGAATAAGACAAAACTTATCAGCACTCATCGTTAGAAGTTGTGTGAAACAATTTAAGGTCAATGAAACATGTTTTCTATTATTTTCAATCGGTGAAGAGTTCATGCAGGGAGGCCAATGAATTTACAGGAACAGGGCGATTTTTGCCAATAATGACTGGGAATCCTCTCTTTACCACCAGAGAGGATAAAGAACCTCACAACCAGACCTTTCCTTCACAATGAGTGAAGACAATTTAGTGCATTATTAATCATAATCTCCACATTGGCCATCATAGATTCAGTTTAATTTGAAACAGTATGTCAAAAATGTTGAGATGTTTGTCCTAAATATCCAACCCAAAACATAGTTGAATAGTATCAAAACAAGGAATGATTATGTCCAACCAGCATTACAGTATATGTATTTATGAGTTCACAAATATAAATACACATGATGTGTGCCTAAGTAAACAATCAATCCATCGATATGTATATGAAGTTAACATTTGTAACATTTAGCAGATGAAATAACAACATTCATCTTCACACATGATTCAATTTTAATAAGAAAAACTCTGAAGAAGTGAGTGGAGGAGAGTGATGCTCTCAGCAAGTGATGGGAGAGGTGTAGACCCAGAGAGTCTGTGTGTTTTGTTGACGTAGTGAGAGGGGTTGGAGCAAAATAATGTGTCATGTTTGTTTTTGTTCATTGCAACACAAGTTTGAAATACAGTTTGGCAAATCAAATAAAAAAGTGTATATATATATATATATATACATACTTCTGCTAGAGGTCTGTCGTGGTCTTTCTCAGACAGAAAGTCTATGTCTCTGGATGTAACGATACCGACCAGCTTGCTACCCATCTTCCCGGTCTCAGTGATAGGGATCCCAGAGAAGCCATGTCGGATCTTGGCCTCAAATACGTCCCCGACAGTGTGGTGTGGACTCATCACTACAGGGTCTGTGATAAAGCCCTGCTCAAATTTCTGCCAGAAAACACCACATAAAGTTTAGGCTTTTTATATCCACATTAGAATCTGGAGTTTAGAATGCTTTATTACCTTAACTCTTCGCACTTCATTGGCTTGAAACTCAGCAGTGCAGTTGTGATGGATAATTCCTATTCCCCCCATTAACTACAGCAAAAATAGATTATCATTATATTATTGTCAAGACATCCAGATCCAAGCTACGGCCAGTAGCTTTCTCATAATAAGACAGTAACTAAACTATAGAAAGTATTTACTCTTTGAAAAAACAGATGTTAAATACTGTACTGTACTACTTACTGCCATGGCGATGGCCATAGAGGATTCTGTCACTGTGTCCATAGGAGAGGAGATCAGGGGGGTCTTCAAGGTGATCTTCCTTGTTAATGCTGAGGTGAGATCCTTCAAAAGGCAATGAATTGAAAATAAAAAAAAGCAATTATTTTCACCTCCTTAATACAAAATACTAGTCCTGTACAGCTGCCTGTGTAAACTCAAAGACTCTAGGAACAGTATTGTCTCAATTGTATTAATTTTGTCTCTGTGCCTACACCATACATCTGAGTTCTCTGTTTCTCAGTGACTTGTGCCTCTGAGGCCTTGGAAGTGTGTTCATTAACATGCACAGTCACAGCTAAATAAAAAACAAAATTAATATACACTGTAGTAAGTTACATTTGATCTGTCAAAATGTCTGTCAACCCAGGTGGCTCAGCAGCACGGTGGCTGAGTGGATAGCACTCTTGCCTCTCAGCAAGAAGGTCCTGGGTTCGAATCCCGGTCGGACCAGGGCCTTTCTGAGTGGAGTTTGCATGTTCTCCCCGTGTCTGCGTAGGTTTCCTCCGGGTACTCCGGTTTCCCCTACCACTAAAAATATGTACAATAGGTCTGGCATGCGCCTCCTGTTTGGCGACCCCGCTCCCATCTCTGTGTGGAGTGAGAGACAAGTGCCCAAAAATAACAATTGTAAACCGCTTTGTGACTCTGGTCTGTGAAAGGCGGTATATAAATAAAGCTTACTTACTTACTTACTTACTTAGGTTAAAACCATGATGTGTCACATAAAAGCTGATATGAACAATGAACAACCAATGACAATTATGGATAAAACACGCTTATGATCGAAAGGTTTGTCAACCCTTTAGGCACCAGAGGGTGCGTGTGGAGCATGACACTGTCCGCAACTGAACCTAAACTCTTTCCATCAAAAGGTAAATTAAACCTGAACTTAAACCAAACCAAAACCAAACCGGCTTCTAACAACCCTGATGAATGGGTGAGAAAGTGACCTAATGACAAGACGTCATTGTCGTATTTTACAGATGTATATTGGCCAAAGTGATTTTGTTTATTCCATGTGCCTGTTCATTTGTGTAGTGTGGGACCCAGGTGTTAAGGTACATCATAACACATATGAACTCAGCATGGATTTCCCGATGGAGCTCCTGTGATAAAAACAATTCAAGTGAAAAGAAATAAACAGCCTTGTTTGCTGAGCGCATGGAGACGCTTCGTTACTGAACAAAGTTTGGTCTTGGGAAACGTCTTGATGTTTAATTGTCGTATATAAGTGAAATGGCAGTGCTGGCAAATCTATCTTTTTGGATGCATAAAGTGTAATGAGTAACAAATACTTACCACCTCATCTGAAGTAAAGTCTATAAACCCAGGGAGGATGAGGAAGTCACTGTTGAGAAGACACAGGACACATTACAGGGTGCTTGCTCTTTTTCCAAATCAAAATTCCAGACTTTTTCCAGACTTTTTAAAATCAGATATTTTTTTCCCCCAAGACCTTAGCAGTGACACAATCACAAAAATCAAAAGAGCAAGCGTTGATTGGATATCATTCCATTAGGCTAATACAGTACTATAGTATACAGTATTATAGTATTATAGTTTTATAGCCTACCTTCCAATTTCTCATTTCACACTGCCGTTGAGCATACTGTAAAATTCTACCATAAATTTTTTCCCCATACTTTATTAAGACTTTCACACAAAATTCAAGACTTTTCAAGGTCTGGAAAACAGTGTTTCAAAATTCCATACTTACCCTGCATTATAAGAACCAGTCCAACCTTTTCGCAAATGTCCTTCTGCTATTTCTTCACATGTCTAGTCATTCCGGCAAAAGTACGAGCTTATATAATTGTGGCTTGACATAATACAACCGTTAGCATTTACCCTGCTCGCTGTGATAAGCCCTGTATATAGCCCCCATTAAGGGAAGTACACTCTCGTCCATTACCGCGCTGACATCCGAACAGCACGTCTCATTCAAAGCACCCATTCATCCTTGAAAGTCGTGTTAGTCCCAATAATCCCTCCATAATATGACCGGGCACATGTGTCATCACCAATATTAATAGAAAGCATTGCGTAATAATAATTTATTTTGCTGATCTGAGCAAATCTTACTTGTACGTGAGGCCATCTCCAATAGAAAACAGTTGCTGTGCTGTCAGGCCGTCTTCTGGGACGTAGCCAGTGCCTCCGCTGATCAGGTAATCTGCCATACTGTGACAAGAACGGAAATATTCGGAAAATTAGGACATGTTTCCAGAGCATGTGTTCATTAACAAACTAGCAATTAAGTACCATCTCCTGTTCAGAGCCATGATTGAGCAGAATCCTAATAGGGCAACAGTTGAAAGGGGGAAATGCTATCGCGAGAGTCTGTCCTTGTCAATGGAAAGTTCAATAAAGCTGTGACGGCAGTACAGAGGATAAGAGGATTTGGTTGGCTGCCAAGGACCAGGTAAACATGCTTGTTACAGTAATAGCCAACATACATGAAGAACATCCAGACCTGACCCTCACCCTCATCACAAATTGTGGCAGATACAACAACTGAGATTTCTTTTGGCACCTTTGGATCTTGTTATGGGTTTAAAAGAAAGTCCTCATTCAAATGCGAACATGCATAACTTTTACTGAAAAATGTCTTGCTGAACATGCATGCTGGAGGTGAAATTATTTACCTTGAGAATTTATAGTATATATAGTATTTTTAAAGCACAAAAGTTTGAAATGTATTTGTCGATTCTCATTCATGCATTTTCTGACAATAAAAATATACTCAAATACTTTTTTATATAATGTTTTGAAGTGTAATATATTATGACACACATAATCATCTATCAGTGATAGACATGTTTATATTTTTTCAATTCTGCACATGCAATACCTAACCTCAAAAATTGAAATGTAATTGTTTTTTTTAATGTAAAATGAGTACTGTCATTGCAAGACTTTGATTTATATTTTTGGCCACATTCCCGCTCCCATGAAACAGTGTTTTTTCTAGAAACCTGTCCTGTGCAGTGGGTAGCAGTGCAGCTTGACTGACCTCTCTGGCTCGTATCCGGCCTGGATCCGCGTGGCGCTGTATCTCTGCGCGGCTGTCTCGTGACCGTGGCTGTGTGCAGGGGGGTGACTGAAGGCCCCATAGGCCTGAGGTGCCTGCTCCCCTTCCCGGCTCATGACCCGGGGCCGTGCCGGCTCTGTGTCTCCAACGATCCTCCTGTAGTCAATCTGGTAGTTTTCTCTGTCTCCCTCTCCGAATCGGTCAAAACAATGACCTTCCATCTCTTGGAAATCCAGGGTTACAATTGTCAACGGGATCCCCAGCAGCAGTCTGCAATACTCCAAATGTGATTGTTCCACTAAAATGTCATGGTAACAATCCAACTTGGGAAGCTGTAGGATTTTCCAACACCCTCAAAGAGGCCGCAATTAAAAGAGATTCACAAGTGCTTTGAGTGCACTCCTTTCAGACACACCTGACGATGTAGAAAGCTGTCCCACCATCTGTTCCTCAAAGCTCCAATGTTCGACCATGTGAGAAGATTTCACATTAAAACACTTATTCGATCCTTGCACTTGAAGTGTACTTTCAAAATCACAATTCCATGATTTAGCTGTGAGAGAGTTTTGAATTGAAGCAAAAGAAGCAATAATACAAATGTTTGTTGGATTCTAAACAGGTCCAGGAGCGGCTAAAAAGTGTTTAAAAGTGTAACGCAATAGCAAACACAGCTCTTCTTCATCCACGTTGATGACTTCAAAGTTAAAAAAAAGGTCTAAAAATGCAAAGTTTTAACAGTAATATAGCAGTGACGAAGTCCTTCTTGGGTATTATCTTGTGCCATACTCAACTCCACACCGTATCTGGACGTGTTGTTGTACAGACTAGTCAAGTGGCGCTGCCCAGGAGAGCAGCACCCTGGTGGCCTGCGCTGGTGAGGAGAGGAGCAGGCTGCAGAATCCTTCTTCACTACGCGCTCAGCTTAGCTCCGTTTCTGACAGTAGCACACGTAACTCTCCCGCAAAGAGGATTGGAGGCATTAGCAGGAAAAGGGGGGCAGGAGCAGGGTGGGGCCAGGCTGGGACGGTGAGACAGAGGAGCGTGGCTGAGGATGGTACTTAAACGCGCTTCTTAGGATTACCATGGGGTGGCAACGACTACACTCAGAGAGGAAAGGAAAAATTAATGCATCCCCTCCAAAAAAAAAAAATATTTTTAAAGAATGTTGCTCAAAAAACTGAATACAAAAACAACAAAAATAGACACTACACTTAGGTACAACACTTGAGAGCAATCTCCATTTGAGATTTCCACAATAAAAAAGCATGAGGAGACCTTCAGGTTTAAGGAGATATTCCTATAATATTATTTCAGTGAAATAACATTTGAAACAATTATCTCTTCTAAATTAGCTTTTGAGTAGCAGTTGGTTTCAAGTTGATTGTTGACTTTAACAGAAGTGTAAGGGAAAAGTGTACTGTTGAGTTATGCATCGGTTTATTATTATCTATAATAAATGTATGCAAACATATTGCATGGCTTCTTCAAGGCAATATCTGTGATGAAATAAATGTTTGTGTTTTTTTTTTGTTCACTATACTGAAATTACTCACTTGTGATCTAATAAATATACTTTGGACAATGAGCAGCACATTTTTACCTGGATATATTACATTTGATGAAGCAATTTTGCATTCTAGACCTTTATGTAGATTTCAATTTATGCCTGAAGTGATATGGGTTGTGAAGCGCTTTGTGTTGCCTTGTGTAGGAAAGGCCCTCTACAAATAAAAGTTGATTGATTGATTTTGATCAAAACTGCTCAGACATCTTTTTCATTATTGAAACTTTCACGAGAGTATCTACTTTTTATACTAATTTTACCACCACCAAGCTACAAAGTACCTAACTTTTTTGATATCTTGTATTCCATTTGTTTATCCTAACCGAAAGAGTATTGTTTAATTGTTAATTTTGTGAACAAACCAGACCACGACATACTATCTTACATACTGAGAGCTGATTGGCTGAGTGAGGGCTGGTACTCCAAGATATGACAGAGGCCAAAAATACATGCCTGTGAAAACTAGAACCAAACAGTTTTCAAGCCTGGAAACTAGTTACATGGACACTGTTATCGAAGTTTTTGTGGCTTCAAAGAAAAGTAATCCAGCTTTAATATCTAATTTTTTTTATCTACCTGCTCATTGTGATCCATTCTGTGGAAAACTATTGTGGAATGATTAGCTGCTCGGGAGTGTGAGATGTAGGTTATATTTGCCTGGGATGCCCTCCACCCATCATCTGCAGGTGACTCCCTGACTGACTGCTCTTGACACAATGGGATTCAACAGTTTTGCATTGATCTGTAAGGAGACTCAATGCAAAACTGTAAAGAGAGTCATTTAACAAAGGTGATTCTGAATTAGTTTTCTGCAAAAAAGATAAAGAAAACTATTAGTGACAAGTACATAATGTGATACTAAGCACTTAAAGCTATAAAGATATTGTACCCAGGTCCTGCATGAGATCAAACTCGTGCTTCTTCAGGGCGTCATAGAAGGCGGCTTTAACCCTTTCCCCACCCGACCGTAGCGTGGTGCAGTACAACTCTCGGACCCGGTCTTGGTTTGTCTTTTTGGCTCTAATGTTGCAATAGATTTCACTGTGCACCTTGCTTCCAAGTTCTTCGGCAATGGCCAGGGCATTCGAGACTCTCTGGATGATGGTCGGTTTGTGGTGATCGACAAATTCGGCTAGAATAGACGAGAAAAACACAACGCAAGCAACAGGTTGGATTTTTTTGGAAAAGAAGATATTTAGCTAATATTACGGACAAGGAATACTAACATCAGCTCAACTGAGTTTGATAGATACATAAGATAAGATAAGATAAACCTTTATTAGTCTCACAGTGGAGAAATTTCAGTGTCATCGTTGTGCACATTACAGCAGAGAAAGGAAATAAGAGCACTCAGATTGCACACATCAAATAAGTCTATTATTTAAGGTAATAGACAATAAAATTAAGATAAGAATAAAATAAAATGAGATAAAATCTATTTCCTGGTGATGGATACACGCTTTCTGCTTGGGTCCAAGAAGAATATCTCCAAAACAACCGGCAAGTATTGGACTGCATGAGCAAGGTTGTTCAAAGTAAGTTGAAGTATTTTTTGAGTAATAAAGTTGAATACAATATAATGAGTTTAGATCATGTGATGTCCACCGGACAACCAATGTCCATTTGTTAATATTTATGAACATTGGAAACCCATGTGTTTACTATTGTATTTCCTGTGTTTGAATTGTTTGATTGTCTGATCTGTTGTTGACAAATCGACCACAACTGCGCCGGCCGTTGACTTTGTAAGGTCCTCTGAGATGACGGCTGTTATGATTTAAGTTTACAAGACATTGGATTGAATGTTTTAGTTAAAGCTGGGGTACCTAACTTTCAAACCACAATAAATCCTTTGTTTGTTGCCCTCAAGACTGTTTGGTTCTATCACTGTTTTTCACATGCATGAATTTTTGGTCGTTGTCTTCTTATAAGAAAGTTGTGACTTCTTTTAAATGTGCCATAAATAACATGTTTTGTAATAAGACGGTGACGGCATGTTGTGGTCTGATTCATAACATGTTACTTTTACTTTTTATAAGGATGAAAATCAAAGTACCTCAGCTTTCATTGTTAAAACAGTTTATTTTGATATAGGAATATTATTGCAGCTCGAAAAGAACAGTGTGTCTTTTTGTACCTTTACCTTTTCTGGACATGGTTTCACCGGAAATGCTCAAAGAAGCCTATGGCAAAAAAGTATTAATTCATGTTTTATTTCTTTAAATATTTGTTATTTTGATTAACTCACACCATCACAGACTGATCTCTGGCCCTCAACATCATTTAACTTAGTTATACCTTGAAAACAGAAATGGCAAATCCTAACATCACATTTTTTCAAGGCGTGTGTGGATTTATGCAGAAGGTTTTGCAGTACCTTGTTGATTTGATGATTCCTACAAAAAATGTTTTTTTTTTTTTAAACAAATACATCTATAGCTAATTAGCATAAATAGGAGATATATGATAGTTTAATACCAGCCTTGCCAGGACCTCAGTAATTGCCCGCTGGATGCCATTGCTGTGTTCTGGGAACAGCCTTTCAGTTATTTTAAGGCAGTCTGTAACAAAGTAATCCTTCAGTCAGTAATCAGAGTGCAGCCGCAATAAACATGAAACTTGTCTGCGTTTACTTCACCCTTAAAATGTGGCCTCTTGTGAGGGTCCTTATCCCAGCAGTTCTTCATAAGACTAACTAGATCTGATATTCCCACTACCTGAAGTCCGAGCAGGTCTTCACATCGAGGTCGGTCTCCTTCAGTGATCCGAAGTTCTACAAGACTAAAAAGAGCTCCTTTAATAACACACATAGGATGGTGTTAGGATGGAAAAAACTAGATTGCAAATGATATTTCTAATATCACATATACCTTGATATGGTTCTCGTCCAGTAAAGATTGACCAGAGAAGAATACCGTAACTGTACACAAGGAGATGTGTTTAGTCTGAAGTTAAAAACTGACATGAAAGTTGCAGTTTGTGTTACCTGTACAGGTCAAAAGCTCGCACTGGTTCATATTTTGCATCGAAGGCTTCCGGGGGCATGTATGGGTATGTGCCCCTAGGGCCAGTCTGCATGTTTGTGCTGTTCATCTCAACACTCCTCGAGACTGTGGATAAGCCAAAGTCTGCCAACTGCACACCGGAGAAGTAGAATAGAACAAATATTTAATATTTGACTAAATTTTTCTGACAGAGTAGAATTTACAACATTGGTAAAGTAGTGCTTTATATGACGTCCATAAAGGCATCATTCAAAGCACGTATTAAAGCTGGAGGAGCAGACTTTGAAACCACTTTTATCTTCGGATCAACTTTTTCAGTGATAAAGAGAGCACCAGCCAATCCCCTCTCATTATGTAAAAGTTAAAAGGTTTTCTCAAAAGATGAAGAAAGCATGTTGTAGTCTGACTTGTTCACAAAAAGTTACTTAAACAAGAATCGGTTAGGATAAATAACAATCATTTAATTAGTAAGTAAGAATGTAAGTAATCTTTGTTTATATAGCGCATTTCACAGACCATGGTCACACTAAGCGGGACACACGGTGATGACAGAAGCGAAACACCGAACACATTAGCGCATCGTATCCCTGACCATCATCACAATCTAATCTTTATAGTCTATGATCACAATCCATGCACTTACACCTTGTTGTGAAGCACAAGCGCTAACTGCTGCTCCACTGTGCAACTAAACAAAACAAGTTAAGTACTCCAGCTTTTAGACATCATCCTTCATGAACACAAAAATGTCCATACCCTTGCATTTAGTGTATCATTCAGAAGAATGTTATTTGGTTTTAGATCCAGATGAACAAAGTTCTTGTGGTGGAGAAAGTCCATGGCCAGTGCTATTTGGTGGGCCAGTCGAAAGGCCAGTGGCCAGGGTGGCGGTCCCGACAGTGCTTTCTGCAAAGACTCGATCGATCCCCTTCTCATGTACTCGGTGACCAGTCCTCTCTCTCCTCCAGGGCCCTTGTAAGTCCCCAACACTCTGAGCACAAACTCATTGGATGCCAGGTCCATGAAACTGGCCTCTTTGAACACGAAGTGGCTGGATGGTGGGATAAAGTCAAGACAAAAATTAAAATGATTACTTTTCTCCAATAAGCTACCATTCTTGCAAGAGAAGCAGGACATCTCTCTATGCTAATATCTTCTTTACACAAACTGTTATCAGTTTGAACAGAACACTTGTATTGAAAATATAAACTCTATTTCACTCTTTATGGAACTGTACAGCATTTTATGTTAGATCAGTTTTATGAGAAGGAAAGGCAGGCAAGTATATTTATGTAGCACAGTTCATACACAAGGCAAGTGCTGAACAAAACAAGATAGAAACAAGGCATTCAAATAACAAGGCATCATTCATAAAAAGAGTAAAGATAAATGTTGCTTCATTGATTGGTACCCCTACTGCAGCCATCAGCTCTCAGCCTAAAGCTTCATATAGCGGCTGATATGGTTAACAGGTACGCAATAGAGCTCCAGTGAATGAATCAAAGAATTCCAATACCTGTGGCTTTGGACCATATACTACTGTCACTTTACTGTACTGCTAAATGTATATTGTGTGCACTTGCATACATTCAGACTTTTTATCAAGATTTTATTTAATGCACACCTTATATCTATTTTTTCTCTTACAATGTGTTTGTACCTTGTTTGTGACTTCCTGTTACTTTCAATGGCAATACAAATAATTCTGATTCTAATTTCTGATGCTAAACAACTCGCTGATATTTTGCATGGGCTTAGTTTTTAAAATGTTTACTTTGAATGATTCAACTATTATTAATAAATCATAACAATTAATAACTGTTTAGGCTGGTGGGCCACACACAATCCCAATAACTGCAGAAAATTATAATCCCAAACTAAAAAATATATGTTCTCACAAAGTATATCCACTAGTAATGACCTATTAACAACTCCATTGTGGGCAATAAAAAAATAACAATCTAGGCACAGAAAACAGACAAAATAAGAAATAATGCTCAATTCTCTTTGGGTCAACAGTTAAATACACTTGGACTGTTTGGAATATATCTCCAGAGATAGAATGTTTGATGATGCCATTTAGAGTCTAACTTTATAGACCCAGGATAAATATGTCCAAAAACCTAATGTTATGAACATTGCAAAAATGTTGTATTTTAAAATGTTCATGATATTAAGAATGTGAAACAAATCTATCCACAATAACCGTTTCACTCTCTGAAATGATTCATTCAATGAAAAGCTTATTCCCTTTTCTTTTTTAAGGTTTTTAAACTATTTTAGTTTTAGAAATACCATGAACATAACAATACAAGCTCAGTCGACAGTCATATATTAGTCTTAAGGTTCTGAACTCTATAACTCTCAGATTGAGAAGCAATAACGCAACTCAATTAGAGTTTAGCTTCTGTCAAGCACTGTATGTTAACAAAGTGACTTTAAATTGATACAGGCATTCTCTCTAAAGATGACCCAGGCAGTATATGTGTACTTTGGCTTGGCCCTGTCGATTACAGTTGGTAAAAATAATTACAATGATTTATTTGGTCAAATTAGTTTATTCAAAATGTTGCTCAATTGTTTTGCTTCAAGACTTGCTCCATATTCATTCTCAAAATTAATGCTCAAATGTTGAATTTTTCAGAAGTTTGTTTTTCTCTGCAATGCATTCAGGGTAGTATCACTGCGTCGCCCAATACATTTGTTTTCAATCAACACAATATATTTGTTTTGTCATTAACTGGACACCACACTTGCAAAATACATACTTAGAGTATCTTCACTTAAAGCAATAAACTCAGTATTGTACAGGGTGCTATGATAATATCATACAGTACTTATTTGTCAACCAAAAATATAAAATAATGAAAATTGAAGTATATAGTGATTACTTTTAAGTATTTTACATCAAATTTTGGTCTGATTCACTTATTACAGTGCAGGTACTTCTTGTTCTATTCATTATGGAGACCCCTCTTCTTCTTCCCTCTCTCATTACAATTCTTCTTCATGTCAAAATTGTGCAAAATAAAATAGCAACGGAATAGTACAGGAAGTATTCACCCTCCCAGTCCCAGGTTAGAGGAACTAGCACAGCCACATTCTCCAACAAGCCTCAAACAAAGAATGATTTGTATTTTTGATTAAGCCAAATGTGGAAAATAGACCCCGCCCCTCTAAGTGAGAGGGGCGGAGATGTGAGACAGGCCTCCTCTCTGACAATGTTTAAAACCAGGTTAAAGACAGTTCTGTTTAGCTGTGCATACAACTGAGGGATTTTATATTTTTATCTTTCTTTTCAATGTTCTGTGATTATTTATGATTTTAATGCTTTCTTATTTTGTTCAGCACTTTGAATTGCCTTGTGTATGAATTGTGCTATATAAATAAACTTGCCTTGCCTTGCCTAATTTTACCTGGTTCAGTAATCATTGCTTAACATCATTATTTCAAACTAGCGTCATGTCAAAGTAGTACAAACAGCTCGTAAAGATTAATAGCCACAACTATTTTGACAAAAACATATGAGAGTAAGAAATGACTACTAAACAGTTCACAGGATCCGGGTTTAGTAGCCTGGCTCTGCCAGACCCTTGTAGTTCCGCCATGCTCCACCAGAGGCGTTTGGCTGAGCCACATGGTGAAGTGCAGCGAACTACTGTACATGGGTCTGGCGAGAGTCAGGCTAGGTTCACAGTGCAGTGAGTGATGTAACATTGTACACGCACTGTCAATACCTGGCATTGTCGTTGAGTACTTTGACAGCCACGTCCATGCGCAGGTCTTTATGCCTGGCCCTGTAGACCCGTCCAAAGCCGCCTCTGCCCACCTCCTGCCACTCTCCCCCCAGGTGCTCCCTCCGCACCACGGGGACACCAGCACCGCGGGGGAGCGCCATCTCTCTCCCGCAGCGGAGAGCGCACCGGTGGAACCTGTTCGACCGGGAAAATGTGCACCCCACACGGAGAAGGTTAATACAACTGAAATGACACAGATTGAAGCGTTATGAATAGTAGTTTCCAAAATAAGAAGTAAAAAAAAAAAAAAGAATGCAATTACTTAGCATGAGCAAGAATCATTTCAATACAGACAATAAGATAGTTAGCAAACATTCATCAACTAAGATTATTAACACAAAATGAAACAAAACTTAAAATGCATACATACGGTGATATAAATGTATAATCTGCGGTTTGTTTGTTGTTGTTAGCTACTTTTCCCTTTTTAAATCGAAGTCATCGTAACCTGTTCTTCTCTCAAACTTTGCAGGAAATAAGTGTGTCTCCGAACAGAAGGAAAATGACTGCAACAAGTGTGTGGAAATGAAGTGTGGTCCTCCCTGTCAAAGCGGTGAGTGGGCAGGGCACACAATGCTAAGTGTAAAATGATTCCCGTGTTTCGATCTACGTAACACCAACAGAGTGGTTCTCATATGTCAAAGTGAAACAGTTTGTTTGAACAGGAATTCTCATTGCCGTTAAAATTCTAAAGAGTGTCCTGGCCAAGAGACATTAAAGCTGAGGTACCTATTTTTCAGACCACAAAAAATCACCCTTACTCAACCAATTAGTTCTCAGCCCAAAGCCCAAACAGGGAATCATAATAGCAATATGGTAATAAAAGGTACATCTCGATTTAGTTTTCCTCTTTGGAAATAGGATTTTATATATATATATAATAGGATTTGGAAGTCACTGAAATGAGTTTCGAATACATGTTCGAGTTCCACCTCAAATAATTATGCAAATTCTGACATCTAAAATATTGTACAATACAATTATACAATACAATGTATATTGTATAGCCCTATATCACAACAGCAGTCATCACAAAACCATTGAATCACCAACACAGATCAAACACATGTTGATAAATGGCATACATGTTGTAGAATGTTAAAGTGTCCTGGATCATCACCACAGTCCTTCTTCTTAGACACTAACTGTCCAACAGACCCTCCTGCATCTGCATTGAAAAACTCAGAAACCCAGTGGAAGAAAAGTGAGAAACCTCAAGATCAATGATATTTATTTTCTGAAAATACTTTTTGTGGACTACTCTGTTGTACTGCTTTACGACTCAAATATACGACAGAGGCCCCAAGAAGAAGAAACCCATATACAAACATTATGTTGAAGATCTAACTTACAGTTATAAAACATACAATGGAATGTTTGGCAAGGGATGGCAAGTATATTTATATAGCACAGTACATACAGTACAGAGGGCAACTCAAAGTGTGAAAAGATAACGGGTCAATGTTTATGTTTACGTTCTGTCTTTCAGTAGTGTCAAAGTGTTTTGTTAGATTTTGGAGTTTAACAGTTTTCTGTCAGAAGTTTGTAGGATCACTAATAGAAAAAAAGTGCAGAGACAGTTAAGGCTGTATAATACTCCACTGCAATGGGGCCCCATACGTTAGCGCTGGGGGGGCTGACAGAGAGCCTCTCCCCTTCTCGAGGCACAGTACATATTTTTTATAATAATAATAATAATAATAATACATTTTATTTAAAAGCGCCTTTCTAAACACCCAAGGACACTGTACAGAGCATAAAAAATAGGATCAACAGAATAAAACAGTAAAGTACAATATGGAATGGTGGGTGTGTGTGTGTGTGTTAGGTGGGGTAGGACAGTCTGAACAGATGGGTTTTGACCGACTTTGTCAACAGAATTGACACATGCCGCTCGGGAACTAGCAGTGGAGTGAACCAAGGGTGGACTGGGTGACCGGCGTCTGCGTCACTCTGTGAAAAGCACGCCCAAAATCATGTTTGTCAGATACATTTAAAGGACAACTCACCCTCAAATCCACTTTTTTTGCTGATAAACGATTTAAATGAGTGTCCAATAGTGTTGTCTACATATCCTGGTCATAATCTTGTCACTTTGGTGCAAATTAGTTGAAAGTCAAACTTTCTGCCTAAAACCGTCTGTGAGGCGCCATCTGCTGGCGACCTGTATTACTACATTTGAATTTTGAATCTGGCGCCAACACTGGCACAGAAGTTGGACCTGACGTCTGCAAGTTGGACCTGACGTCAGCAGCCCCCCGCCCAGAGCAATATAAACGGCCCAGTCTTGTTCACGCCCCCTTCAGTCCTCCAGGCTACGCCCATTTAGAGGAAGATTTGAACAGGAAATGTGAGTGACGTAAGCTCCGAGGAGCGGGGTGAGAACCACTTTAAGGCTTCATTTAAGGCTAAACATACATAGTACGTGTGTGCAGACAGAACACCTTCTCTTGTCACGCAATACCCGTATCCTCACCATTGTGTGCAGTTAATTCATAATTCTATGACTCGTCTTGCTCGCATCTTTGTCCCAAGGATATTCAGCTCAAACTTTAACAGCAGTCTTACCGCCATTATTTCACTGTCCACTGGGACGGATAGTTGTGCGAAGCGATCCCTGCTGATCAGGTGGGAACATTGCATTTGTGTAGCAGACACCAGGATGGAGAAGTATGCTGGTCCCAGGGCTCTCAGACCCTCCACAGACACATGCAGCTAGAGATCGTTTGCTGAGGCCTTTAGAGTGAAGATAAGCGCAAAGTTTATAATACAAAAGTACAATAAAATGTTCTCATATCTAATCAAACTGTTAATATATTAAATAATTGCACCATGTTATCATATGTAAAATATTTGCGTACAAAAAAAGAAATAAAAATAAATGTAAACACATGTAGTATAGCAACAATGGACCTCAATGAAGTTAAAAAATATACTATGCTTCTCCTCAAATCATAATAAACATTATATTTTTTGTTAATTTGAGTGGGACAGTGTATAGTAATGAGCAGCAGTGCTTTAAATACACCAAATTCTAGCCTTTGGCTAATTTCCATCTTATGCCCCACAGTCGCACTCAGAAACACTCAACACTCATTCACCCAACTATTGTACTATTGGACATGTTTTTAGGGTGGGGGAAACTGGAGCGCCCAATGAAAGCTCTGCAGAAACAGAGAGAACATGGAAACTCCACACAGAAATGCTTCTTTACACATTATGTATTTGTATAAGTGTTGGTGACACAGCATTTTGAGATAAGTCTTTTAAATTGTATTTTCCAAGAGAATATTTTGGAGGTTGACTTTGTAGCTTCATCTTCCACCCCTAATTTTCTTTCTTTTTCCATTGGATCCATCTGGATTCTACTCCTATCCCATGCTTCCTTTCTGTCGGATAGGCGCGGTCTGCTGTAGCCCCCCTCTTCTCTCCATCACCATCTCCCCTCCCTCTTCTCCACCCACCTGGTTTTACGCACTCTGTCTCTCCAACCGGTCTACCGCTACCACTCCACTCTCCTCTCATCTTCCATCCAATCCCTGTTCTACAACTCTTGCATTCTGTCTGTCTTTGGCCCCATGCAAAAGACATCACCATTAGCAGATGCAAAGGTAAGAATAAACCCTCCTTCAAGACACATGGCACTGATGCAAGCTACATTATGTTTCCAATACCGGCAGCGGCAGTAGCACCAGACACCTCCGGGAGTGAAGCTAAATGAAGGATCCACGTGCGCTGATGTGCTTTGTATTGTGATGAACGCATTGGCTGACTGCAACGAGACACAAGAAGGCACCAGAGGAGGAAGCAAGAAGGAGGGGGTGACCACTTAGCACAGCACGTCCAAGGGGGCTGAGGTAGGGAACACAGCAGCACTGCTTAAAAGTGGAAGTGTGTTCCAAAGCAGCAAGGATTGAAGAGTGACAGAAAATAATTAATCTGTTTTGCAATTACAGGCTGGATTAGGAAAATATCTGGACTGCAACAAGATCAAGGTGTTCGTAACTCGCAAGGCATTGAACCTTCTTTTTGGGCTTTCGATAAGACGATTCTGCAATGGCTATCCAACTAATCCCGGAATCGGCAGTCTGCTTGCTCATGGTAAGGCTCAGAAACAGCATGTTCTATCACTGAAATAGACTCAAAAATGATTTAATTCTTCATGTATTGTTTTTGCTTCAAATAATTGACGCTTGAATTGCTTGCTCCTCCTCTTTTCTACTCTAAGCCATAAAATTATGGGGCACACTTTCCCCAGACATTGCACTTTTGTTTGAATAAAATTTTTGCACTTCAGCTATTCATTTCATGGCAGCTATAGTTCATAAGAAAGAGTACCATTCTGCTGAAGCTATTCATTGAAGAATTATGTTGACAAACTAAGACAGGATGATGATGAGAAGTTTGTGTCTGCAATTGTTCAAAATACTCATTGGCACTGGCACGCGGCAGTCAAGCGTGCACTGTATGTGACCTAGAACCAAGATAGCCCATATACATCCTCATTCCATACTGTTGGCGTTCTGCAGTCCCAAGGGATGTGTGTGTGTGCTGTGTGATGGTGGGGATAGGAGGGTACATGCATGGCTGCACTACCTGCAATCTCCACCTGTCTTGGCTGTCTGTTACTATGGCGATATAGGCCATGCACTCCACTTGACGGATAAACGGCGGCGAAATCAGAAGGGTGAAGGGGAGACAGGAGGATTGATGGACAGGGCAAACACATGGTAAATGATGGAGACATTGCAAGGAAAGAGTAAAATGATGAATGTCCGCACCCTCAGAGGCACATACACATAACTGAAAAAAGGTGGTAGATATTATATTTTACAATATCTACAACAATATCTAAATATTTTATCAGCAGTTATTTCACACTGATTAAAAGTCCCAGACATATCTAAAAAAACAATATACAGAAGATATACATGTTGCATGATACACAATGCGTTGCTTGCCTTGAGATGTTTCTTTGTATTTTTTAAAGAATAAATGTACTCCTCAACTGTAGCTCTAATTGCCCTGGGAGGAATTGTTGAAAGCTGCCAATTTGTGCCTATGTTTATTCCATATG
This sequence comes from Knipowitschia caucasica, assembly GCA_964034765.1. NCBI lineage: Eukaryota > Metazoa > Chordata > Actinopteri > Gobiiformes > Gobiidae > Knipowitschia > Knipowitschia caucasica. The sequence continues at coordinate 11,260,348 of OZ035824.1, read as the reverse complement.
AAATCCTTCACTTTCGACAGTAACAAGTAACCCTCAACATATTCTGAATCAACAGCGAAGGCAGGTGGTATCCCTAGACTCTGGATCACTTTGCATATGTTAGCATGAACATTAGCATTAGCATAGAGGATGTGGCTTAACAAGTGCCCTGCTGTCAAAGCTGACAACCCCAAAACTCTTCACTGTCACCCCAGATTAACATTTTGCCACTGAGCTAGCATGAAAAATAAGCTTACTGGAAATGCAATCATCACTACACTAGCAGTGGTTGAAGCAGAGTTAGTATTGATAACTGCAGCACTATATGAAGCATTAAGTATTAAGTAGAAATTAAGTATATTGCACAATTTATCTAAGCTTTGTTAGTCTGGTCTTTTTTATTTTACTACTAAAAAGTGGTATTTCACACACCCAAGCAAAATACCCATCTTGCCCAAGAACGCAAGAATCATAAGGCAATGTCTGCGTTCATCCCAAAAAAACAAGTCAAACTGCACATTGTCCTTTTATCTTGGTGGATGTTGCATTGTCTGACCCAGCCATATGCCCCCTCTTGACCCACTATGACCCTCTTAGGTCAGCTGATCAATTGGTCCTCACGGTCCCAATTTCTTGGAGGAAACAGAGAGTCGGCGCAGCCTTTTCAGTTGTGGGTCCTCGTCTGTGGAATAATTTACCACTGAGTAAGAGCACACAGGTAGCACATAAAATATACAATATAAGTAGCTGCTATGTTTCTTAGCTCACTGTAAATCCTTCTATATATATATATATATATATATATATATAATATATATAGCAAACCTTTTTACATATAGGGCAGTATAATAAGTATATAACATGACATTCAGTGGATTGTAAGACTGGCTGAGTCTAGATATTTTAAGGCTCGGCTCAAAACATTCTTTGCCTCTTTGGCTTTTAATCGATAATGTATGGCTCTTACCCATTGTTCTTTATATCAGTGTCCACTCTTTTTATTATTTTCTATTGTAAACACGTACAGCACTTAGGTCAACCATGTTGTTGTTTTTTAAGCGCTTTACAAATAGAATAGAATCGGATTGGATGTTGCTTCCGACAAAGCAGATAGCAACAGTTATCAGGACTGGGCAATATGCCAAAAATCTAAAGCTCTTGAAGCCACATCTTAGATTTGATTGGATCATGATTCATGTAAACTTGCAGTACAGTAAATTGGCTTCTCCCAATGAAAACCCTTCATTGCAATTGGAAAACTCACATTTACAACAATACAGTACCATATTGGAGCATTAAATACAGTAAAAATAAGTCAGAACAGTATGATCACAAAAGCCAAGTACCATGTTTAAACTGTAAATGTGCTGACAGGTTTTTGTGACTGATATTGAATGAGTGATGCATGACATTTGTATTCACAATGACTTGCTTAGAGCACAACCTATTTCCATTATTAATGAAGGCCTGTGTGTGTGTGTGTGTGTGTGTGTGTTTGCTGTGACTGGAATTAATATTGATCATGCTTCCTGCCCTAGTATGTTCCCATTAATATTTTAGCTTCATAAGTGATTATCTCCACCCGTAATTACACAAGCTGCTTCATACAATTTGCTGGTCTATGCAAATCATCACCAAGCACATAAACATGGTGAAAGTTTCTCCTTTGTGGATTGTTGGTTTATAAATCATCCGCCCATATTTTAAATCTTTAGTTTCTCTATCCTGTCCACCTGATGGTAATTATGTTAAAGTTTTGCCAAAGTTTTGTCCCAGCTACTACAGACTCGCCAAAAAGGGCTGATGTTTCTTTTTACAATTATGTTTCCATGTTTCCTAATTGTAAATACAAACAGTTACAGACAGTTACATCATAGGAGATCCATTAACAGGTCTGCAAACGTGCTAACTGAGAACCCCCATTAACAGAAGTGGTATTTACATTCGCCATGGGAACAGAGTACGGGAAACACTGACCCTGACACAGTGTGGCTTGTGTCCGTGCCTTCTTGCCCTCCTCCGTATTTTTCCTTCATTTCATTATCCCGTCGCTAAAGATGGGGACCAGATGACTAGGATGCAGTCAGTAGATTCATTCAGCCCTAATCGAATCACTGGCCTATGACGTGATGGCGTGCCCTGTGGACGCTGGCCTTGATTGCAATGTCAATACCTCTCGTTTTTTGTTTATGTTGTCGCTCTTTATTGTTTCCATGCACGAGGTCAAGTTGCACAGTATGCCCAACGCAAGATTAACATGTACATACGCAGTGATTTTTTTATCTGATACACACAGCGTGGACCATAGCGGGGTTTCGAGGGTGGTGGGGGGAGGGCTAGCAGCATGACATCATACGCAGATAATTGATTACAATGACAGACGAGGGAAGAAATATACAGTAGCAGGATGGATGGTGTGAATTTGCCCGGGTTGCACTGAGGGGGAAGAAAAATGGCTGAACTACTCTAGCGAAGGAAGCCACTCAATAACAATTCCTTTCTGTTCTTGACCCATTGTCTGCCACCACACACACACGCAGTTAAAGTTCAGATCTCCCTTACTGCATTGAATATTTAATCACATAAGATTCCTCACAATTTTCTTGATTGATAGTTGCGCACGAGTTGAAATAACGTCTTAACAATTAACTTGATTTCAGTAGAGTGTGTGCTTTTTCTTCGAAGGAAGTTTGTTTTTGTCTGTGAGCTTGTTGAAAAATGGTTTCACTTGAAATAACTGACAGAGCCATACAAAAACATTGGATTTACTAATTTAATCATTCAATCAATAAAATATGGTACACTGTGTCAGGTCTTGGGTCAATAGGTTATATGCAATCATTTTAATATGTTTTAACAAACATTGAAGCAGTCCGGCCTTCGGCTTGTAGCACATTAATTTTTTTGGCCCTCTGATGTATTTGACTTTGACATTACTGCGGGAGAGTAGCAGCCATTTCACAGGACTTTACAAGATTGTCAATGTTGACTTATAAAAAAAGTAAACATGGAAAACAGTAATTGTAAATTAAAGGCGGATTAATAATTGCATTTCTTCAAGAAAACAGTAAATTAAGTTTGTTGGCTCTAATGAACTTAAATGTACTAAATGTACTATGTAAATATTTTGGTGTGTTGCTGTGGTGGACATAGAGCAAAATGTTTGATTTTGCAGAATGCTGCACAAAGGCTGCATAACAGTCTCGGCTGAGTGATCAGAGCGGGGACTGTTGATGTCATCACTCACACAGGCATAAACTGCTTACCGTTATGTACTTTTGAAATAATATCAAATAAGAATCAATATAATACTATTTGTATGTTTTTTATACAAATTATACGAACGATTTGCAAATGTTAAACACCAGGATGGGTTCATACATCAAAACATGTGTGGGGAATTGATTCAAGTTTTAATGGGAAGGGATTATGTCCGTTCACATGTGTTCTTGTATGATTCAAATGATAAGGAGCAATGCAATAATAGATCTGAATGTAGCAAACTTTGACATAAAAGTGACTTTGGAACTTTTTGAAATCACTTGCTTAGAGGTACCAATCAAGTTACATGTTTATTTTATTGCCAAATTTAGTTGTTTATGATTTTAAAGGGTCATCAAAGGCCATTGATTTAATGAACATCATTTAACAAAATCCCAAAAGTATTGTACATGCAGTGACATCTCAAATCTAATCCAAGTGCTCTTTGTGAACTGCCCTGCTGTTTAAACTTGTGTTAAGCACCACTATTATGTGTGAAAGTTAGGTACCCCAGCTTTAATCTATCTATCATCTGTTCTGTGTTGTATTTGGGCGACACGGTGGCTGAGTGGATAGCACTCTCGCTTCTCAGCAAGAAGTTCCTCGGTTCAAATCCCGGTCAGGACAGGGTCTTTCTGAGTGAAGTTTGCATGTTCTCCCTGTGTCTGCGTAGGTCTCCTCCGGGTACTCCGGTTTCCCCTACCACTAAAAACATGTACCTCCTGTACTGGCGACCCCGCTCCCATCTCTGTGTGGAGTGAGAGGAGAAATGCCCAAAAAAACCAATTGTAAACTGCTTTGTGACTCTGGTCTGTGAAAGGCGGTATATAAATAAAGATTACTTGCTTGCTTACTTACTTATTTTAAAAAAAAAACAAAGTCCTAGGTTGGTAGATAGATTGATATATACTTTATTGATCCCCGTAGGAGAAATTCAGGTGTCCAGTAGCAGCAGAAACACATCCATCCATACGAACAAAACATATAAGGTGGTTCAGACCATTATCTTTGCTCTGGTCCAAACTGAAATGCTAAATGCTTTATTAGCATTTTTCAGACAAATTAGCATTCCTCCAGTGTATATACGCTTGGTCTACTTGGTTCGAACCATGAATCCTCTCTGCCATGGTCTGGATCAGTGTAAAACCATGACCACTGTACTGAACTAACATTTACAGCAAGAAAATTGCAAATCACAAAACAATAACTGTTTCAGAGCTACTTAGAACTTGCTGCCGTTTCCAGCGCATTCAAAATTTAAAGTCAAAATATTGATTTGAACCTTAAAATTATCCATCCATCCATTCTCTTCCCCTTAATCCATTTCTGGGTCGAGGGGTGGCAGTCAGAGCTGCACCCAGTACACAGTGCACCAGCCCCTCACTGATCCTCCTGCAGGTGGTGAGTCCACAGGAGCTGAGATCTTTCAGCGGGGGCTTGGGGTTTAGTGTCTTGCCCAAGGACACAACGGCAGCAGTCATCAGTGGGAGTCGTGAAGTAGGTCTTGTGGTGGGCTCAAACCCACAACCTTCAGGCTCAAAGGCCAATGCTCTACCATCTGAGCCACTGTCGCCCCCACCTTTAAATTTATTAGAGTTTTATACATTTTGGTTCTCAACAAATAGTAACATCACCACATTATGATACACTGCATGTCCAGCAACAGTGGCAGCGTATATGCATAAATGTATAAGACTTTGCATGTGCATGTGTGGGAGGGCATTTTGCATGAATGTTTGCACAGGAGCCAGTTAAAGGCGTATTGACGCGCAGCAGAGGGCTAATTGACTGCAGTGGAATGGTCATTTGTGCGGCTCACAGAAGGCTCAGGTGTTAAACGAGAATGCGCCTTCTGCATTTTAATGGACCTGTTTTGAATCCTGTATTCTAGGAATGCAGCCTGACACGTTATTGGAGCCCTCCTCAATTATAAAAATGAAATAAAATCTCTGCCAAGAAACATTTACTGAGATTTTGTGCTCATTCTTTTTTCTACATTGTTTTAGATCAATATTGTTTATTCAATGTACAAATACATGTTTTGGGTGTCATAGATTAGCAGACAGCAGCACAATCTGACAGACTTTGCAATTGACATCAGCTGCTTGCTTGGTTTGGTGTGCATGTTCTCCCATCACAATACACAGAAAATATGTTTGTATTCTTTGGCAAATCAATCAACAATATATTCCTGTCATGCATTTATCAAACATCAAAAGGACGACACGGATTTAAGACAAAGCAGTTTCTAAATCCTTACTTTCCTAATGCATTCTTAGCGGCCCAATTATTCATAGCACTAGGCTTTCACACACATATGTTTTTATTTCAGTGTGTTTGAGAACCTCATTTTTTCATCCGTTTCAACAAGAGAAAAATATAGGATGACCACGTCTTTGTGTGCATATTTACTCCTACTACCCACTAATTAATTCATGTTTGCAGTTGGCGTAGGCTGGTATTTCCATTAACTTCGGTTCTGTGGACGTAGTATTGATTGTCGAGAGCTGCCCGAGAAAACATCCTCTCCTCCCACACTCTTTTATTTACACACTGTCCTAATGCTTGGCCTGCTCTAACACACCCCGCTGTCAATCAATGAATCCAGCCACTACATGTTTGCATTCAACCCCCTCTCAGTCCACTCGCAGCAAACAGGCTCTCTCTTTTCGTATGGTGCGTGTTCCTTATGGTCATCGTGCACTGGAACAAAGCTTGTGGAATAGGAAAGATTGTTCCGGCTTCTCCATATTCTAAAGAAACTGTGAAATAATAGTATTGTATGAGTCACTTAATAAATCTGTGTTTTTAAATACTGTTTTATGATATTGAATGCTGATACTAATGAATAGATTACAGTGTCAGTTGCTTATAAATTCACAAACATCCAACAAAGCCCTTCTCTTTTATGTATTTATTGTTTGACCGTTTTACTTTCTTTGTCTACTCACAGTCCTCTTTGTTCCAAGCCTGTGTCAGTGTCACATAAGGTGCCCCTCTGTCCTGTGTGCCACGAGTTGTGTCCGTGTGGACCTGATGGAGCTCAGTGATTGGCTCACCATCTGTCTTGGGGCGTTCAGCAGATGTCTGGCTGGAAGCAGCAGCAGTGATTTTTCTTGCCCTCTTTCCTATTTATGTGACTGATACTGTATGAGCTAACCCTGTCTGCCCTCACAGCACTCCCATTGGGGCCTTTGTCTTCTTCTGGAGTCACTCAGGGAAAAGTTGTTGTATATTTTTATGTATGAGTTTCATAGCTGAGGTGGCAGCACAAAAAAAAGGATTAAAAAATGCGTCATATACATTGGTCTCATTGTGTTGCCTGCTAACCCCAAAATAAGTGGTAGTTTCAAAATTTAAGATGAGGAAGGAATCAAAAAGGAGAAGTCACCAAGACAGTTAAAGTTCTTCCTCTCAGTGAAAACAGTTCGCTTTTCTCATTTGCTCATTGTAATTGCAATAATTAGACATAGAACATATAAATGTAGCATTATAGTACTTTTGTACAAAAAAGAACAATAGTAGAAGAAGCTAAGTCAAAAGTTTAATCTTTGCTTGAAATGAAGTGGAGTCAACATTTTGCTGTTCTTGTTTTAAGAGATGAATGGCTGTGTAGCTGTTCCTATTCCTTGTTTCCTCTCATGTCAGTGACCTTGGTTGTCATATTAATGGCTGCAGTAAAATAGTGAATACTCTGAATCAGCTATTTTTTTCTGCAATAGTTTGTGAATTATAAATGTATTAAAATATTTCAGGACTGACTTAGTATTCTGTCACCACTCCGCTGCAAGGCCCAGTGTTGTTACATTTTCAGCCATTCAAAATCAAAGGATGAAAAAACCTTGTTAACTTTAGAGCTGCTAAGTCCTTATTCAAACATAAATCTGTAAAACAATGCAGCAATAGGTGTTGCACAATGACCTAGAAGTAACCGATTTGTCAAGGCTTGCACTGTGCTCTGTGATTGCCCACTAGAGGGAGTTAGAGACTGTCAATCTAACTCGGTAGGACCAGAGGCTTCTTGATCATTATTTACAGTTGATCTTTTAACCTTTCATTTCACCAGTCAAAGTCCCATTGAGTCCCATCTTTATTTTCTACAACTACACAACTCAGGTCAAACTCATGGTGGACTGTATTTTTTGCATGGGGACATGTGAGTTGAATAAATGTATACTTGCTATTACATTAAATTACAAATACTTGATCTTCTGTGATATTTGGAGTGGAGTAAAATTTGTATTGCCATATTGTGCTTCTTTCATATGAGGTAAATTTTGTATTTGGGGTGAACGAGTGTATGCAAAATCAAACAAGACACAAGAGGGCAGCATGCAAACATGGTTGGTCTGTTTGACGGATTGGGAATTGGGAAAGGTGAAATTGTTATCTTGTAGTGACTATTGCCGGATTATAATGACCATTATATTGCTATGTAATCCTGATATGTAATAATGGAGATAAAGAGGAAATGCATTTCAAAAAGGTATTAATAAAATGGCATTGATGAGTTTGGTGGCACTCTAAAAGGCGGAGAATGTATATATATATTTCTGTTATTAACAGCTAATAGCTTTAGATAATGTTATTATCACATTGTCACTGTGTCCTCTATGCCTCTGCCAGTCTGTGTGCTGCCTGCGGAGAACCGTGGTTGCCCCTGACAACAGTTGCTTGGAGACGAGTGTGGAATGACATCATAGCATTGGGCACGCTTCCACCTCGGCTCCACATTGAATGAAACCAGCTACCTTCTTTGTCAAATACAAACTAGGGTGCTTGGCTACAGTAAAAATGCAAACAAGAACAATTTTGATTATCAAGTATTGTGAGTTTTTATTGGTCTTGTTCCATTGAATTTCTAAAGTAGCTTGACAGTTGCAGGTCATCCATTCATTAACATTTGTATGGAGTAAAAATAAAAATCATAATATTTTCATTCTTTTTGTGTTTACCACTATTATTGTGGGTCACTTAAGTTGCTATTCCCTTTTCGATCTATAGAGTTCTGGTGTCGTGCCGCTCGTTTTTCTCCTAGGTCAGATTGCATTGTACATTTCATACAACAAATGCAAGTAATCCACCAAAAGTTGTTTACTGCCACTTTGCTGCTCTGCTCTGTCTTGTGCGTCCTACGTCCTTCAAACTCCAGCCTCCGTGGCCCTGTCCCTGTGTCCCATCCATCTTCTTCTACACTAAGGCCGCGTCTGCACCAGTGAGATAAGGATTTCTCTACGTACCTTCATCTACCTCCAGCAGTCAATCACACAACACACAGCCTATGTAGTCTGTGCATATAGAAGGGCCATTTGCGACACCTATAGGTCTGTGTGTGTGTGTGCTTTCGAAAAATAGCTTTACTTTTGTATTTAGATCGTCCACAGTATTCTCCCTCCTCCATATTTTCTTTTCATTATAGTTCCATGCAATATTCAGAGTTGTCAGGGAAATGGCTGGGTTAGCCCATTGAGCTGCAAAATCTGTATAAAATGTGCTCTATAAATAAATCTTCACTCAGCCACCTCTTGTACATGGTAATTCCAGATTTCAGCAGTATTAACACTAAGGCATATTTGAGCGTTCTTTAATGCGCTTGATTAATTTTGACAGTAATTTACACTTATCTTGGCTTTAGCACTTTTATTCCACAAATGCATCAGAATATATTTGGAATGTTTGCTGAATATTATTATTATTTTTTTATTTAATATTTAATTCAGACACACAAAGGGTCCATATAAAACACAAAAAAACAAGAGAGACAAAAAAACACACATTCAATATTTACCAAATTCTATAAAGACAGCTTCTCCAATGCCTCCAGAGATCAGAGGTGTGCCTAACATGTTGGAAAGAAAAATTATAGTTAAGCAATTCCATGATATATAAAGCATGAGCATCAATTAATCGATCAATATATCCCATTTCTAATTCATAGTTTTGTGTTCATGTGACATCACAACATTCCAAAAAGCCTTCAATAAAATGTTTGCTAACTATGGTTCTCTCCACTTCCTGGGACTCCAAATAACCTGCTCTCCAACTAAAATAGAATTCTTGGAAAATGTACATGTAGGCAAATGATTAGATTCTATTCTGTATATTGAGATCTAATAATTGAACCAAATTGCTTAAAACAATAATTGGCTGCACCTTTTTTATTTCCAAAAAGGATTTATATTGCTGGACAGGCTTGACAGCAGATGGGAAAACATACTAAGAGAAGCGTAGACATAAGACTGGTGCATGGAGCTGGAAGGTCTTGAAAAGCCCAGAGAAGGCAGCTATTACGGAGCTCCCTGTGCTGTGATGTGCCCTAATTGTTAATCATTGCAATTATTTCCTTTGTTTCCTGTTGAAGCCACAGTCTGTTCAGCAGCAGCTCATTAGCTCATGCTATACTGCTAACGAGATTTTTTTGTTGTTCTAGGGAATAATTGTAGCTTTTTTCAAACAACAGAGATTGAAAATTACTCTCTATTCTTCTGTCACTTTTGTCTAACATTGTTGTTGCTGAAAATGGGTTGGGGAAAAATATTTGTAATATTTTCAATTAGTATGTGTCTATATCAGGTTATTACAAAGTTGAATGAGTAATTTGATGCGCTATCCGTGTACAATTCTGGAACAACTCTCCAGAGCTGTGGATTGGGTGTGGAAGTGTCAGTGGACATTGACATAGAGCCTCATAACTCCACATCACACATAACTGCTGACAGAGGCTTTAACCTGGCCCTGCCCCCTCTTTCTAGGGGGGGCATTTACGTTGCAAACTCATTGCAACGTAAATGCAATGAGTTTGCTAATTTTTTCAATGACAAGGTTCAAGGCATCAATCAATCAATCAATCAAAGTTTATTTGTAGAGCGCCTTTCATACACAGGGCAACACAAAGCGCTTCACAGTCCACATCACAAATCATCACATAAAACAAACACCAGAATCACAATTAAAACATTAAAATCACACAAAAGATTAAAACACAATTAAAACATTAAAATCACACAAAAGAATAAAACCATTAAAACTTTCAAAATTACACAAGAAATTTAAAAAAATAAATAAATGACAGCAGTGCATTAGAAATGGAGATAAAATCCTTCAGTTGTATGCACAGGCAAACAGAACAGTCTTTAACCTGGATTTGAACATTGACAGAGTAGACGCCTCCCTCACATTTTCAGGGAGATTGTTCCAGATCTTAGCTGCATGGATCTGAAACGCAGCCTCCCCATGTTTGGTTCTCACTCTGGGCACCAGCAGGAGGCCAGTCCCTGTGCTCCTCAGAGTCCGGGCCGGTTCATATGACACCAACATGTCACTAATGTATTCTGGTGCAAGGCCATGGAGAGACTTGTACACAAGCAGAGCCGTTTTAAAATCTATTTTAAAATCTAAAATCTATCAAAAACGCCATTGTCTCCAATCCACAGATAACCATCCAACAGCCAGAAAGGCTCTCTGAGCTAACTCACTTTGCACCTGTAAATGATAAAACTGTCCAAGAGATAATCTCCAGTTTGAGCTCCTCCACATGCAGCTTGGATGTACTACCCACTAGATTTCTGAAGTCTGTTCTGAGCAGTCTGTTACCTTCACTCACACAGATAGTAAACATGTCCCTTCTTTCTGGAATATGCCCAAAGGCCCTGAAAACTGCAGTCATCAGGCCCCTGCTAAAAAAGAGCAGTCTCGATGCTACGGTACTTAACAACTATCGTCCCATCTCAAATCTGCCATTTATGGGGAAAGTCCTTGAGAAAGTTGTCTACCTACAGCTTACTAGATTTCTTATAATCAACAACTCATTTGATATGTTTCAGTCCGGCTTTAGACCCCACCACAGCACTGAGACTGCTCTCGTTAAGGTTACAAACGATATCCGGCTGAACACTGACGCAGGCAAAGTCTCAATCTTAATCTTGTTAGATCTAAGTGCTGCCTTTGACACTGTCGACCATGAGATCCTCTTACAGAGACTAGAGGACTGGGTTGGCGTCACTGGCACCGCCCTAAGTTGGTTTAGGTCTTACCTTGAAGACAGGAAGTACTTTGTGGAGATTGGAAACTGTGTCTCAGATCATATGGCCCTGACCTGTGGAGTCCCACAGGGGTCGATCCTGGGACCTCTTCTGTTCAATCTCTACATGCTGCCGTTAGGTCAGTTAATACGCAGAAACAAAGTTTCCTATCATAACTATGCAGACGACACTCAGATCTATGTCTCACTGACTGCAGGAGAACATGGACCAGTGGACTCACTCCTTCACTGTATCCAACAGATCAGTGAATGGATGCAAAACAACTTCCTTCAGCTAAACGCAGACAAAACTGAAATGATTGTCTTTGGTCCCCAGAAACAAAGCGAGAGCGTCATCTGTCACCTACAGTCTCTCTCCCTAAAACCTTCAAACAAGGTCAGAAATCTAGGGGTAATACTGGACTCAGACTTAAATTTTAATAGCCACATCAAATCAGTAACATCAGCAGCTTTTTATCATCTAAAAAACATTGCCAGGATCAAAAACATAGTGTCTAAAGCAGACCTGGAGATTCTTATCCATGCATTTGTCTCCAGTAGGTTAGACTACTGCAATGGCCTGCTCACAGGTCTGTCCAAACAGGCTGTAAAACAGCTGCAGTACATCCAAAATGCAGCAGCTCGAGTCCTGACTAGAACCAGGAAGTACGACCACATTAGTCCGGTCCTCAGGTCTCTGCACTGGCTTCCTGTGGCTCAGAGAATAGATTTTAAAACAGCTCTGCTTGTGTACAAGTCTCTCCATAGCCTCGCACCAAAATATATTAGTGACATGTTAGTCCCATATGAACCAGCCCGGACTCTGAGGAGCACAGGGACTGGACTCCTGTTAGTGCCCAGAGTCAGAACTAAACATGGGGAGGCTGCTTTTCAGATTCATGCTGCTAAAATCTGGAACAGTCTTCCTGAAGATGTGAGACAGGCCTCCTCTCTGACAATGTTTAAAACCAGGTTAAAGACAGTTCTGTTTAACTGTGCATACAACTGAGGGATTTTATATTTTTATCTTTCTTTTTAATGTTCTGTGATAATTTATGATTTTAATACTTTCTTGTTTTGTTCAGCACTTTGAATTGCCTTGTGTATGAATTGTGCTATATAAATAAACTTGCCTTGCCTTGCCTTGCCTTGCCTTTCTGCATCACCAGACACGCAGTGGACATGACCTGACTTTGGGTTCATAAACTTTAGGAGATGGACACAGAAGGTGGCATGCGTCTGGTTGTTGCTAATTGGATTTTGTCCATCCATCCATCCATTTTCTTCCGCTTCATCCGTTGCCGGGTCGCGGGGGCAGCAGTCTAAGCAGAGACGCCCAGACTTCCCTATCCACACACACTTCCTCCAGCTCGTCCGGGGGGACCCCAAGGCGTTCCCAGGCCAGCTGAGAGACATAGTCCCTCCAGCGTGTCCTGGGTCTTCCCCAGGGCCTCCCCCAGGGAGCACCGATCCGCAGTCAATCTCACGCTCCATCCTTCCCGCATACCCAATTGGATTTTGTGTTTTATATATTTGTAGTGCAGGATTTCCAAACTTGTGCTCAGTGCCTCTGTGCTTTGTAAGCATTGGGTGATGATGTTTCCTCTGGAGGAGCCTTCTGCATTGGGAGCGGTGGTCAGCTGTGGCTGTGGGGGTCCGGCTCATGACCTGGTGGAAGTCTGGGGATCCTTGCCTCCTCTGAGTTCTGTGGAGGTCTGGGAATCCTTGCCTCCTCTGGGTTCTGTGAAGGTCTGGTGCCCTGTCTCTCATCTGGGTCCTGTGGAGGTCTGGGGCCTTCTCTCTCCTCTGGGTCTTTTGGAGGTCTGGGGCCTCCTCTCCCCTCTGGGTCCTGTGGAGGTCTGGGGCCTCCTCTCTCCTCTGGGTTCTGTCGTCCCCTGTGGCTGCATGCGGCTCTCTGCTCTTGGTTCAGACGGCTCCTTGGATGACGCTTCTTCAGCTTATTACTCCGGCACCCAGCCTTATATATTTTCTTGGTTGTACTTATAGCCCTTATTTGTGATTATGTATGCAAAAAGCACTTTGTGTTGCATTTCTTGTATGAAAAGTGCTTTGTAAATACACTTGTATTTGATATGATTTGTAAGTGGTGAGATTGGTGGTGGATGTGGAGTACAACTTTAGTATAGTGGGGATGCTTCTCAAAATATTCTGTCAGTCAACTATGCGACCAGTGCACAAGGAAACAGAAGAACATGCTTCACAATGTCTTTTAAAGGAAACGTAATTTTCTAAATCAACTTCTTTGAGCTTTTATCAAAGTTACAATATATAGTTCAGTTCAGTTGGTGATTTTCAAATGTTGAATCCCCCCAAAAAACAAGTTTGACTCCTCCCCCTGCTGGTAGAATAGGGACTTACGTATTCTGAATACAGTTACTCAAAAATAGTATTCTGATGTGGTCACTCCCAAAGACAGTATTTTGTGTAATAACACTGATAATAACACATTGCATTTACAATGGACATTAACGCTGCTTTTATATTGACGTTTGTTGTTTTGTTCTAAGACTATTTATCCAGTCAGAAGGTAAAATGAGCCTTACCAAAGCTCTGTTTGGGTTGCCAGTTTAATTGTGGTCTTATCTTGTCTAATCAATGTAATTCATCTCACTCTAATGATGTAGATAGCCAGATTTCGAAATATGGGATTGGTATTGGTTGAAATATGCCATTGAAAATTGATGAGGATCCCATAGAAAGAGCAGACCCGCACCTGACGGTCAAAGGTCAGTTCGATAATGAGATTTGTGCTCTTCAGTTCCTCCCTGCACTGCCCCCCTGTGGCACTGATCCAATTTGGGCATCATCAGTCAGTGCGTTAGTGAGAATTATGGACTTGAATAGAGTGCGCCTGCTACGTAGTATGTAATGTTTCTGTGAGTGGTGTGTGCTGGAGGCAGCTGGGCTTCTGAGCAAAGGGAAAAACACACAGACGTCATTCATTTGCCCTGAAAAAGTACAAAATGTAACTTTTCTAGTGCTCTTTAGGGTCTGCCAAGGCTGCCTACCACCTGCGATGGCTTTTGGAATTGTTTGGAATTTCTCAAAGCATTGCATTTAACGTAACCAGATTGCATTAATATTTTATTCATTTAGTTCCTCAAAATACCTAAAATACAAGCAACTATGAGTGAGATGTTCTTTTTATTTAAAGCCATACTACGCAAATCCAATCAAAGCATTTATGTCTTCACGAAGGCACGCAGGTGATAGAGAAACCTCTGGAAAAATGACATGCCGCCCTCAAAGAATGAGCGTAAAGGAAAGAAGTAAAATATCAATTATCCGGTGGTGAGACATATGAACATGTTGTGCACAGGTCTATATCGTAGTGGCTGCAGCTGCAGGTGCACTCCCATCGATCCTGTCACACCATGTTTGTCTGAGACCCTGTGTCCACTGTCCACTGCAATCAATGCTCCTCTGTGACAGGACGTCTCACTCGCTCTGCTTTATCAACGGGATGGATTATTTCTTTTGTTGTTTCTCTACATGTGATAGATCATTGTTCACTGGCGTCCATTCAATTTATGTGAATTAAACCAAACCTTATCCCATTCAAGGGATAAGGTTTGGTTTGTTTTCAGACACTTAGCCTCATGTTGTGATAAAAATTGACTGATATTACAATAGAACAATTAAAATCGATTGTAATTAAAAATCATATACATACTAGTGGGAGCGACAGTAGCTCAGTTGGTAGAGCATTGGCCTTAAGGCCAGAAGGTCGTTCCCACCTCTGCACCTTCTCCACCGACTCCCACTGATGACTGCTGTCGTTGTGTCCTTGGACACTTAACCCCACTTTGCCCAAAGCCCCCACTGAAAGATCAAGGCTATGCTCACACTCAGAGAGCAGCCGTCCTCCTGTGGACTCACCACCTGCAGAGGGTCAGTGAGGGGCTGGTGCTATGAGACTTGGGTGGCATCTCTGATTGCCACCCCCCTGACCCAGAAATGGATTAAAGGGTAGAAAATGGATGGATGGATGGATATACATACTATTTACTTAAGCACTTGAAAAGTATCCAAAAAGCATGTATTCTTGATGCGCCTCATATGCATACGCTTTTGTTAAAAAATTGAATAGGACACCCTGGGAGAACTGGCACTGCACAAAAAAATGGATATCTCTTCAAGACTTGAAGTTTGGAATAGAAAAACAAAACAAAACTTCGGGGTGTAAAGACTGAAATTACATACAGTGAAACCAAAATCCCTTGGCAGGAATAGCCCCTTTTGCGCTGTTGCGCCAAATGTGGCAACCTCTTCATGCTAATTGTTCTGAATTCCCCTGCCATACTAATGTGGGTCACTCCAGCAGCATTCTATATATTGGGAACACGGCCAAAATCTCTACACTATTCGATGGGCCAGGATTTTTGAAGTATTGCTGCACTTGATGTGTAAAGGCACAGCAACCATCAATGTCCTCTCCTCTCACAGCCAGCCCCAGCTCCTGTCTCCTGTCACGGCGGATGCCAACCGCAAGTGCAAAGATACACTATTATGTTTTTTCCTCTTCTAATGGTGTCCTCCTGCCTCCACAGTTGCTATGGAGACTAAGGGATGCGGCAGAGAGCAGAGGTGAGGGTTACATTCACACAGATTCCGGTCGCTACTTTAATGTCCTAATGGAGTCGCAATTATATGTTAGAAGCTATCAGGATCCTATGTTGGAGGCCAATGATATGACTTACTTATTAGGCCCAGAATCATGTTGTGATTTCTGTTCATGTTGGGGATTCTATCTATGTATAATGACCTGTGTGTCATTATTCTCCTGGCCTGGGCCAAACCTATCTGTGTGGAATGCTTCTCCCAGTGCCCACTCTGGTTTGCTTTATCCAGACAAAACATGCACAATGGAGATAATGGCACTATGGTGGTCCTGATCAAGCATGGCTCAAAATCATGATGATGAGTCCCTGTGTGCTGTACAGCAGCAGCTTATTGCTTCTGACAGTTCGCCGCAATGGCCTGTAAGCTTGCCCAATTTAAACCAACATATGGTCACGTTTGATTTTCCTACCATTGTTACTAGTATACTGTAGTGTTTTGACAACTGCCAGATATTAATGTTTTTGTAATTGGTGGCCTTTAAATGGGTGTCAAAGATGGGGGTTTGCCTTCTTACGGAAGAAACTGATTACTAACTCAAATAGGCATGTAAAGTTGGAATCTTGAGCCAAATGTATAGATAAACACACACTGCTCACTAACCAGCCTAATTTGGGGACATAATGCTCAAGGGGTCAGTTGTTTGGGCTCTCATCTCTATTTACAAGACATCATGAAATGTAAATCTTTGTAAATCTTTGGATTAAACCACGGATGGGTGAGTGTGACACCAAGCCAGAGCATTGTCATACCTATAAAACATAATCAACATACCTTAATCTATTAAAGGAGCTATACCCGTTTTTGCAAGGTTTGATTGTTTAGCACCGCCCCCCAACTCGCTCAATGGCTTCTCATTTCCCCTACACTCTCATAACACAGAGCCATCTAGTTCAATTTGCGATCTGATACGTATGCTAACATTAGCGCAACTTCTTGTAAGCTGTACAACAATCACTGATGAAATGGTACTAAAGCAACGCACTGCTAACACAATATATAGGTAAAAGAATACCGCTAGTTTCGCATCCGAATGTATTTATTTAACATTAGAATATATTAGAATATTTAGTTATAATTTATTATACAGCTCTTCACAGCAGCAGTAGAACCCTCCATTGACTTGAATGTAATTCTACCGATAATTTTTTCTTGATAACAGAACTCTCAAACCAATAATGACCGCTGCCCTTTGACAATGCAATCTCTGTTTGTAATTCAGGTGTGTAAAATACTGCCATTACTCCGCAAGTACAACAAGCCTTTAGCGCCTGTCACTACACTGTGCAGCTTCTCTGCACACAGTTGTCTGTGCAGAGAAGCTAGCGGAGCTAGCTGAGTTAGCCACACTCAATAAACAAATACATATCAATCAATCCACGCCATTAAATGTTAATCGGACAAAACAGTATACATATACATCCTTAACACACATGCACGGACGTTTTCAGAATTTGGTGTTAACGTTTTCATGACAAAATTACTATTTTAATGTGACAAAAAGCGATTGCGAAAAACCCGGAAGTAACCATTAACATGAAACAAACATTTTAGGACACATTTGAAGAGGATCTGATGGATTTAGGTTCGGTATATAAATGGGTAACTCACCGCTGATGATCAGAATTCTTTGCTAGCACGTCACGGTGAAACCTTTGGGAGCTAACTATTTTATTTGCAGTCATTAAATACATTTTGAATTATAAGGGCTGTCTAATATTTGTTCGAATATTTTTTTTTTTTTAATTGTAGAATTATATTCGAATTTTGAGGCCAAAGCCCTAGTGTTGAGCAGCGCTGTAGAGGCTAGAGGACGCAGGCTGTTCGCTGCTTGTTCTGTGAGTGGAGGAGAACGAGCGTCCCGCTAAGACTCTACTCAGCACTTTTCAAGGCCTAAACTCATACACCGCTGAATCAATGACCTCAAGTTTTCAATTAAATTATGGATTATAATACAACTTGTATGTAGTAATAAGCATTTTTTTGAACTACTTAGAAAAAAAATTGGGTATAGCTTCTTTAATATCTATTTTTTTTATTAAGAAATCAAATGTATTCTACTGTCAAATGGTGGTGCTCACATATTCACTAAACAAACCCATTCTATCTTTCAATGGTCCAATGGTTGTCAAGGGAGAAAAAGCATTGTGGAACCTGTTTGCGTGTTGATTTAAGAGGGTGAGTCATGTCATGTCTATTATAAGCGGAGAGGGATCAGGTTGCTAGGCAATTAAGAGTGACTATTGTCAAAGGGGACAATGGGGGACCCATAGTGCCCTGTCCTCCTGGTCTCATGTGCTATCTCTTTTCTCTGCAGTGATTTGAGATTACCGTGATATTAATTTACGTTATGTTTCAGCTTCCTTAAACTGTAACTGTCTTACTTTCATACATTTTGTTGGAATGATCCACTATCTGTAATGGCACCTGCGTCAGAGCGCCTGTTTTTCTCAGTAATCACCCACTTGAGTTGCAATCAAAGACAAATACAGCTTGGGATAAAACTGAAATGATGAGCGGTTCAGAATTGCATAGCGGAGGTACGTTTGCAGCATACCAATGTTTAGATTGCTATAGATTTCTTCAGGCAGCGCATTACAATTTTTCCTGCCAGATGATTCTACAAGATAAGTAATAAAAGTGTCTGTACTTCTAAAGGGTGACGAGTGTTAGAAAAGCTAAAAGTGAACTAGTGTCCACCAGCTCAAGGAAAGGATTTGCATAAGGTTTATACAGTATAATATTGTTTAACTGAACATTTATTTATCAAGATATACAGTATTATCTCACAATTACGTTCAAAACTCAAGCAAACTCGCTCCATGCTTTCTTCTTACTGATGTTGTCACGTTCCTTCGAATATTGATCCAAATAATGTATCAAATTATATCAATCTGGTCTAAACTAGATCAAACAGCTACAAGACAACTCTTAAGCGGCTATACCACCCCACCAGTATAACCGTCCTTCTGTTCAATTGGCACAAGCTTTCCATCTTCCAATTATGGACTCTACAGGTTGTATAGGTGCAGGTTGTATATCTACTGTTTTCAGTAAAGCTGCAAATTTTAATGTTTGTAATAAGGATTAGCAGAGACACCTAATCCTGCTGTTCAAAAAGAGCATTTTTTTCTTTGCAGTGTAAAATACTATAAAGTGACCAAAAATAGACATAGATTTGCTTGTCAACTAATGTGTTGCACGGGTCATCAAGGGTTTTCCGTCTGGGCTAAGGACATAAAGACCCTCAAATGCACGCTTTGCTTATCTCGTCCCCGTAAATGCCCCAATAGCTGCTCATTTCATCCGACTCCCTCCTGCTAGATTTGGAGAGCGCAGAGTTGACAGCGAGAAGGAGAGACAGAGCACGAGGATAGAGGGAGGAGGGACCCGCGATCACTGAGAAGGGAGCAAGTGCGCGTAGCCGGAGGCAGAGAGGAGAGATGGCTGCATTTCTGGACACTCAACGGTTCTGAGGGAAAGATCTCGTTTATATCCAAGCTGACAGGGGAGGAGAATCACAGGAGCTGGTGAATGCGCACACCCCTGGTCCATGCATGTGCGTCCGTGGGTGGCGGGCAAGGAGGGTAGCACCGTTGCACTGAGGATGAGACAGCGTTTCTAACCGGATATATTCTCTTGTCAGTTTTGGATAACGCAGTTTTTTTGGCAAGCGTCACTGCACCGGGTGAAGCGAAAGCACCAGCTATGGAGGGGCTGCTGTCTCCCATGCGTACGCGGGTAAGTTGCTGTGGAGATGGAGGAGAGACTACAGGTGAAAGTAGTTTCTTAACGTGGCATGGAACTTTTATAAATTAAATGAGTTTTTCAAATGGACTTTTTTTTTTTTTATGCTTGGCAAGAGTTGAGTCTTAATATGTGAATGGCTTTAATTGGCTTTTGTCTTGTTACTACAATCATGTTTTTTGGACTTTTTAATCCGACAAACCAGTCAAGAACATAGTCATTTAATTTGTGAGATTAACATTTCTGAAATGTTTTGTGAAAAAAACAAAAGACTGTAAGGGATAGAGGATTCTACAAGAAACAAGATTTAATAGAAACAAATAAAACAAATGTTCACTAAATCAGAGCAGTTGTTTGCCATATCCAAAGATTTATAGTAGAACATGTTGAGTATATGTTGAATTTCTCATGTTTTTGTTTTAAAGTTTCAAAAACAAAATCACCTGGAGTGTCTCCTCACTGGTCCTCTCTAGGACATCTGCAAAATGTCACTTCATGTCTACATAGAGAAGATTTGCGGGGTCTTACATAGCCAACGAAATTAATTTCAACGTGCCACTGCCGTCTCCGTGGTGATGCCAGAAGTCGGGCGAAGTTTCAGAAATGCCAGCGTTGCTAAGGGCGTCAAGGAGACTGCATCAGGGGTGTGTGGGAGACACTGATTATGGCATGAAAGAAAAGGGGAATTTGATGTGTGCAAATATATGAGTAGGCAGCTTTGTCAACAGAAGAATGTTTTACAGTAAATGGTGCATGTTCACGTTTAGTACAGTTTTGGAAACAATTGATATAGATGTGCAATGGTTTAACTGTGCATAATGAATTGGCTCAATGTGTGCAAAAGGCTATTCATTCAATGGGTGGATCAATTCATTTTGGACGGAGTTCATTGTACATTGTGCTGCCTGTATACTGGCTGCCTTGGTACTGTAGGGATTATTGTATGTTTTAATGAAAGGGAAAAGGGCAGTGCATTTGGCTTCCAGCTAAATGAATTGACAATAAGGCGGCTTAGTGTTTGAAATATAGTGGGATTTTAGAGTGCGTTTGTGTGCGTGTGTGTGTGTGTGTGTGTGGTCAAGGGAGTTGTGGTTGAGTCGCCATTAATATTTATAAAGCAGTGATTGTATTTTTGATATGAGAGAAGAGGGCGCAATAGGGATTATGTGACTGGTAATCACGTTTATGGTGGGAAAATCCAATAGCATGCTTCAATTATAGATAAGTTAAAGCTTTAATGATTAAATCCGATTTTTATTGCCTTGTTTGTGGGACATTTTCCACTAACCAAAGAGAGCAATTTTACACCTTGATGTGGGTGAGCCTGTATCAACATGTATTTATGGGCGGGGGCAATTCCAATAAATAGAAGGACTTATCCACTTATCCATCTGCTGATTTTATTTCAGGAGGTTGTGACATGTGGATTGAAGTCAATAAATTTTCGTCCTTGCCTATCTTCTCCGTCCACCTCCTGTCTGTCCACCTCCCTCTGCGTCTTTGGCTGTCATTGCGAGTGAGCGCTGCTTGCAGATTGTCGAGTTTGCAAGGAGATAGACTTGGCTTCAAAAGCATGGCCCCGGATCAAGCCCACTGCATCTGTCAAGTCTGCCTCTCCTTCAAATCGACCCGCGGGGTTCCAAAGCTTACCATCATCAGACACACTCACACTCGCAGTGCCACGTGGTTTTGTCTGAACACGCATCAAAGTCAATGGAACGGTGGATTTGTGTGAATGAAAACTGCCTCGCTGATCCAACCGCATGGATGCAAGCGTGTTTTACAAGCAGGAGTTGTTATAAAGTTGACAAAAAATCTTAATGCAGAAGCAAGTTATTTGAAGAGGTTTAAGAGGCATAACATGCAAGCAGTGTTTTTTTGTTGTACATTGTTGGACATGTTTGACAAATACATTCTCTCTTTAGTCAGCGAAGCCATCCCTGCCACCTGGCTCGTCTAACCACCCCCACAAACACACACCTACTTTATTTTTGAATTGTACTATTTTCTCAAAGCAGATACGTAACAGCGATTACGGTCTACAAAATAGTGAGTTTCTTTTATAGCATTTTCTCTGCTCAGTATTGAGATTTCAGTTATAATAAATATGATAACGAAATATATTGACTTGGTAGAGCATTGGCCTTTGAGCCTGAAGATCATGGATTTGACCCGCCCCAAGACCTTTTCCACCCACTCCCACTGATATCTACTGTTGTTGTGTCCTTGGGCAAGACACTTAACCCCCCCCAGAAAGATCAAGGCTATGCCACAGCCATCCTCCTGTGGACTCACCACCTGCAGGAGGATCAGTGAGGGGCTGGTACTCTGTGAATTGGGTGGCAGCTCTGATTGCCACCCCTCCTGACCCAGAAAGGAATTAAGAGGAAGAAAATGGACGGATGGATGGACGTCATATATTATCATAGTATTAAAGTAGTACAGTAGCAGACAGAAGGACATCATGTCTTATTTAGCATTTCTGTGTTTGAAAGTAAGAGACTGTCTAATTCATACTTCATAATTTCTTGATGAAGTCAGAATTGTGATTTTAGCTCCCATCCAATGGTGCTGTCCACCCAGCTCAAGGTGACCCCTTTCTCCCCATAAGTCTGATAACTCCTAATCCTCGCAGGGTTGAATAGTGCTGAGATGGTTGGCGTGCGAAAGGGCTTTCTGGTTCTTTCTATCTCATCAACTCCAGCTTACTCTGCATTTGGAACCTAAGATTACAATTATGTCCACTGATGCATTGACTTAAAATGACCATTGTATTTGCGAGTACAGAGCATGTTGAAGAAGAGGAGTGAAAAATTATGCAATAAGCACAAGGCGAGATGTTCTTCTTAAGTATATCTGTTACACCCGTGACTCATTGTTTAATATACACTACATTTGAAATATAAATAATATATCTATTTTCTTTTACAAAACGGAAAGATCCATAACCTCTGCAGTCTGCCTTTTAACATTTTTTTTATTTATTATCATTATTATTTTTTAAAGAACTTCTCACCCCCGCTCCTCGAGGCTTACGTCACTCACATTTCCTGTTCAAATCTTCCTCCAAATGGGCGTAGCCCATGGATGTATTATATTAACTGGATAGGGTATTACTAGCTTGTAGCTGAATAACTCACGTGCTCAGGGGATTCTCGCGGTACTGCAGACTGAACCAGACTAAATTCACGTAGGCTACCCAGAAATTTTCCCCATAGAACTCAATGCATATTAAAACAGCTCAACCTCAGCTGACAGAGAACCTACAGCTTTAATAAAGATCGGATTTTGTGGGGATTTTAGTGTCCCTTGTCATCCTGAACTTTTTTTCTTCTTAAATCCTTCGATTTTGTTTAAATCCACACTTTAGTGCCACAAACTCTGCTCGTCTGGCTCTCGCTCTAACTCCCGCTCTGATGAACTGCTCTGATTGGTCAGAGCGCGGCCGAGCCCCTCTGTGCACGTGCGTGAGACCCGGTGTGAGACCCACACACGCGTGTTTGGCGCAACGCATTATGGGAGATGATCCACTGCACAGAACCGGGAGGACCAGACGATGCCCAAATACAGGCGAGTTTCCCATAGATCTTTGCGAGTTTCAGGCAACTTCCGCTAATCTTTCAGCCCCCATGCTGTCACAAAGCGCCACTGAGCACAACCATTCATTTGAATAGGGCGCCATCTTGGATCGCCGGGGCTTGGCGTAGCCTGGAGGACTAAAGGGGACAGGCGGGGGGGTGAATGTTGGGCGGGTCTAGGCTGTGATTGACACTTGACAATAAAAGCAATAGTGACTAAAACTACAATATTCAACAACAACGCTATTAACACTACACAATTATCAATAATACAAACAGCTATGCTAATAAAAACCTACCTAAATGCTATAACTAATCGCAAACCTGACAATCAATGAAAATACTCTCTGCTATTCCTTCCTTTCTTCGCTAGGGGGCGGCAGGGCAACTGACGTCAGCCTTCACTGCAGACGTCAAGCATCACTGCAGACCAGTGGGGGCAGGTCCCGGCTCAAAAGTGGCCAAAATGACGTGCGCTGACATGCTGCAATACCACCCAGGGCCGATGGGGGTGGACCCGGAATAAGAATTAGCCAATGCTAACATATAGCATTGACAGAGCTCTCGAAAACACGTTTACAGGATGGACCAAAAGTTGGCTCTTGGCCCAAAGCTCCGTTCCACATGTGTGTCAATGCTGAGGGGAGTGATATTTTTTTTGGACCAGTCTAGTTTACTCGTTGTGAATTTTTGAAGTCTCTCGTTCAAAGGAATGGAGCTTATGCCGGCTGAAGCATGCACAGATGCGTTTTTTCACAATTTCCTTGTGGGCGGGACCACTCGCGGCCATTTTGGATAGCTCCAGTATAGCACTATTATTGGCCCATTTTTTTGAATGGCGGAGATAGGCGTGACTACGTCCGTTAATATTTACAGTCCATGCTGCAGATGTCGGGCATCACTGCTGCGCCAATGTTGGCGCCAGATGCAAAATTCAAATGTAGTAAATACAAAATGCAGATGGCGCCTCACTGGCGGCTTTAGGCAGAAAGTCGATCTATCAACTAATTTGCACTAAAGTGACAAAATTATGACCAGGATATGTAGACAACACTATTGGACCCTCATTTATACCGTTTATCAGCAAAAAAAACGTGAAGAAAGGCTACTCATTCATAAGTTGTATTTAAAATCAAAGTATATGAAAATGGGGGGAGTGGGGGTCCGCAATGGCATCTCAAGATATAAATAACTCAATCATGCATGCAAAAACTATAACATGGCCAAACGCTCTTAAAAGTAGATTTTTCATGTTATGACCCCTTTAAGAATGATTAGAAATAAAATTATTTAATTATATCAATAATCATTAATCATTTAATTGCACAACAGCTCAACATTGATGACATTTCTTCCACCACCTTGCCTCCCTCTCTTGTCTTTTCATATACTTTTAACTGAAGCTATATTGCAGTCATTTTCATCAAGCCATTATTGCAAACGATTTCAACATCTTCTTGTTCATTCACCTCTTGTCATTTTTTTCCCAGCATAGATGAGAACTTATAAAAGCCAGGAGCTCAAGTTGCCATTTGGTTATCCCCGTGAATGTCTCATTTATGCATATAGGTCAGTAGAGCATAAAATATCTTATTCTCTGGATAATGTGAGCAATTTTACAGCCGTATCATGTCTTCTCCGTCAGCTCCTCAGTCTACTGGCACAGAGCGTTAGGGGATCAATAAGGAAGTAGTTATCGAGTGATTAAGCCTGTCAATGCACTATCAGGGCAATCAGAGACACTGCTATCTTCTCCGCACTGGGCTATCTGAGGATGGATGTGGAAGCATGCTCTCTTAGAATTGGATGTGTCCCTGTTCAGCTGCAGGTGACAAAAGGGGTCATTATTCAAAATGGCTGCAAGCTTGGTCATCATACGTACGTGACCAGCAACATCTTTGCAAGTGTGTGTGTGGAGATAATGGCTGTGATTATTTTGTATGGCTGTATTATTTTGATAATTGGGGAATCGATTAGTTCTTTGGTTCATGAAAGGTCAGTGAAACTTGTTTTTTTTTTACTAAATTTGACTAAAACCAATGTTCTATGCGGCAGGGAAAAAAAGTTTTTTAAAACATTTTCATTACATTCTGCGGTCATTATAGAAGAGTCGTAAAACCTCTTTTCACCATGTTTAAGTTCAAAGAAATGATTAATTCATCTCTAAATTAATTGACAACTTCAATCGTTGATAACTTGAGATTGCGCACACAGGTCGTAGCACAACATTTTATTTGTCATCCAAAGAGAGGTATTTCATGCAGTGGTTCAAGTGACCAAAATACTATCTGCAGCTACATTGGATCTCGTTGGTTATTTTGGTGCTTTTAGTGCTTAACCATTTCTGACAATGACATTTCAAATCAGAGAGTGGCATTTCAGCTTTATACAAATTGGATTTACTAAAAGCAAGTGGCAACCCAATTCGTAGATGCTTAATGACATATGAACATTAATAGCTTTGGCAAATCAAGTCCAATGCTTTTCAATTGTTATCAGTAAAAGCGAAAAGCAGTAGCAGCATCATGGCGATATTGGGTTAGGGCTACACATGTTTTTGTTGAGGAACTGCTACAATCCTATAATGCACTCTCTATTTGTTCCATGCTAAAAAGGAAAAACTACCAAAAACATACAGTGTCTACTATGACTTGACCCTTTGAGAGCCAGTCATTAATGAATCTCTTGCGGCACACTTTCGCATTTCAATTACCCAAAGGGGACTGACCAGCGCTACCTCCCACAGTCTTTTGCGTGGATGACATTAATTAGAAGTGAAGGGCAGTGCTGTGGGCCTTGGAGCTGAACAAGGTGGACCCGCCCTTGCCCCTGTGTGAGCCCAAGCAGTTTGGTCAGTCGGCTGCCAGTTTCTAAAGGGCAGTCTGTGCAAGGAACTGAAGTTTAAACCACCAGGGACACTGGCAAATGCAACGAAATACAACTCCCCAGCTATCATCCTTTTTGTCAACATCCAATAAACAATATATCGAAACTGTTACCTTTTCAATTATGCTTTTGATATACCAGTATTCTCATTCTTTAGAAATGTGATTCATTTCATCAGTAGAAATGTTGGTTAACACAAGTTTTCAATTAATTTACGAAATGCTGTGACTTGTAAATTGGTCATGAACCAAACATTTTCTTTATTATATTTCTGATAATGCTTGGAAAGTCTGGAGATGAAAAAAATATAGATGATTGTGCATTTATCCAACTCAATAAACAAGATGTGACAATAGCCTTGTTTCCACCAGCTCTACTCTACTCCACATTTCCTTTATCTACTCTACTCAACTTTTCTCTACTCTACCCTACTTTACAGTGAGGGAATTTTTGTCTTTTGTCTTGTCCTGAATATCCTCATATATGGTTGAAATAACTATATAGTTATTTCAACCATATAGAAACAGAAAAGTATAGCTTCATTTTTTTAAATCTCTGACCTGGTAGGTATGTTCAATTCTATCAAACCAAAAAATTAGATAAATACAAACGATTTAATTAGTAGAGCATTTCAATTATATATTTGCATCCGGAAATGGTAAATCTATCTATATCTATTTGTAAGGAAGAGTCACTTCGGTCACTGAATGGTGGCTATGCCAGCTTTTCTTGTATGTCTTAAATAGCTTTTCTAAGCTGTTCTAATGGTAAAAAATAATCATGAAGCTTGAATGCCTCTCCCAGTTTCGTCTACAACTAATCTATTAATTGAAAAAATTATTGCTGGGTTAATTAGAAGATAATCATTAGCCGCAGACGTATTTACAATGAACTGTCTCTGCCTGTTTTAAGTCTGCCTTACAAGACACAAGTTGGGAAAATCCAATTGAATTTATAGCGCACCTGAAGAAATACAGATCAATTTCCCATGTAATCTTAATTAGCCTTGGGACTGGTGATCCATGTTGCCCTGATCCTGACATGTCCAATGGGAAAACATAGCAACACCACCTGCACAGCAAACAGAGATAAACACCAGAAGAGAGCCGTGGGGGTCCATACCACGCTGAATCCCACCTTGATTTTCTCTATTCCCGTCAGATCCAAAACGGGAGGAAACTTAATGTTAGAGGTCGCCATGGAAACGCGAGGTGCAGATTTGCCGCACGGTTGGCTCCCGTTGAGTCTTCAGGCATTCTCACATTATCTCCAGAAGTGCAATTGAATTGTGGGAGGGAGGATTTGCCCCTGCAGATTTAAGACGGAGAGTGAGAATGTAATGTCCTGTAATTGAGTTTTTAACTGTACACCTTGCTTTAATTAAATGCATTGCTATATTTCTAAGTGAGATACCCAAAGCAGGCAGTGTAGCTTTGGGCAATGCCACAATGCAATTTCACTTCGTACTCAAGTGACAGGTTAATTTAAAACGGCAAACGTAGATGTGCCACTAAGCTAACTTTGCATCTTAGAAGGTCAAATGCACCATTACTTGCTGTGATAGATTAGAATGTTCTTTTTTACTGCTACTAAAGAGGAAGGAAGAGCAAATTTGCTTGCTGAAGGACAATGTGTAAACTAAGTGTGAGTATACAGGCAAAAAAAAAATCTTGCAACGCATGTGTGAATGTTACTTGCAGAGAAGATTTTAAGTACAAACTCTGGAATCGGAATCTCTGGATTTAAATATGTTAATATTGGTTTGATTTATATCTTTGTAAAAGTCAGTCGACAGTAGTGCCTCAATCATTTAAAAAAATGTTCCAGGTAGAATTTTGGTTTCTGGTTCTAGGCCATGGATCTATTATAATAACTTCTTAGGGTATTTCTAGCTATGCAATATATATCTAAAAGGCATTCGCATTACTGCGACCTAAATTATCTTGTGTTAAACAAGAACTGTTCCCAAAGACCCCAATGTTAACAAACAGCTCATGCTCCGTGGCTAGGGCACCTACAATTTCCACATAAACTGGAGTTTGTGGGTATTCCTGTCCCCTTTGTAGTCACAAACATGCACCAAGAGGATAGTTCTAGTCTACTGCAAATGCACCAAGAGAGCCTTATCCTGCCAAGATAGTTTTGGGCCAACCAATTTTTAGCCCAGCTATTGACTTGAATGGACCGCCGGCTTGGAAACCCGACGCTTGTTTTAGGCCTGCCGAATTTAATGTTTTAACCCGCTCAGGGCCCAATTCAATTTGAATTACAGGAAAAATCTGATATTTGTAGAAAATTATCATATAGGGTTGTAATATACAATCCTGACTTTTCTTTTTGAGATAGACCTTCACAGGCGACGCATTCTGGGATGTTGCAGATTTGCAACTTTGGCCCCCTGTGTTAAATAGAGCTGACCCGAGGAAAAACCCTGAGGAGATATAATCTACTAATGTTTAAATATTTTCTTAAATTATATATTACAATGACATAAAGGATTTTTTTTCCCATTTTCTTTTTATATCCATTTCTTCTTATGTTTTATCTTGTCAAATTTCTTAGAAGACAGTATGTAGGTTAACCGCCTTCACACTGCCCTCCCATTTCAACACATTTGAGCCAATATCGACGTAATTGTGTTGTAAAGGTACTCCCAGGAGACATTGTTGTAGTCAGAAGCGTTTCTCATATTGGATGTAATGGGCACAGCTCACAGCAACCGCACACTGAAACGCCGCAGTGATGAACGAGCTCAAGATTAATCGTGTCACCCGTGTTTCCAAAGGTCAGGCCGGCGTACCCAGGTATCATACATCACCCTATCAGCACATCCGGCAAAGACTATTTTATGCATACACAAAGACTCTGAAGCAGGAAATAGGCTTCTCCAACCCCCCTCACCCCAACACTTATTGTCCCCTTATCTCCAAAGGGTGACATCCAATGCTTTATTATACAGCCGCCGTATTGAACCTATTGCACGGGCTAGGGTTGTGTTTTTCTGTCGCTAACACAAATGGCAAATGGCAGTGGATGTAATGTCACTTGCTGTGACTGGAAGACCATGTTGTTCAAAGATCTGATTCATAAATTGGCCTGTGTTATTAGAATAGCTTATATTGTTTGTTGATGCAAATGAGTGCGATATACCAGATCTTGGTTGATTCCTCCATAGTATTTCGGAGAGCAAGAATTCTGGCGATTTGTGAAATGTGTCTTCTAAAAACCCTTGAACTTCTCTCTTTAGTAGCCTTGATGAGGCTGGCAACAGTCAATCACAGACCAAACCTGATTTATTGAGCTCCAACACCATCTCCAAGGGACAGAGGCTGTTCAATGATTTTCTTGTATCATTGAGGAAAAAACATATTTTTAACATAGTTTCTATTAGTGTTGACAAAAGATGAACTGTTGTGAGTGTTTTTCTAAAGACTCTTTCTAAATAATCGTGATTTAGATGGGAGAGCAGGGTGGATAAAATAGACAACACAATCCATAGCATATAAAAAAGTTCCAACCTATGTTTATAGATAACGCAATCAGTCAAATGGCTTGACTTCAAAACAATGAAATAATGATTGCGAGGAAAAAAAACACTTTTGTTGAACAGTTACCTATAGTGACACATTTGGCCATTGTTTCATTTTGAACAATACTCAAAAAGCCGAAGTATCGATAATAAATATCACATGCAGATCCAGATAACATGGCACTAATAATGCAAGGCCATAATGCAACGAGTGCTCACAGCCGGAACATAACGCACGTTTCATAAACCAGTGGCTTGTGAAACACACTGTAAAACCATTGTAGCGGCATTTTGTCTGCACAGATGTTGCTGCACCTGCATTGTTCCTGGTTTGACCCCTTCACATGAGCCAAACGGGGATTCTGGTCCACAATTACAAATGCTGCCTGGAGCGACGCGTCCCAAAGTAGAAAGTGGAGGGGGGGTCCAACTACCACCACTGCAGGGACTTCGCTAACCTCCTCTCTGCTGCACTCATGACCTTGGTGTTCATTTGTGCATAATTGCTGGTAGAGGTTGTAGCCCATGGACATTGCTGGTGGATCATCCATTATCAATCAATCACGTATGTTACTGCCTCCTGGTCATAATGTCAAGGAATGATTGGAACTAGCAGCACAAGTTTATTAGCTCTTTAATGGAAGCCAAGAGCTGCTGAAAATACTTTCTTTTGCACATTGGTGGATTTAGTTTTTATCAGGTTTGATAATAATAGTTTTATATATCTCTGTTCTGAATGCTCAAAGACACTTCATATTGCATTATTAATTTACTCCATACACTGTTGTGATGAACTGCTATAGCCACTGCTGCCCTGGGGTAGACTGACCACCAAACATTCACTCACACACCAGACTTACTCTAGAGTAGACAATGTGGGTGAAGTGTATTGCCCAAGGACACGATGACAAATTTGGCACTTTTCAGCCACCCCACTAATGCACCTGGTGTTTCCAAATGTCTCCCATCACAGTACCAACCAGGCCCTGTCCCACTTAGTTTTTGAGATCAGGATAGGCCTAACACTTGTTTGGAAAATATATATACATTTTGAGTGTGCACATTGATATTATTGTTATCTAACTTTTTTTTAAACTAAAATGTGCTGCTACTGAAAGGTGGAAATATTCTGGCATATGCTTTTTTCACTCTCTATAAAGTTGCACTACTTAAACATTGCACAAAACACAGTGCAAATACAAAGAGGCATTCAAAATTCCCTGTCTCTTCTGCATTTCCTTGCAAACCGCAACTTACTCCCTAAAAATGTCATTGCATGCATACAAAACCACTTAATCTTTGTCAATTCTAGACATGCCCTTTGCATGCCCTGGTGCACTAAAGTCTCATTTTTGAATTACATACATGGCTGCCCAAAGACACGTCCCGCACTCCTTACGTATGCGCTTGGAGATGTATGCCAAATGCGGAAGAATTTGCATGCTCCATCACTTCCTGGACTGATACACCCCTGTGAACATATGTTTCCACCGGTCGGCTTTTTTGACACGCTGCTTTTTGGATTAGAGTAGATGGATGTCAGGAGGGTTTACCTTATTTAAAATAGTGATTAAATAAGGAATGGTAGCAGAAAG
This sequence comes from Knipowitschia caucasica, assembly GCA_964034765.1. Classification (NCBI taxonomy): domain Eukaryota; kingdom Metazoa; phylum Chordata; class Actinopteri; order Gobiiformes; family Gobiidae; genus Knipowitschia; species Knipowitschia caucasica. Next base: position 11,229,112 of record OZ035824.1, on the reverse strand, counting down.
ATTCAATTTGTTTCAAGTTGCCCAATTGAGTTTGATGTGAAAGACATGTTTGAAATCTTCTTTGCCATAGTTTGTGTGTTTATTGAAAAGCAATATCTGGTGGTGTGTGTTATATCTATACAAAAATGAATCACATTGAAATATGCCTTATTAGTATGCTTTGGGTTTCTCTGCACAATCTGAGCAAGTTAAAATAGAAGAGATGGATGTCTTCGACTTTGTCTACATTTTACCCAAAAAGTGTCAGAGCATTTTCCATTTATTTCCGTGTATTCTGTCAATTTAGTTAGTTAATTATTTGTTGGGACAAATGTACACAATCAACACGTGAAACACTACAACATTTATAGCCATGGCTACTTTGGAATGTCTGTCCCTAGAGAAAGATATTTTAAGATGCAATCATGAAAGAAAACCCATGCTGTATGAAAAAGCATTATTTATAATAGTATATGCTACAATGTTTTTATTTACAGTTTCAGTTCTTTATTGAAGTAAATGTAATCTGGTATTTTTTTATTTTGAAGAAACACTTGTGATACATAAAAGCAAACATTTATGATTAAAAGAAGTAACTCCATATCATTATTGTGCCTTGTATAATGCCTACATGTTTGTAATAGAAATGAGAAAAGTGTTTTTGAAGTTTTGCCAAAGATTTTGACATCTTTGGCCTTTGATTAGTTATAATAATTGTTTTTTCCGTTTCCCATCTCAATGGACCCAGGCCTGTTCCAGTTGGGTTTTCTCCAGTGTGCACTACATTTTAGATAAACTGCACCTGTATCACTCACTACGAAGGTCATGCCAGATGTTTCACTGTGTCTGTTGTTATCACTGTAAACACAATCCCACCACTCCTCTCCAGAGCATACAGCTGCTTCCACGCTAAATTACCCCTAAACATTTATCGCGATCACCTAAAGGCGCGCAGCCCTTCTCTGAGGGATCTTCACAGCCTCTTAAATGTCAAACTGACCCATGATGCTCGCCATGCAGGTTGTTAAAACGATTATTTGACAAGCGTTGGCCTTTCCCTCACCTCGGCCCCTCCGTGGGAGAGGGCGTGCACGTGTGCGTGGTCTACATGTGAACAGCTGTCAGCATCTTCCACTTTGGTGAGCATCCATTAATACACGTCTACTAGTGGAAGTGTCGTGGGTTTGTCAACAGCTGGTGTTGTTTGCAGTTTGCTCCGAACATTTTGGCATCGTACGGGGCAAGGGCTTGTTTACGCACTTGTGATATGCCTCTTTGTTTAGCATTTAGAGTGTGGGACAAGAGTTTTGACTTTGAGATGTGCTTTGATTGCAGATTTTTCCACATTTGCTCCATTTGGCATTGTTGGCTGGAGGAGAGGCCAACTAATAGTGCCGTTATTGTGCAAGGTTTGGATAGAGTCCTTGTGCAATTGCTATTCATGTAGTGCTTGTTTTTTGTTTTGTTTTTTAGAGCGTTTTTTAAAGTTAACATGTGTGTAATTCCCAACAATAATACTTTTTATAGAGTAAAAAGCATGAGTGGGTAGAGCATCCATAGTGTGTACTAATGTAGAAGTCGTATAAAGTATAATGTAGATTAACATCATTTGGACAAACAAAATGTTAACAGTGTATCAAAAGTATTACAACAAAATACAATCACAGGTGTAGGATTTTTCGCTTTACTTAAACATTATGAGAAGAGAAAATTGTTCCTTTTTCACTTCAACAAGGTACTCTGGTAGAGGGAAAAGTATGAAAACTTTGATAATAAAATCATAATAAATGTTTCCCCATTAATGCCCCTGGCATAATTGTTCAAAAATAACTCACCATTTAAGATTTATTGGAATTCATTGAAAGACATTTTTAAATTATAGTGTATCAGCCTCTTGACAGGCATTTCTGTGCCAAATATGTTGCAATCTCAATAACAACATAAAGTAGATTTATGTTTCCACGTTTCTGTAATCCATTTCATTTCTTTAGTTTTCGTTTTCCTTTTTTGTGTCTGTGTGAACTTTCTAGCACTTCCCACACCTTTACCTTGAGGTTTAAATGGCAGAAATTCAGCAGTGATTCTCACTATGACCACCAGAGGGCGCCGTCTGATGGGTCTGCCCTGCGTGCCTGCTGTTGCCAGAACCCCCAGCCTTCAGCTATTAAATGTCCATTAGTGTTTCAGTTGGGAACGGCAGCTTGTGATAAATGGCCTTGTCCCGACCCCGAACTAGAGAGGAAAAAGATGATTGGAACAGCAAACGAGCACCAGTGTTAGGAGTGAAACCACAAAGCAAGTCTATATGTTGGGTGTGAGAACAGTGAGATACTCCATTAAACAAGTACAAGTACAAGTACAAGTATATATAGGCAGTCGTTTACTTGCTACAATTGCTGTATATAGTTTTAAACAGGTTGCCGACTTTGACTTTGGTCTCAAGCCTGGGTTGACCATTCATAGATAGGGCTGCATGTGTTAGGTTGGTCTTGAAACATCTCACAAACTAATAGATGAAATTGTGATATTGTTTTGCTATATTGTAAATCCCAAATCAGAAAAGACACTAAATATTTACATGTTAGCACGTGACTTCTGTTGTTACTCGTCTTCTCGCCTCAGCTCCCCTGTTGAAACAACCCAATAACGGAGCTTTTGTCTCTCTTTATGACAACCACTCTTCTGCCGGTGCTGCTGCGCTCATCTCCATGTGTGACCACTCACCGACCGCTTGGCCCTCCTAAACGGCGCGCTTTTATTGGACCGCTGAGTCGAAACCCCCCCATTCGTCAACTCAGCGGGCTCGGAGCGGGGACCAGGTGCAGGAGGAGGACTCAAAATGTGTGCGCGAGCCTGTTATATTCATTATTAATGATGTCATCCCTGTGGTAGTCCAAAAGAGACAATGAAAGCAAGGCATGTTGAAAAGAATTGGATAAAGAATGAATGGGAATAGACACATGGTGGACCAGGACCAGTGGACTTGAGTGATAATTATGAGTTCTGTCAAATGTGCAGTCTCGTCTCCCGTGCTGTGTTGACAGAATGGGCTGTTAGATAAGATTTACGACTGAGATCTATCACTGGTTTTATGGAACAATAAACTAAATAGTAAAAGTAGTCACCGCAATGCATTTTCAAATAGGTGGATAGGCATTGAGAGCTCCAGAATACAGGACACTTTCTATACAACGGCCCGGCTTTCCACAAACGTTTCCATATATTTGTTGTGTCTTTTTTTCTTTTATTTATTTACAGTATGTGATTTTAGTTTAGGTCTTTTGTCCTATTTCACATCACATTTCTGATGTATATGTAATTATTGCTTATGTAATTAAGCATTCATATCGCTTAAATTATCAACATTGCATTGGTACAGACACATTTCAACTCTCAGATCTAATTAACATTCATGTTAACAGTTCATGTCCAGCATAGCAATGTGCATAATACATGTTCTAATATGTAGCTACTATTAAAAGTTTAAAATTATATTATTATAATTTTTATTATTATTTATTATTATTATATATATCAGTTCAATCAAGTTATTTGCTCAATCAAGTTAATTAAATCTTAAAAAGGTAACCAATTATGATATTTCTTTTTTCTGTGATCTTGCTAATTAGTTAATGTTTTGTCCAGATTGCATTATCATATTTTCCTATCTGTGAGAATTCAAATGCACGCCAATGCCGCAGAAACTAAAAAGGTCATTTTTCTATTGTTTCCGTGGTGACAGCTAGGTCTAATTGTATACTGTATACGCTGTAAACATTAAATATCGGCTATAGAGCAGTCTACCTGCCAGCCCTCAATGTTTGGAGGAGGCAGACAAAGGGAACAGGACTGTAGGAAATAGGGGGGTGGTGCGGGTGAGGGGAGGATGGAGAAGAGGGGGATGCCTGGAGGCTTAAGTCTGTCCACTGCCACATGGGACAATGTCGTTTTGCCTGGAACATTTACAACACTTGACCTCAGCTTTCAGCATATTAGGTTTTGGACAAAAGTGGACATTGTGTTGTGAACGAGAGCTTTGCCTTTTCAGCTTTTTAAATGTTTTCAAATGTTTTAAGAGATTGACTAATAATATGAATAATATGACTTGGACGTTATGGAAGCCATTTATGTCAACATTTGTTACTATCTGTAGAGGTTTAATTGTAAAACTTACATCTACAAGAAACAGGTTTTAGTCTAGAAACCATTAAGTCGTTCTATTGGCAAATCTGATTTCAATACAATCAAAAGTATTCTAAGGAGAGGGTTATTAGTACAAGTCTATTTATGTGGCCATACTTGCATGCAAAAGCTAGATCCCATCAAGCCTCTGAAGCTGTGCAGAGGCCTAACCAGTACTAACTGTTTAGGCTTGGTTAGAGTAATAACCAGGGGCTGGTTAGTACTGTGATGGGAGACTTCTTTGAACACCAGGTGCCACAGTGGGGCTGCTGCAGCAGTAAAGTGCCAAACTGTTGTTGTGTCCTTAGGCAAGGCACTTCACCCACGTTGCCTAGAATGAGTTTGTGAGTGTGAATGGCTGGTGGTGGTCGGGGGGTCCAATGGCACTGGTTGCCTCACTTCTGTCAGTGTGGCCCAGGACTGCTGTGGTTACAGTAGTAGTTTGTCACCACTGTGTATGACGTGAAAGAAAAATGACATGTGAAGCGTGTTTGAGTGTCCTGAAAAGCGCTGCATTATTATTATTATTTACTATGAAATTTGTTCATGTTTTAGTGTATTCTGATATCTCTTTTCTAATGTACATGCTGGTATCCTTGACAAACCACTTCACGCTTTGCCTTTACAGCCTCATAAAAAATTATTGATCCTGAACCCAAAATTTACAACAGCACCTTCTTATGACAGTACATTCATATTAATGAGAACGGGCCCGCGGTGATGTCAAGAGGAGATGTAGAAATCAAATTGCTGTCTGCCAGCTTACCTCCTGTACCCTCCAAGCTATCCTACTCCTCCCCCTCCCCACATGTGCACTAGACGCCATAAAAAACAATGTGGATGTCCTGTGTTGCGGGGTTTATACGGAGGCGCACCTGTCACAGAGGTGTGCGTGCGGTCGTTCGGGGTAACATTAGCAGCGCATTAGTTTGTAGCCTACAGCGTGGAGGTGGAGCCAAAGCTGTCAGGGCTCTACAGCACTCTGGGGGATTGGGTAGACTTCATTTATTCAGTAATTATAAGGAAATACTATTATAGTATGTGTGGTGAGGTTACGGTTGTGATATGTGTATTCCTTGGGCCTTTATTAAAGTCAAAAGAAATGAATGTTGTTTCGAAAGCGGGTTTCAAAGATTAGCTTTTTCTGTAATATTTATATGCTGATTTGATCTAAATAAAGGTAGCACAATTTTGATACACAATGCATAGTTTGAAAGTCACATCCATGGGTCATTTCTATTCATTTTTTATTAAAGAAAGGTCCCCTTTATTGTGCGATGGCTTAAATTGCTCTATCACGGTATAACAAGATGCACATTTTGTTCGTGTGAAGATACTGTGAAATTGTAGTTTTATGCTTCTAAGTGACAAGAAAAGGTGGGAAAAAAATTACAATATTTTAAAGCACAGTTGTTTGTGACCTTGATCTCTGAAATGCGCTGTAAAAATGAACAACAAATTAACCAGCAGACAATTTCCACTTCAAGTACTGTCACATGGCCTTGTCAATGTGACATAGCACTCCCATTTACAGATGTAAATTCACTACATTTTGTTTGGCAAAGTTGAGACGTAATAAATGCAGGCTTTTAGAGTATGACTACAAGAAAAATAAAGTCATTGTGACACAGACTTACTTTTTGGGGGAAAATTGAACTCAATTGACTCATTGTTGCTTCTCAAATTGTCACAGCCTCTCGTACGTTGACTGTATGCAGTTCTAGTGAGATTGGAATGGATAAGGTACTGTGGTTCAGGCGTATTGTTGTTTTTTGCAGACTCTAGAGGCTGAGATGACGGTGCCTCATTATGATTCATGGATGTGTCGAGTAGTTTTACAGTCTGGTGTTATGAGGACAGCTGCTTCCTCTGTGTGTGAGTGAATGCTCACAGCCAAAGATCAGGATTTCCCTGTTTAGAGATGAGGAAATGAGCAGTGATTAGATTTAGAGCCGATGTTTCTACTTGCTCTTTAACATAGCAAGCAAACATATATAATTAGCTTTTATCTACATCTTTGCCTTATCTGCAAAGTAATTGGACAAATCAAAATCAATTGTATGTACGTTAAGTATTGTGCAAGAAATAAATGATATTTCTCTACGAAATACAACACAAGTATATCACTGCTAGGATTCACTCTGTTTATACTCTATCCGTGTTTGCTTCTTTTCCCCATGTTCGCACAATGTTCCCCTGAGATTTCATCAAGTCTAGTCCATTCATCCTCCTTGATCTCCCCTACACAGACCAAATGTAACCGTATCATCAAACATTTAACGCCTCCACCGCTGCAAATGTAATTCCTAATCGGCTGTGGACTTTGGGGAATGCGTCTCACGTGCAGGGGCCTTGATTTTTAACTTGATTCGAATATGTGGCTCACACAGTAGAGTAATTCTTTACTATGGATGACCAGGCATGTCTAATCAATGATCGCTAATTGTTTAAGATCATTGTCGGGCAAATGTTGTGTTGTTGTGCCTTGTTCCACCAATGGGATCACTGGGTTTATGAATTGCTATTGGTGGGTATTTTGGTCTATGCGGTCTGGGAAGTCTCCTTTGCAGAGTGCTAAAGTGGGCTAAGTTTACTGGGGCAGAAAATGCGGGAGCGTGACTCAATCTAGTGCCTTAACTGAACCAGCCTTTGGAAATATGTCTCTTTGCAAGACTGTCTGCTCCATGTCGCGCTATGTCTGTGAGAATACGTACGCGTGTAGGACAAGACCTGGTGAAACAACTGTCAATTCGAAGCTATCTATGGCTGCACTTCATGACCTGTAAAAGGGACTAAAAGGAAAAACAGGGATAACTTGAAAACCTCTTAACCCTTGTGCTATTCTAGGGTCAAATTGAACCTCCAGAGTGTTTCAAAAAATACCCTAAATAATTTAATTTCAAGTTGAATTTTGTTGATATTTCCTAACTTGACTAGCTCTGGGTCATTCATATCCTTTTAGACCCTAATTTAGGGAACGTTCTTCTACTTAACCATCTGCGTCACGTAAACTTGACCCGAGGGTAGCTCAAGGGTTAAAAAGGACCCATACTGCCCAACAGTTTAACCGGCAACCTTTTTGCTGTGACGTTAGACCTCCAGTATGATATCTTTTCACACTCTATAAATCCAAATCCTTCTTTCAACTTCTTCGTTGTCTATCTCCTGTGTATCTTCTTTCTCAAGGAATATTGACATTACCGCCCCCATTGAAACTTTGAAGCGTATTTGAAATGACAGGCGATGTTGACTGAGAGCGAATAATCCTCTCTAAAGCACCAAGACCGCTGAGGAAAATGACTAAGCAAAATTTTGTCTTTCGCTTTTTCTTGTCAACCTTCACTGCCGATGCGATAAAAATAGATGTATCAACTAATAACAACTCAGAAGTCTAACAATAGGACTCTTTGAATTCCCAGACATTGGTCGTTGGAGAGATTTTGGCTGATTCAAACCGTAAACAGTCGGCTGGCAGCACACACTTTAACCCATTAGATATAGCCAGGTGCTTAAGAGGCTTTAGTCCACCAAACACTACTGCTATTTTAAATGCCAAACACCATGGCCTACTTGGAAACTTTCCCAGACTTTGATTAGACCATACACTTTCCGTGCCAGGTGGACATCAGCATCACTCAGCACACCACCCACACTTATGCCGCCTCCGTATGTTGCCAATCCAAACAGGCTATAGCTGAGAAGAACGCAGGGTAGCTTGTGTTTGGACCATTGCAATCTACGTGAGGTCTTGTCAAAGTCGGAATGGTTTTGGACATTTACGGAGTCGGTTGTTGCCGGGTAAAGCGAAGTAATGTTGTGGTGGATGGACAGCGGCTGGCCCCAGCAGCTGGGTTCAAGGAGGAGACGAGGAGTGAAGGAAAATGCAAGGAAGACAGTATGGAGAGAGGTTGTCTATTGCTGGTGCCATGTAAGGTATGGTTGAAAAACATTATATTCACGTTTGAGATTGTATATATTTAAACACACTACCTGATTTTTTAAATTTAAGATCAGAGCATGGCCTTTTGGAAATTAGGGGTGTTCTAACTATGAGCTTGGTTAAATGTTGTTCTCAGAGCAGTTGTTTGTCTTTTTAGTTTGAAGTTTACTAAGGACTGTTTGCTTTCCCTGCACATTTCCTTGGATTAGAAGCTTATAAACTATAATAAATGTATAGATGATTTTCACAACTTTCAGACACACACTTCCTTGTTCCAGCAAAATAAACCACAAACGCTGCAGTCTCGTTTTCAACCAAAAGCTTTTACAGTACTTGTATGTATGTGTACACTAGCCCGATCAATGCATTACCACAGTTTGGTTTGTTGCTACATTAAGACATCTCCTCAATGTCCTCCTCGGGCCCAAATCTCTCGCGTGAAGAAGACTGATAGATCCATTGAACTTTAACCTCTGGACCACTCCTGGGCACTCGAGGTCAACCAGATCAGCGACGCATCAATTGTCCCATCAACAGTGTGATTCAAGCACTGAGCTTAGAACCATCCAAAAAAACAGCGACCCATCCATTGTCAAGTCCTCTCACATATTGTTACAGATAGAAAAAAAAATGGTGTGAAACTATTGCCAAAACGTTTTTATCTCTTGCAGCTCATGTATAAAGCCACTTCTTTATACTGCCCGCTGTGAATATCTAACATCCCATCATTAATAACTCAGGAAATCCCTTTAATACTCATCTGCATGCTGCTTATAAATTATGAATAATGTTCCTGGGGGGGGACTGCGGACATATGTGGGCCGCATAAGTCTTAGGAGCAGGCGGTGAGCGCACGCAGCGAGGAGTGGAAAGCGCGGCAGGTAGCGGTAGATTGAGGAGAGCATTTATCAGCCAGGCGCATACCCCCCTCTGCTCTACCCCCCACCCTCATGAAGACACTGCTGTACCACTGCGGTGCACATAGGGTTAAGGCTCGGATCTCGTGCTAATCCAATATATGTGCATGTGTTGGGGACAGGGAGAGTAGAGCAGCCGCTGTTGCTGTTTACAATGGAGCGCACTGAATGGTGGTCTGTGGTGGTTTTAAAAGAAGGCTTTTAGAGTTTTCAGTGGGAAAATGCATACAAAATACAAAATGAAGAAGGGAATTCACATAAAAGTTTCCATTTACAGCAATCCCTTTGGTTTGAAAAAGAGTTGTAGGCGTAACGGGTTCATTGCATGTACTAAAACCAAGCTCAAGAATTTAGATGTCAGTGGTGCCTTTACTGAACCTCAAAGATGGAAGTTGAAAGTGCTTTAACTAAGGACTTAGTAACGACTATAGCAGCCCCATAATAATAATATCTTTACAAAAAAAACCAAACATGGATTTCAATTTAATCAAGCTTTTTTGGATTTAACATCATATCTTTATCCAAAATGTTAGAATGTTATCAAATAGTGTATTGATTTATGCCATATGTGATATGGGCTATGAAGCCCTTTGTGTAGGAAAAGCGTTCTACGAATAAATGTGGATTGATTGGTAAATATAACATGAAAACATAAAACCTGTTTTGTTTGAACCATTAGGCTAAAGTTGGGCTAACAGCGTAATAAAAATAACTGTTGTTCCTCGTTCTTTGGTTCTATATAGTGTTCACCTGCATGTATTTTTTAGCCTCTGTCACATCTTAGATCAGTTTTTTTCAGACAGAGAAATTAAAAAGAGATTTCCACCCTCACTCAATCAGCTTTCTACGCAAATCAAATATTGACACCAGGATTTGTTAATTTTACTTTTACAAGACTGTTTATGTTGGGACAAACAAACTGTATAATTTATTGATTAAGTACCCCAGCTTTAAAGTCGTTTGAGGTGTAATTGTATGAATATATTTAAAAAGGACATTTTTCGGAATTTTGATGTATAATAGAAAGAATATAGGAAATGGTTCTTAGAGTCAAACTTTTATACTGTCTTATAGATTTGTTTATCATACAAAATATCAAATGCAAATGGTGGTGATGGATGAGAGAGGCTAATGTTGGAGAAGGCAGAGTCTATATCACTGCCACCCCACTGCCCATGTCCTCAGTAACCCCCCCATGCTTGGATTACATAAAATTCCCGTCATGCCACCCTCCCTTTCTCTAAATCCCCCCAAAAAATGCATCTCTGGGAGCCTCCACTGTTAATGAGGCCGCTACAAAGGCCCATTCACGAGGGGCACTGTTTGAGCGCGGATGACCCCAGCCAAGAGCGGCGAGAATCGGGCATCAAGCGCTACCCCCGGGCCCTGCTGCTGATGCAAAGACAAAGACTTCCAGTGTGGACAGAAGACAGCAGGCAGACAGACAGCCCATCCGAGACAGAAATGAATAGGGGGACACATTCAAAGCAGGAACATTTCCTAATAAAAAAAGATATGGAAATACAGAATGTCAGTACACTATAACGTAATTGACTTCTATATTGAGATGCTTTCAAGCGCTTCCTGTTTTTATGGAACGTCTATGGATCTTTGATGTTGTGTTTAGACCCACCCAAAGCCCACCCCCAAATCACAGACTCAAAAGAGGGTGACAACACGATTTCTCCTCACAGGACATGGTCAAATGGATGTACGGACTGCTTTTCAGAACGTCTCGGACCCTTTTTAGCTATTGCAGATCTCAAAGGGATATTTCATGAATGTACAGGAATTGACAATGGTGAGGAGTATAAGCTACATGATTATACTGCTCAGAACTCCTTCAGAATGCAATGCGACGGTCTGGGAGCTTACTCAAAACCACTTTGAAAGGACAGACTGAGACCAACTGCGATGTTAACGACTGGCATATAGCTTCATGGCATTTGCAGGAAACAAAACAACTTTTTAGATTATTCCTTTGTTTTTGAACATTTGGAAGAATGACTCTATCAGCAAAGTTGGAGGATATCGAGGTGACCCTGGAGCACATGCTAATGGATGTTTTTGTAAGTTGCTTCACCTTTTTAACAGTTTGGCTAAAATCTGAAGAGTAAGCTTAGTCTTACTGGTAGCCTGTGCATGGAGACCGGCGGCTAGCATATGCTCATATCTCATACCAGCTGCTCTTTCTTCATAATTGGGCCCAAAACATATTGAATAATCCTGGTCCTGTAAAGAGTTGCTGACATAGACTTGAACCTGGAATGTTTGTCTCATGCTCTTCAATTTTTTAAACTTGGACTTAATAACTTTTCTAATATCTTTGTGCAACTTGGATTCAAAGGTTTCAGAGCTGTGTGGCTGGTAGGTTTAGGGACTATCGGACTAGACCGGGACTTGCATGATTAATATCCTCTGGGTTTTAACCTTGACCAGAAAAAAACATTCTTCCTATATTATGAAATGGTTTTTCTATCCTCAATATTCTTCAGCTGAGTTTATATACTTGGTATTTATTCCTCTAAGTGTTAGTGGGTTTTTCTACGTGATGTGATGTGTTGCGAATTAGACACAAATCTATAGTCAGAGATTCAAGAACAGTAGTGTGGCGTAAACCCTCATGATAAATAACAGGGATATCGTGTAACTTGAAACAATTTCTTTTTCCTTTATTGAAGAACTTACTTTGCTTGCACACGTGAATATGCAGTGTCCCTTCAAAGAGGGCTGTAATAAAAGAATCATTGTCCTGGAAAAATCTCACACAAACAACTCCTCTAATGGCTATCACTGAGCGACCCTATCCATGGTACAGTGAACACCCATAAGACCCATGATGCACAGTCCAGTTCACATATCTTTCTTCAAACATGATCACTTCTTTGATTAGAGAACAAATGAAGGAAGAATGCATGCTTTGAGAACCAGGAAATGATGTTTGAAAGATGAATGGGACCTGATTGATGCCATCATCAGTAATCCATTGCCCGTGCCGCTTGGATAGAGGTAGATTATGCTCCCGCCTATTGGGGTTTGACGGTAAAACTGCTTCACCAGTCACAGAATACACCAAGGCATACGCCAAACCAAGTATGGTAAATAAGATGTCGGATTTCCTACTTCCTTGGGTATAATGACTTTGGTCGTTAATCTTCTGTTTCCATTTGACGTTGTTTACTTGCTCCAGCATCTGTCGAGGGAAGCAATCTTGTTTTATCCTCGTGAAATTGTCTGGTTTTGGAGGACTGGAGTCTTTTGGAAGCATGTGATGATTATTTCACAGCATCTATTATGGAGATAAGGGAAATTAAGATGAGCCATTTGGAAGCGATTGCTAATGCACTATTTCTGGGATGGAAGTACGAATATTCAAAAAGGAGCTTTATTTATTTATTTAATTCTCTAATTGCTGGAAGAAGCCTGAATATTGGACCACTTTGCATACTTAAATTAGAAATATTCAAATGGTTTTAGTCTGGATGCTTGCGGGATGTGGGAGGCATGGGGTGGTACAGATGTTCAGTTCCACACTCACCCATCAAATCAAAAGGAGCAGAGAATGAGGTTGTCCTGTAAAAATAACTGCATAATCAGTTCAATTTGGAAAGTGCTGTATATTAGGCATGTAAAGTGTGTTTACAATTATTCTTATTTTATTTACCAGTATTATATTATTATTATGTGAGTCAAATATGCTCTCCCATGACCCATCAGGCATCAAAACCAAAAATCAAATCCATTGTATTTAAGTTTGAATCCTGATAGGATGTAGCCCATAGCTAAAAGATATTTTTTGTGTGAATAAGTTTGTGTAAACTCTTCGTCGTAAACAGGGATGAGTCAAAGCAAAGGATGGTTTCTCACCCATCATCTGTACTTCTGAGCAGGTTTTTCCACACCCACATCTCCAATGCGCGGTCTGAGCTTTCATTCCCTTGAAAAAGTTCTTTGGATTAAGGACAAAACCTCGGGAAATCCTGCTAAGAAGTACAGATGATGGGTGAGAAACCTTCCTTTGCTATATGTGAATAGTTTCAAAATTCAAGACTCAAAAATAGTTCATTTGTTCTGAAGGATTTTTGTTATTCTTTGCTAATGGTCCATCAATATAAGTTTTGTATAGTTATGGTTCATTATTTTTTTTCTATAAGCACGACATTGCCTAATTGTGTAGATTTGACTGTGAAAGCCACAAAATGCTTATATTATCATAATCTCATATAATGACATCATTGTATCTTCCCAAAGGTATTAATTACAGGCTAAAGGATCTCATGACACATCTGGCAATTCCCAAGAGAGTTTCCCAATTCTAACGTCGTAGTCATTTTCACTTCCTCTTTCATTCTACTAAGGTTTATGCAGGTTACAAGTGAGAGCCTTGTAACCTGCATAAACCTTATAGAGCCTTGTACCCACAACCTATATTATTGATCAGTTTTGCAAAAATTATGTGTACGTTGCATTCTACCATTAAAGTTTTTTGAATTTGATGACTTAATTTGCCTTACTATCTGGCTTCACTTTGCATGCAGGGTTAGGAAAGAGGCGGCTTAACGTGTGCAGTGAAGTATTTTAAATGTGTTTGATATCGCACATGAAAACTGTTGACCCAAAAACCATCCCATGCAGCGTCTGCCTCCTGAACTTGCTGTGAGCAATCAAGTCAACAAAACACTGACCTGGATTCCCTGTTGTAAGGATCTCCTGCATCCTCATACTCTCCATGTTCTTCAATCATTCATAAACTGCAGTGGAAATGAGGGGTTGTGTGTGCGAACAGGCTATAGAGTTGTTTTTTAGAGAGAAGACTGATGGCCTTTTCCCCCCATTTAGTCACATTCAAAAGAGTGAAGATGCAACTGAGCAGTTTGGTTTGGAGAGCCCAGTGAGCAGGCCGTTACAGTAGTCAAAATCTCTAGACATAAGGCTCTCCAAGTCTGCTCTAGACACTATATTTTTGATTCTGACAATGTTTTTCAGATGATAAAAAGCTGCTGATGTTATGGATTGTATTTGGCTGGTACAATTTGTTAAACCAGTGGTTCATAATTGTATATTTTGTACATTTATAGTTGAGCTAAAACAATGTTATAAAAGCATCAAGTCCACACACTTCCAGATTCAAATGGATCTACGCTCTGCCCCATTGTGCAGTGAGAGGTAGTCTGAAGTTCTAAGTAAAAACAGTGGCCGTGTCAGAGGAGTGAGGGGAGAGCAATGTTGTCTTGTGTAAAAAAAAACAAAAAAATCTCCAATTGCTTGTAAATTGACCTACTGTGTGACTGTAAATTCCAAAGGAATATAACCCATCCATCCATCCATCTTCTTCCGCTTCATCCGTTGCCTGGTCGCGGGGGCAGCAGTCTAAGCAGAGACGCCCAGACTTCCCTATCCACACACACCTCCTCCAGCTCGTCTGGGGGGACCCCAAGGCGTTCCCAGGCCAGCTGAGAGACATAGTCCCTCCAGCGTGTCCTGGGTCTTCCCCGGGGCCTCCTCCCGGTGGGACGTGCCCGGAACACCTCCCCAGGGAGGCGTCCAGGAGGCATCCGGAACAGATGCCCGAGCCACCTCAACTGGTTCCTCTCGACGTGGAGAAGCAGCGGCTCTACTCCGAGCTCCTCCCGTGTGACTGAGCACCTCACCCTATCTCTAAGGGAGCGCCCAGCCACTCTGCGGAGGAAGCTCATTTCAACCGCTTGTATCCGCGATCTCGTTCTTTCGGTCATTACCCAAAGCTCATGACCATAGGTGAGGGAGGGAACGAAGATTGACCGGTAAATCGAGAGCTTCGCCTTTCGGCTCAGCTCCCTCTTTACCACAACGGTCCGATACAGCGACCGCATCACTGCGCACGCTGCACCGATCCGCCTGTCAATCTCACGCTCCATCCTTCCCTCACTCGTGAACAAGACCCCGAGATACTTGAACTCCTCCACTTGAGGAAGGACCTCCCCACCCACCTGAAGAGGGTTGCTATATTCTATATTGCTTGTATTTTCCCTTTAAACTTTTTGAATATGCTGGAGTGACAAAATGGTACAAAAGAACTACAAACTGCCTCATATTTTGGGTTTGTATCAGAAACCTACTTCATTTTCCGCAAAACATACTGCATCAAATCTTCTCCCTAATAGCTTTTTTCCTCTTTTGTGGCGTGCTGAAATGGAAGTTCACCATTCAGGCAGCCTCTCAGAGCGGCTGGCACTAACATGTGGAAATGCAGCGCTGTGATTAAAAATGCATTGGGCGCCTGTGTTGTTTAATTGAATCTCCTCCTTCTGCAACCCCTTCAGCATTGTCTCCACCCTGTCCTGTCCCATCTTTCTCACACTGCAGTATATTTGTAGACCATCAATTGTGAACCTCTTCCCCGTCTATAAATGAGATGCATTAAAACCCATTTGTTTGTACTGCATATTGTAGATATTCATAAACATGCAATCTGTGAGTGTGCATGTCTCTCCAGATAGGTCTTGGAAGTTAGCCAAGACTTATCTGGACTTATCAAGACTTAATCATGGTTAATAGATTCCAAGTATTACTTCTTACTGTTTTATGAACGTAAACTATTCATATCTAAGTGTTAAATATGCACAAAAATCTGCCTCTGAAGAATGAGCCTCTAAGTCTCTGAGACATTGTAATTAAGCCTGTGAATCTTACAAGTAGTATGATACAGTATCTAGTTACTGGGGACTTTCAATTTGATATTTCTAAAAGGTTTCATACGATACAGTAAAAACTAAAGACTATTGGCCCTTTACCAAACATTCCTGCCTTTATTTATTTATATTTAATTCATTGAAGAGAATTGTTATTACATTTTTTCAGCAAAATCTACTACATCTATACTAAAAAATCTATGTTGTATTTTATTACAAAATATAGATATTTTTCCATGTGCTTCCTGATCTAACAACAAAGAATAGAGTTTTGCTCTGCATGAAGTCAATTACTATCATCCAATAGATCATTGCATAAAATTGTCATATAATAAGATATAGGAAGCCAAGTTCTCATAAACGTCTCAAAGTCATTTGAGTCGTGACAGTAGATATTATCTGATATTTACATTTAGAGTGAGTGTAAATTATGATATGGGTTAACTCAAATAATCACCTCTCCTACCTCACTCAATTATATATGACTCTTTAGTCTCCTCAGCAGCTCATCTCGTCTCTATTAGCTGTGATGTAAGGTCAGTCTGGGTATATTGGACCATGCGGCTGGGAGGAGTCAATTACATTGTGAATCCATCGAATCAAAGCGATTCTGATTGGTTTATGGCATTTGAAATATAGAGATCGATTGGCCCAGTGTTTGTTTTTACCCCGTTTGGCCATTGATTAGCCAATAGCTTTCATTGCATGTGAATTGAGCCAATATTTTCATCTTCAAAGTAGTAGCATAGAGATTCTGAAATCAACCTAAGCAGTCATTCATTTTTGTCTGATTATAACATCAATACGAAGACAGAATATTCGATATGCTGGGGTCTCTTACTTCCTATCACTTTTACATGTGTGTATTATTTATAAAAAAGTTAGATGCCCAAGCTTCAAAGATAAACATTTATGCTTACCATCGTTTACAATTGAGATCTTTGAAATTATCCAAATGTCACCACCCCCATTAACTTGCTTTATGTGACTTGAATACTCCAAATGCCTCTTAGTATAGGTGAGTTTGCCAAGCGCACAATTACCAAGAAATGCATCTAGACCAGTTCATTGGTTGCAAAACAAATATGAGGAAATCAGAATATATGACTCACCCGACTGTAACAGAATAAAATCACTCAATATTATGAAATCCTTCTCTTGGGGATTTTAATTATATGCATATTTATTCCATCATCTTGTTTTGCCTCGTTTGGTCTACACTATCTCCCATATAAACCGCAATGGATTTTCTACGGCCGTGTCTTGAAACTTATCATCATTTTCCTTTCCTCCAATTCCTTTTGTAGAATGTGCCTCTGATTATGATTATCTGCTGGCCAAACACGCAATAGCTTTTTGCACATTGAGCGAGCTGCGTTCACATTTGCTATAGTAGACTGCAGATTGGCTCATGCAAGTGACATATTTAATTCTATCTGGGCGTAAATGACTATATAATGTTCATGGGGAGGGGAGATAAGGGAAAGCAGAGACATTGAAAGAGTATGTGGTATTCAAATGTCGTTCATACGTTATTTATGATGGATGAGTGTCAATATTTCTAAATTGATTTTATATGTTAATGCGGTCTCTTACTTTATTACTTGCCGGTGGGTGGAGCAAAATGTTGATGAATGTCGACCAAATTTGGACCAAAGTTGCACATTAAATAATTTTGTGAGGAGGGGAAAAATCTGTTGGCTGTCTCCAGGGAGAGGATATTGCACAATGTGTAGAATTTATGCAAAAAAACTTAAAAGTATGGATCTTTTCTCTTTAGAGCAGGGTTGACCAAAATGGATATTGATATTGGATATTTGCAAAAAGAGAATATAAAATGTATTTGGCAATGACACTGTAAACAGCATTATCTTTAAATATTGTGCTTTGACCTCCTCACTGGGTTTTTGGTGAAAAATAATACTTCTTTCCTGCTATAGTGATATGATTGATGTTACACAGTGCATTAATTGTTTTACGTTTCATGGGAGGAACAAATCCATGGATGCAATTATAGGTAGTGGACAGCAGATTAATCTTATTAATAGTTCAATTATACAATGGGAGTATCAAAAGAGAAGCTTCAAATGTTCCAACAAGTGATAACATAAAATTCCACTGTTGCATGTAACTTCCTCGTGAACATTAGACTTGGTGAGTAGTATTGGATAGCGTTCTCTAACGTCTATGTTGCTGTCATTTTATTTTACTTTAACATTATTCTCCCCATAAGACAGCTGCAGCATGCTCTTGCACCAAAGACATGTAGAACATCTTCATTAGCTTGTTGCACTGACAGGAGCGGAGCCTCCAGAGAGTGAACGGTCCCACACATGACATCTGTGTGACTCATAAGCTGGCGCTCTGCCAACTCCTACTCACCTCCTCAGGGAATGCATCCCCCTCGCAGCAGGTGAAGACTGTTGTTACCTTACCTCGGACGAAGCCTAATACAAGTGTGGCACCATTCGTCTATGGACAGCAAAAGCTTCCTGCACTCTAAAATAGGGGTGTTAAAAATATCAATCCTTCAATATATCGCAATATATAACCCTGCGATTCTTGTATTGAAAAAAAAAAGCATTGCACATTATTGCATTTATCTTATCCTGCATTTACATTCCCGAAAGTAATATGTTATAGTGCACAGCACCTTTCTAAGAAGTACTTTGAATTATTAGCCAACTTTAAATTTTCAAAATAACATTTAATTACAGCACTATTGCAAAGAAAATATTTTCTATATTGGACAAGGAAGCACACTCATAATTCTGTCACTGAAGAAACTATTCCAAAAATTGGAATTGAACGTCCCCAAAAATTAACAATAAAAAAATTGGTAATGTGTGTAATGGGTAAACAGTTAGATGAAGAGCTCAGGTGATGAAGCAAATTAAGGATTGTCCTTTTGTCTAGACACAAGCTGAGTCGGCTGCTGGTTCTGCTGCTGTGGTGGAGTCTCACATCCAGACTAAACTCACTGTAACGACATAGAATAAGCCAAAGAACAAAGAGAAGCTTATTGTGCCGGTGTGGTGGACTTGGTTGCCTATACCCAGCTCAATAACTCTATTCCCTCTTGCACATGTACACTTGGTCTGGGGTAGTAGTCCAATTAAATGGTCCAGTCAAGCACGGTGATTTCCCAGGCTCCCGTACTCCAAACAGTCACCATCCCCCACTCCACCACGCACACTCACTGTAGATTTCAGCTGGGGCGGTGATAATTGAAGTTTGCATCCCTGTGGGCAAGTCATTATGGCTGTAGCGTAATGATGAGAGATGTAATGTATGTTTTGCAGACAGAAAAAAACAGCACTATAAGTGGAAAGAAAGTGAAAAAGTTCTCCT